>JAHXMU010000335.1:332449-447575 GCA_019455685.1 Philornis downsi | reverse complement strand
CAAACTAGTGTCAGGAACATGCATTCAAGTTATTTTAAATATTGTAACTTTGCGTACAAGGATTTGTTATGCAAAGACTTAATAAAGAATATATAAATTATTTTGCCAATTTCTTTTATAGGGCATACAAAAGCTGAGTGAGTACATAACAATTCCATTTCATTCACTTACATTTTTCTTTTTTGTTGTTTCATTTTATAAAGTGAAAAAAAGAAATTAATTAAATTACTTCATTTATCGAAACAATAAACAAATGTGTACAACTAGGCATAAACAAAAGACAAAGAGACTGAAAGCCTCAAGTTATGCAAAACAAATTGCAAATTCAATTTTTTTTAAATCTCTTTTCATTTCAGAAGAATAGACGACAACAATTTAATGAAAAAGGCATAACACATGTGTGTATCAAAATACGAATATATTGCAGTAAATTCTACTTGTTGCAATGGAAACATATGCTGATTGTATAGAGAGAAAGATGTGCCTGGTGTATTTATAATTAAATTAAAATTGTTACGATATTTGCCTACGAGAGCAGCATGCACATTTGAGAAATAAATGTAAGAAGGCTAACTAATATTGGATTGATAAATCCTTAGACAGGGACATCTTATATGATACAAACCGATTATAATGCATCCTGATGAACTGACCTAATAACAGTACTTTTTTACTTATTTACATTGGGGCTACAGCTGAGGTCACCGATGAAAAGGTTTACAAGAAAATTTGAAATGTGCGAAAAGACTCAAGTGGAGTTTTCTTTTTTTTATAGAGTTCGGCGTCATTTTGCTTCAAATCTATGCTATCTATCTACTACTTATTACGTGTAAGAAACCAATGGTAATAACTTCTAAAACAATACCACAGTAATATAAATCCTTACAGGCAAGTCTCATCTCAAATATATTTCGCAGGTTAAAGCAACGCATTTGCCTTTTATGTCTATTACAGTGATTTAAGTTACCCTAGAAAGCAACCAGTGGCATTTTTCTGGTGTTCAGCGTCGTCCAGTCATAGAGTTTTTGATAGAGTTTGTCTCATTTCATTTCATTTATTTAAGTCTGTGGAACAAAATTTCCTTACAAACTAACAATGACAAAACAGTAATAATTTCATATTTATATACTATCTATAAACTATTTAAAATAGAATTATTATTAATTTAGAAATCGGTTAAGATATAATCGAAACAAATATTGAGATGACTCAAACTCTATGAGTTGATTGGAATCTTGATCCAAGGCATATTCATTAATTTCATTAAGAACATAAAATCTACGATTCAGAGTACTGTTTTTTACATACGAAGTAAAGTGCCGAGGTATATCAAAAAATACGTGTTCGCCGGAGAGACCTAAGTGGAACGTAAAATGGAATCTGTGCCAAAAGACTAGAACAGTCTATGTAACCTCCGATTATATTAAAACAAATAGCGCTGTCTGGAAGTTACGACGATATTCTAATGTCTGTAACCCAAGTAATAAGCATTTTGAATTGTAGGTAGGAAGAGGTTCTTCAAATCTATATGAAGAAAGAGCAAACTTTACAAACACACGCTGCCCGTTCCCGTTCGATACGTGCAATATGAATATTGAAATGAGGACACCAAATAATAGCGAAAGATTCCAACTTAGATCTAATATATGATGTAAAAATGATTTTAAATGTATTGGGGGCAGAAAATTCTGAACAATTCCTTTTCATGTACGCAAGAACTCTATATGCCTTAGGAATAACATAATTGACGTGCGGAATAAATGTCAAACTGGAATCGAATAGAACATCTAGATTCAGTTTTGAACAAGCCAATTTCAGAGAAAAATTACCAATTTTGAACACTGCAGTTTAAATCCAAAATAAATGGTGGCTCTGTTTTCATAAACACAATGCGACTTAACTCGACAATTATGGACGATATAAAGGTAAAATACATGTAATTGTTTTTCCGATAGATGGCTTTAGTAATCTGCATCTAGATGACGTTGGAAAGATAATATTTCGTACCCAATAGTTTTGTGATTATTTGACTCAGTGTCGATTGAGCGTCCGTAAAAGATGACCAGCAAAAAGAAAATATAATAGAAACAATATAATATTTTACAGTAGTTCTTCAATAAGCCGTGGAAAATGTGAATAACGTTTATGGTTCTGACTCTGTAACTACCAATCATTGGCAATTTTGTTTCCATCGATTCCTTTCCACGCCTTGGAAGGCCAATTGTCAAAAATATCGTTAGAATGATAGAAATCGTCAAGTTCGACTGTCATGTGAGCAACCCATGGGTTGAACATTGAACAAAAAATTATTTGGAATCATTTGAATAAAACTAGGTACAAAATGAAACTCGATGTATGGATGGCACAAGAGTTGACGCAAAAAGCCTCAACCAACCGAATTTCTATCTGCGACTCGCTGCTGAATCGCAATTTAATCAGTCCACTTCTAAAACGGATGGTGACTGGTGTTGAAGAAGGGTCATTTACAACAACGTCAAGCGAAAAATGTCATGATCGAATTGCGGTGAGATGACTCAAATGTTAGCCAAGCCAGAATTGGAGAGCTTTGTTTCGTTTTTCTTTCGATCAGCAGGGAATCGTCTACTAAGAAAGCTGCTCCCCTACGCCCTTTGTCCAGAGGTGGCAAACTTTGGCCTGTAGGAGCGAAATTGTGCTCCATGAAGACAACGCAAGGCCACAGATTAGGATGATCACTGGTTGAGTTAATAATTTGAAAATTATCCAGGATAAGTGCGAAACATTAAATGTGATATAATTAGAACTACAAAATTAATTCAAGTTTCAGCGTGCAAATAAATTACCAAAATTTCATTGAAGTATGAAAGAAAGCCAAGTTATCTCCAACATTTCACATGAATTATGAAAATCTTTAGGGATGAACAGAGACACGTGAAATAAGAACGTGTGAAGAAGGACGGCCCAAGTATACTTCCTTGTGGCACACCTGAAGTTTGAATGTATGAAAAGGATTGAATCCCTTCAATAACAACTTTGCACTGCCTATTGGTTAAATATGATTAAATCCACTTTAAAAATGTTGAGTGAAATCCCATCGACTTTAATTGAAAATACAGCATATGATGCGATAACTTATCAAAAGCCTTAGAAAAATCTGCGAACACTATCTCAACTTCAGTACCGTGTTCCAAAGATGAAATGCAGTATTCACTAAAATAACATAAATTTGTGATAGTAGATCTACCAGGAAAAAATCCATGTTGATGCGGAGAAATCATTGACTTTGTTAAGTAAATCAACTTTTTATAAATAACATGTTCAAAAACTTTAGAGATGCTTCCCAATTTGGATATCGGTCTATAGCAAGTAACGTCACTGCGCTTTCCACCTTTGAAAATTTGGGTAACAGAAGCACATTTCCAGCTGTCAATGCAAATTCTCTTACTTAAAGATGGTAAAAAAATATATGTTAGAGGAAACGTTAAAGAATAAACACACTTTTTCAATATGTGGGCACATAAACCATCCGAATCGGATTTAAAATTATTTTTAATCTGCATAACACCATTCTACTCGTATAATCCATCCCCAGTCACTTCCAACAAACCAATATCAAGCATATTAAACGAATTTGTAAAATTTACATTGAAACATTCAAATGGAAAAAGATTTAATTTAAAATATTTCTCATCTCAAATTGTCTGTCTTTTATAGTTCAATGGTGAACCTGCATTTTCAGTAAAAATTTCATATATAATTTACGATGAAGCTGATCTCGACAATGGCCATGCAGATATTCCTTCCGTGCATTACAACCTCTTTTAATAACGTTAATTGCCTTATTTGTTTTATATTGATTATTGGATATTTTAATTCTTACATTTCTGTTCAATTTAATGTCCAATAAATGAAAATATTCTTACATAAATTAATAATTAAACATGTCGAAAAGCACAGCAGGATTTCAGGATTACATTCCATTAAATCTTACATAATGAGGAGGCAATTATTGTATTTAATGCTATATTTAAATGGAATAATTGCCTCCTCTTCGAATTTCTCTTCATACTTCTGTTTAAAACATAATAAAGCATATAAAATGCGTTATAAATTAAGCTTCACTCGATCTATGACATAATAGTAAACATCAATGACATTAACAAAAAAATGCTGAAAATATTAAAGAATCCGGCCGAGACAAGCAAAATACAAAATTGTATTGTTTTAATTGCACTGATAACTCAAATATCAAATTTAAAGAATCGTATACACCATAAGTTCAAATTGACTCACATGCATGCCATTTGCTGTGTAAAAGCAAATATGTCTGCATGTTTGCGCGAACCAAAGGATACGCTGGCAGACTCGTACATTTAAAATCCGCTCAAGTGGATATGTTGGCATTACATTAATACGATGTACAAATGCAGACTGAATTCACACGTATGAATGCATAAGTGTAAACATTTAAACAAGTTCAAATGGGTGGCAATTTGTGGAGAAATTTCCAATGAGGAAAATAAAAGTTGTCAGTTTTCTGAGAGTATCTATAAAGGAATAATTATGAGATTTAATTGTCGATTTAATCAATGGCGATAGTTGTATAATTATTGAACAATTTCATACCATATTTATTATATGAATTGTTGAAAATTGTGGGCGATAGTAACGCTTCACTATCGACATTGTTCAGAATTATTACATAAATTTCAGTCACGGGAAATAACTACGTACGCCCTCACACGATGTCCGAGAGGTGCCAGACGTGAGTGCTATATTGCTAGTTTCTTACCGAAAAATATTCTGACTTGAAGCACACCAAAAGGAGCGTAATTTTTAACTTTCTAATGTGCTCTCATGTACATGAGCGGTACCTACCCTAAAGGATATGGCAATAACTGACTATTCATAAATCGGTCAATTTCTGTGGGTGATGCCTATACAGAACTTCTTCATTTTTTTTTTCAGTCTGGAAAGACGGAGTGCTCGCTTCCAAGCAACGGTTGAAGATAACATTTAATGCAGATTTTTGTAAAATTTAGTCAATGCTTTAACCACATCCATCAAGAACACCAGTCGGCACCAGAAATAAGCAAGTTTGGGGCATAAAATGTATTTTAACAAACTTAGAAACTCCTAAAATAAATTTGGTCGGAAGATGTTCGATATGATTTTAATATTTATGTGACTAAATTTTTTGTTTGTGTCTATAAGAGGGCAACAGAAATTCTAATTTTTGCTCCATCTTAAAAGTTTTATTTATTTCATAATTATTTGAAGAATTAAAAAAAATATATTTTGCCGAAGTGAAGTTGAATCTTGGCACCTCCACCAGACGTATTTCGTAATTGGCCAGGTAACTTATCAGTGATGTCACCTTAGCCAACTAGACCAGTGCTGCTGTTTCAAAGCTTCTTAATTTCCAATTTATCAAACATTATGGTAATTTTATTGCTACCTCATCCTGCTCTTTCTTTCCAACATGTACTCGTACACATACAGAAAATTTAAAAGCTACCGTCTCCCTCTCTTGGATATCTGGTACGTAAAATGACACCTTCCATATTTCTTTTTATCTGTATAAAAAATAATGCTTTGAAAATCAAAATTGAATTGAAATATAAAATTGCGAAATGGTGGTGTTTATTGTTGACAACGTGCTAGATTCTACTGTGAAGTCAATCTAAATTATGAAGTTTTTACTGCAAAACGTCGAGAATCTTCCATACATTTTTTTATTTTCCAAATCATTCCTTTTTGCAAACAATTTACTAAAATGTATTATTAAAAGTGCCAAAAGTGAAAAACAACCCTGAATAAGCATTGCCAATGCTAATTTTTTTACACGCATTACTCATACGTACACATTATACATATGTATATGTATATACGGCGCACAGTGTCGTGTTTTCATATAAATGGTGGCCAAAAATAGAAGGAGTTTTCAGAAAAGAATGAAAATTAGTACACATTGCTTTTATAAGTAGGAAAGAAAAAAAAAACAAGTTTAGAGAAAATCGGTCCAAGGACACGCCCACCTCCCATATATCCTGTAATGAAAAAAACCTTATTTTTTCCAAAGTTGTTTCTGGAATTGAACAAAACTTGACTCGATTGGTCTCTGATATATTCCGGATAACTTTGATACATTTTATGAAATTATCTCAAAGGACACGCCCACCACCCTTATATCCTTGATACGAAAAAGATGCAATTTGTCCACGAAAATTGTCAATACCTCTTTCACATTTTTTTAACTTTTTCAATAAATTTCCTATTTTTATCTGTTCCGATCCGATAAGATTGAAATTTTGCATGTAAATATATTTAGTTATATTGTAGCATATTGCCAGTTTAAAAAAAAATCGTAAAAGCCCCCCTCCCATACAAATAACATAAATTAAAAAATTATTTTAATTTGTAAATTGTGATCATATAAGAGCAAAATTTTACAAAAATTATTAATTCAGTGAAAAGAAATTTAAAAACATGAATTTTGTTTATTTAACATAACATATTCAATATACATAAATACATAAAATATATATAGTAGGTATTACAGGCAATCAAAATATATTAACAACTACCACTGTCATCACTTTCAGATTCTGTCAGATTCACTGTTTTTATGCTCTGAAATCTTTCTTTTGTAACTAAATACTCTTTCAGATCATTTATATCACTTTTCCTTAAAAGTATTTTCTGACTATGCATCGAAATTGATGGCTCTGACTGCAGAATAAGATAATTTATTAGGTCTCCCATGGAGGCAATCCTACTTATTTTTCTCGTATGTTTCAATCTTGCATTTCTTATAATTTTATGACCTGTCTCTATTGCTTCTTCTGATAACATTCCAATGGGAATAGTGGAATATTTAATAAAATCTATACCATAAACTAGAATTTTATGCACAGTTTAAGGCATATAATACCAAGGATATAATTTGAAATATAAAAGTGCTGTATCTTTTAAAAGCTTTTCAAAATTTGATGTATGTATATAATGACTATTTGAAAGTGTTCTTAAAATAATTGAAAAATATTTTATTAACCTTACATCTACATTAGTAATCTGAGCTGAAAGTTCGGCATTGGAAAAGAAACGCCTTGCAGTATTGCCATCATTCGTTGTGCCATACCCCGTCTTAACCTTATCAACTATAAGACCCACTTCAGACTTAAATTTTGCTTGAATACTTCTCTTTTGCTCAGCAACTTGATCTTTATCTTCTTTTCCTACCACTTTCCATTTCTTTATAGGCTGTTTGTAAGAAATATGCAAAATGCATTCAAAACATTTGATCCATGCATGTAATGTCGACAATCCGTACTGACAGCACTGCTCATTCACAGGCCTTTCGAAAATCGATAAGCTGTTCATTTCAGATGGCTTAGCTCCACATAAAGCACAAGTTGAACTACTACTGTTTCCACTTAATACATTTAAAACTGCACCATCTATAATTGTTAACTGCATTTTATAGTGAACGTTAAGATTTTTGTTTTTTGAAATGTAATTGTATGTATCTAGACCTTCAATTTCCGTATTTATGCTATCCCTTACTGATTGTATTACACTTGGATTCTCCTTTGTAAAAATAATTTTAAGTGGTCTACATAACCTCCAAGATGAATGTCTATCATTTTCCCAAACTATTTGGTCATCTGCCCAATCCAACAAGCGTAAAGGAACGAAGGAAGTTACAAACATAAATTCATCACTAGCTTCCTCATCTTGAAATTTTTGTTTGTATACGCTATGCCCACTACTGCCATCAAATCCCCACTTGCATTCCAGGACTACATCATTGTTGGTATCAACATCATTAACATCTAAAATGCTTCTTACGGTTTTATCCAAAATCTTCTGTAAGGGTACCTCTGAAGAAGATTCTGTTAATTGAATGTCATCAGGCAAAATCTTTTTTTTAGCATCTGCAATCATATAGTATGATGGAAAGCAATCTTTGTGAATAGAATTTACTACTTTCCTCATCATATTGTACTGCCTCATAGATAAATCCATATCAATGTATAATGCTAGAGCACTTTCAACAGAAATTTTTTCATTAGTATTTGAACCTGTTAACCTTTCTGCGGCTTTTTTAAGAGCTTCAGATGAAGTAGAAGCGACAAGTTTCTCCACTCGCCTCCTTTTTGTTCGCATTGAACCCTCCTCATAAGAAACATTCGGTCAGCCTTTACGACTTGTACTTGCTTCCTAATATAGTATAAAATATAGTATAGTATAGTATAAAATAACTTGCAATACCAAAACTTTACACGGATACTTACATTACAAATGATTTCACAAAATAGTTCGCTATCTAGCCAGTCACTCAACTCAGTTTCAAATCTGTCTCTAATGCGATGATATTTAGTCCAATTGTTAGAGAATTTTAATAGAGTAAGCTTTATTTTCTGTTGTTCACTTTCTAATAATACTCGTTTAAAATGCTTTTCGACAAAATCTTTAACATGATGCATAACATCGCATGGTCTGTTTTGCTTTATCTCTAGCCACAATTGAAAAATAGTGCGAATCCGCAATGAGGTTGACACTGAAAAACAATCATACAAGAAATTCGTGCAAAATCGAGCAGCGGAATTCTAAATATATTAAAATACATACTTGTAGCTACAAAATACCAAAAATTTGGAAAAGTGTTATTTCTACTTTCTTTTAAATTCTCTACGAAAGTTCGCTGTTGCTGAAAAATCTTGGCAATGTCTCACTACTATCTTTTTCTAACGGGATCTGACATATGATCAATATTTGTACACAAAAACAGGGTTGTAATTATAACTAAAGGCACCACTTACACCCTGTTATACATTTTGGTAGCCGTTACATTCAAATAATTAAATTTTTAGTATTATAAGTGAACCTTAAATTTGGAGCTTTTCCATAAATTTCGTATGCTGTACACAAACCTTAACTTTGAACCACTGTAACTTTAAAATTTAAAAAAAGTTTTAAAAGATATTTTAGGTATGATCTAACCAGAGTGTTACAAAAAAAAAATTAAAAAAAAAACGTTCGAATTCTAACATTGACGTTAACCATTTTTGGCCACCCTCGCGACACAGTGCGGCGTTCGAAATCGTAGTTGAACAGTAGGCCCCATTGAGTGAGTCTAAAAATAGAATGCAAGCTCATTGAATGTGAGAAGCTCCCAAATTGACACATTCATCAGATGTAAAGGAATTTGAATTTGTTTTTATGTTCGGTTAGGATTGGAACCAAGGGCGGTGCCACATCGATATAACGACCGAAAAGGTCTTCATTAAAATTTGGGAGTATTTTACTATAAGTACCAAGATTGTCATCTGCTATGTTAAGTTATGATGGAAAAGAAAAGAATGACTCTGCCCATACTACAAAAAGATTTAAACGATCACATCTCACAAACTATCAGAGACAAATACTCGTATATGAGAATTGTTTAAAGGCAATGAAGAAAACTGGGTGGCAGGATAAAACAAGCTGATATGGGAACCATAATAGTGCAACGAAATCCATTAAATTTTAATAATACTAAATTGTCGATCGAATCAGATTGCATGGGAAAAGTACTGAACAACTAGTTTTGTTATTGAACATTCAATACAGTTTCTATTTCAAGTAGGAAGTTGATTATGAAACTATTATAGGAGTTGTTATCATCTCACTTTAATAGCCAATTTAACTATGTCATTGTTGCAAATTAAAATATAAACTATTTTTGTTTATAATCTAGTGATACTATTTAAAGTTCTTATGTCGGGTGAATTAGTTTTTTGTTTGTAAACAACAAACGGACTAACGAAACCAAAATACCTCAGTGGAAACACTGTAGAGGAATTCGAAATCGTAATATGGATAATCCCGCCTAACCAACTTTTGTTTTGGGCTTAAGTAGAATTTTCACCAGAGAAGAGATTTTTCAAAACTGCAAAAATCATTTGTAATAAATAATATTATCCATCTATTTAAATTTTGTTGCAATTAAGGAAAGCCACTTTTTTTAGATATTCATATTTTTTCGTTAAATAATATCCCTTTTGAGACCCAAAATAGCTGGAAACTTCAATTTAAACCAAACACCTTTTAAGTCAAAACGCTAAAACTTCAGTTTATGCCCAATGGCCATGTTGCAAAGTGCTCAACTACAGTGCTAACGACGCCACAACACAGTATTTGCAAAAAATATCAATTGTAATATTTCAAAATAGCCAGACACAGAATAAATACTCACTCTCATTGAACTGCAATGAAATGTCACCACACGCCCACTATTTCCATTATAGTATTCAGATGCTTCATCGGAAATTACTAAAACTGTACAGAGATGTATGCTTTCACATGACTCCGCATACAGTACACCTCGTTAAGCTGCGAAATCAAATCAATTATTTATACAACTAAATTAAATTTATTTAACTCGCAGTTTTAGATTCATTTCATTCGTAGCAATTTCATTTAATTACTATGTCTAGTCACGTAGTTTTGATTTTGGACCAAACGCCCATGCACGGCCATAGTTATTTGGCTTGAGAACGATAAATACTCGCAGTGTCAACAGCATTTGACAATTGCTATCGCTTAAACGCTGCGCTAAATGTTTTATTTCGTTTTGTTATCCAGTGAATTGTTGTGTTTCTGTTTGCACTTAATTGTACATAATTAATGGCATTTTAATTTGTTCGACACATTCGCTTGGTTAGTAAATAAAATCACTTAACACGCGCACGCAATCAATGCGGGGCCACAATAGCGCTGATGCAATAGCGAAAATTTATAAGGATTTCGACGGAGCCACACAGCACTCGATAGGAAATAGGGATTTATTAGACAAAATAGTTTAGTTGAGCTAAGAAGCATACTGTGCTTTTCAATTAATATGTCTGCTTCTTAATGATGAAATAAGAAATTATTTAAAATATCCTAGAATATACTCTAAAGTATTAAGTTAATTATTTATCAAACGGATCAAAGAGTGAATTGGAACAACATCTTATACACACAATCGAAAAGGGATCCAAGTAATTTCTATCCCGTTAACACTTTATTGTTGACAGACATATGAAACAAAATTATTTCCAATATACACCTCGTGCTAATCCTAAATTAGAGGCTTTCAATACCCAAACATTGAAATTGAAATGCGTATTTTGGACAAACCAATCAATTTCCATTATGTATCACGAATAAGGCAGACGAAAGCTTTATGCTAATAAGATAATAAGGCCACTGATTTATACTATGCCTTAGTATAAAGAGCATTTTAAACTATTAGTCTTACATTCTTACAACGCATAAGCCACAGCTACAGGATGCTTTCCAAGCAGGCATATGGAGTCGAAGTCTGAAAAATTTTATGAGAGCCAGAATAGTAAAAATGTTTGGATAATAGAGTATACTCACTTTGTCATTCTGTTTGTAATAACTAGAAATATTTAGCCGAAACGTCAAAATTCTAAATACAAATATTCCTGACTATATTAAAAATCGATGTCTATTTGGATTTCAGATCAGTCTTCCCGTACGCTAGTATGTTGGAAACATCACTAGAACAAGAAGACTAATATTTGGCACAAAGGTATTTAATAACCAATCGGCCGTGGTACGATGTTTAGAACAAGTGACTATCACGCTACGAGTAGTCGTATAATTTACAAGTCGATTCTTCTCAAACTAACGTTCGAAATTGTTGTTAAACTGTAGGTCCAGTTATCGGAAGATTTTTCTTTTACGTTTTAATAGTCGTACGACCATGGAGTTCCTTCGTGGAAAGATATGGTTAATAGACTAGAGGAGCATGGCATTAATTTGCTGTGTCGATATTTCTCTTCGTACATTGAAAATCTATGCCGTAGATAATGGATTACCAGTTCCATGCGAAGTGTGATAAAGCAAAACTGGAGTAGCTTGTCTGCGAAATCCAGACCAGAGGGTTCTTCTCTTTTGGTAGCACGGGTGACCAGGGGCCCAAAGAACATTGTTCTTGCCAATCGATGGCGTGTGTTTTCAATGCTTTTGCGTTGCTTCAGTTCAGCAACGCAACCTTGGAAAACACAGGCAGAAGCTTGGAAAACACTGTTCATTGTCTATCGAGGTGTTCCTAGATAACCTCACTCCTAACCGGGATAAAGCTCACTTCACACCAAGAGCCTTCAAAGGTGCATTGGCCGAGAGAGGAAGCGGGCCCTGAGGAAGTGTATCCAAGGGGACCTACTTCTTATCTCAAAGGTACTTCGACTAATCCTTTCGGGATTAGTTTGGGTACCCTAAAGAGGCGCTGGCTGCCGCAAGAAGAAAAGAATTATACCCAAGAAAAGAGTTATAGAAAACAGTCCCATGTGTGATGGCACACCATGAGTAAGGCCTTACGGCGAGACTTATGTAAATAAATACAGTTAATTGATTGTAGGTCCAGTTGAATGAGTCTAGAAAGAGAGTGCGCGTAAACTACAGACGGGAATAATATAGAGATTCTAGTTTACTTGCCTCAGATACTTCCGATAGGCTTAATCGAATTAAATATCTTCAATGATCGACGCAACCATTTACCTTACACCTGAAAATTCATATCTTTGGTTACAAATATTTGTTATTCAAAATAATTGCTTTTTATTGCATTATTTTTGTTCAAAAAAAAAAAAAAAAGATAAACGCCATCACGAGTGATGTGTGTGAGTGTAACGAAAACTCAAATCTTTAATTACAAATTTTTGTTATTCAAATAATTACCTTTGATTGTATTTTGAATTAGAAGGGCGCCTAATGTTTTGCACTGTCGAAGCTTATATACCCTCTACCATGGACTACAATGCACAGTACTGGGGACGGAAATTCTTAACGATAAAATGTATTTAGTTTATTTGAATTCTGAATATTTGTAATTTGAAATTTGTACAAATAGAAAGGCTAACTTAGCGTATTGGTCATCATATAAGGAAGGGTAAATAAATATTTTCCCAAACATAAATGAAAATAAAATCTATGCTTTAAGTACTTCACTAAGCTGGTTTTGAAAGTGGCTCAGAACTATTTCGCTGGAAGTGATAAATATAAGTGGGTTGCAATTTTAGAAGTGGTGAAAAATTTAATTCTTTTTGAGTGGCTTCCACTTTATTTGCTGGGTTGTTATTGGTTTTATATAATTAACAGGTAGTAAATACCATAGACTTTAACCAAAATGATGTCAAAATACTCTCCGTATGGTCCAGCAAGTTGAATTCCTTAAATGTTCGATGAAACGACATATATTACGCCTTAAAATAGGCTTATTGATATTATAGAATCCATTGCGGTTAGTTTCATACAGCTAATAAATGGTAAATTGAATGGACTTGAACCAAAATAACATAAAACTCTATCAAACAAGACAAATATCCTTGAGCCAATTGGCGACCATTTCCGCCTTAGGAGCCCACAGAGAGTTCATTTCTCTACAGTATGCAATTAAGTATGAAATCGTGCCAAACGGGCTAAGCAGAAAATTAATTGTCCATTCAGCGACTGAACCTCAACTCATTTTCTCGAAGTTTTTCAACTGTGTTACCATTTATTCGATAATTAAGCGTTATATGCTGTGATATTCAATATATACTGGAAACGGCTAACCCTAATTGTGGGCGTGATTATTGAAAAATACCCAAAGTGTACCCACTTTCAATGTAAAACCAGGCTACATAAGTAATAACTTGTGATAAAAATGCATTTCTGACACGCCCATTGATCTGGCGGTGGAATGGACGAAATTAATCCGTTGGAACTCACTTCTGAAAAAGCGGGTATTTTCAGTGTGTTTCCAATTATTGTAGCATTTATTCATTAACTAAAAACTATATGTGATGCAATACTGAACAGCGTAATTTAAACCAGGAAAGCGTCATTCTCAGAACTAAGCATATAAAATGCCTTATGTACACAAAATTTGACTGTACGCGGTGCAATCGTTTGAAAGATATGAACCTAAGAATATATGGGTCAAATTGGTCATTCGTATAGAAAATACTAGCAGAGGTGTGGCTACGTAGTTGATTTTTCTCAAGTTTTACCAAATATTGCAAATGAAAACAATTGGGAAATACAAGAATAGGTGTGACAGTGCGTTCTATAAATGATGTTCATCTAAAAATAAATGAGTAAATCGGTCATTTTTAATGGAAGTACCAGAAAAGGTGTGATAGCTCACTTGGTTTCTCTCGAATTTTACCAAGCATTATAAGTCAATGCAACGGACGATAGATCTCTATATTTTCCCTTTACAATTCTCGGCTACTCTGTGGCAAAATATTAGCCTGTACCAAATTTTAAGAAATTTCATAAAGATATTCGAGAGTTATAGTATGTGCTGGTCAGCCAGTTAGTCATTCAAACTGATGAATACCGCTCAATTGACTCGAAGTCTTCAAACATAAAACGTTAATGTCTCAAACGCCTCAGTTGTATTATTATATTTTTGTAATATAAAATTATATGTACTTTAATTTCTTTGAGTGGAGGTGTAAAACCGACCAAAGTCACCATACCACAATATGTATGTAGCAGAAGAAGGAGTTACTACCAGCTCCACTTATGTCGTAATAAGTATATACATCGTACTTGATGCTAAGACTCTGAAGTGCTATAACAGAGAAGGAAAACTTCAACTTCGCGCACAGGGACTAAATCTAACTTTTGAAAAATTATCTTTTCTCCGATATTTTCTAATATTTTCACCATTTATTCCTTAACTAAAAGCTGTACAGGGTGATATTTAGAGGATGCAGGGAGGAATCACCCAAATGCATCAGCAAACCTCTTTAATTTTGTTTATTGAATTGACGACATATGATTTTCCATTAGAAAAGTGACAGAAGTGAATAGATTATGTGTTGCAAACATTCGTTTTTACATGCTCACTTATTTGGCGGAAAGTTTATACACTGTGGTTGGTATATCTAAATCTCGGCGGATCTGGTACCCCCTGGCCATATTTGCGCCTGTACATTTGCTGCTAATAATAAACATATACTTGTTATTGATTTTAACCCAATTGTAATACAGGGTGCCGCAATAGAACGTGCATATTTAAAAAATAGATTAAAAAATAAATACAACTGGTATGGTTAAAATAAATCTAAGGCATTGTAGAGTAATAAATGGAGTTTATTTTTTAAAAATAACATCATCTAAATGGTGACCCTCTCTACGACGGCACTCCTCTAACCGCAAACGAAAATTATTGAAAACCTTCTTCAGTAATACTGGTGTAATGGCTGCCATTTCACCATGGATATTCTCCTTGAGCTGAACGATGTTTCTTAGATTATTACTGTAGACTTTGTGTTTGAGGTATCCCCACAAAAAAAAAGTCAAGAGGCGTCAAGTCAGGACTACGTGGGGGCCATGGGATATCACCTCTTTTCGAAATCAGTCTGCCAGGGAATATCTGCTTCACCACCGCCATGGAGTCATTTGATGTGTGACAGGTAGCTCCCTCTTGTTGGAACCAAGTTCTGGAATTCACTATTCTTGAACTTTCAATTTCTGGAGCCAAAAATCCGACCAACATCTCAACATAGCGTTCCGTATTAGTCGTGACGTTTTGGCCCCGCGCATTTTCGAAGAAAAAAGGATCAATTATTCCTCTGCCAGAGATTGCTGCCCATACTATCACTTTAGGACTATGCAATGGTTTCTGGTGTTTGATTTTGGGATTTTCACTGTTCCAGTAACGACAATTTTGACGGTTTACGAACCCATTCATAAGGAAATGAGCCTCGTCAGAGAAAAGGATATTGTCAAAATTGGAAAATCGATTAAGCATTTCATTAGCAATTTCAATTCAATTCTTGTGTTAATAGCAGCTTATATGGATGCAGTTTAAGATCCAATGTTAAAATTCGTTGCAAACTTCGTCGCGATAATTGTAAGACAGACGATCTCTTGCGAGTTGACATTTGTGGATTTCCACGTACTGACTCCATAACTCTCTCAACATTGTCTTTGGTCCTAGATGTTCTTGGGCGACCATTTGCTTGTGGTTTAAATGTTGAACCGGTCTCGTCAAAACGCTTTACCTATATTTTAATTAAATTAACTCGGAGCTTCACTAATTCGCCCTAGTCCATATTCAGCACAATATAGTCGCCTATTAGCAACATATGAACGAGAGTTCTCGTAAAATGCGCGACGCTTCCCGTCGAAGTGATTCATAGCGACTAAAACTCCATGAGCCCGCGAACCCAATTATGTAGGCGCCCCCCGACCGTGCCTTTTCTACTCCGCAAAAAGAGATGATGCAATATGCACGTTCTATTGAGCCACCCTGCGTAAAAACCGAGTATTTTAGAAACGCGACATAGAAAAGGCATGTAAAAACGACAACAACTTGTATGCAGTAGCACCTGGGACGCATTGATTTCATAGGTAGCGCCCAACGGCCCTTGTTGGCAACACTTTCCTCCAATCTTCAGTTATACCTATATGTATATATTGGCGAAAAAAATAATACAAATGAAATGAAGAAACCAAAGGACCCAAATGAAGATTACAGTGCCTGAATAAGCGTTATATTCTTTGGGCCCGTCTTTATTGGGTTCTAAAACCATCAGTGGCGTAAGAAAAACGCCTGTAAACATTTTGTGCGTTAAGGGCATTGAAGATGGGTTTTAGACGCTATATTCAATGGTTATGTCTGGTCAATTTTACTGTACGACAGCTGTGATAGACATTGCTGGTTTCTGCTAAGTGCAGACCTGTTCGGCAGTTATATGGGTGTGGCACCGCCCATATTTCGTTAGAACATAAGTGTCAAATCGCATTTTCGTACCTCTAATATTTAGCGGGATCGGGGTGTCCATAATGTTAAGTTGTGTGCACGATGCCACACAATCTTAGCCGAACATAAAAACACATTCCGTGTTTGCATACATATGAGTAATGAGTGTAAAAAATTTAGCATTGGCAATGCCTATTCAGAGTTGTTTTTCACTTTTGGCACTTTTTTCAATGCATTTTAGTAAATTGTTCGCAAAAACGAACGATTTGGAAAACCGAAAAACGTATGAGAGCTTCTAGATGTTTTCTATAAAAATATCATAACTGTGAAGTTACAGCAGACATTGCATATTTCTGCCAAGTGCAATATAAAGCATTCAATTATATACCATGGATGGCGCCGGCATAAGCCTTGTATTTGTCAAAGGCATTCATCAATTCTAGCAAGTAATCCAGATATTTCAAGCACATATCCTCATAGCATTGTTTTTGAAACAATTTACAGGGATAGACGAGTTAGGCAAGTTTCTATTATTCAATTCTTTTGTGTTGGCAATAAAGCCACCAGCCTCTATTGATGGTGTGCTAAGCCTAATCATCAAGACTTACATGAGCCATTTTACTTGCATTATTTACCAAAATTGAGTTAAAATCATGAAAAATTCTGAAGCCTTTCAATGTAAATGAATGGTGGCAGTAATGCTGTGCAATTACATTGTGTCACATACAAACTAATAGAAAGTTTGTTGGAAATGTATTAGATGCGTCATTTTTGAATGTTTGCCTTATTGTTGAATTGATTTTATAATTTTAATTTTATGCCATTATTAAATTCCACAACAATACTTTTTGTTAATTTACCAACGACAAACAACCATAATTCGCATTGTACAAGAGATTCTGGTTTGGTAAATTTTAGCGAGAACAAACGTTTGGGAGCATGACGGCTTTTGTACGGTCAGTTGGCAACCAAAATGAAACAGATGATTTATTTATAAAAGTTAATTAAACAATCACCCTGACATTTGCGTTGTTATTAACATCTCGTGGGCAATGTTGGTTTCTGTCGAACCATAAAAGCGTTCAACAATTTAATTAAAAATTATAAAATGCTACAAAGTCATTTTAGGCATGACTAAAAGCGGGGGGACGTAATTTTGCGGCAGGAATTGAGGAATATGATGTAATCCGTAACAATTTTAATTTAAAACTTGCAATTATAATCAATATTTTCAAAGTCCACATAGAAAAGATGAAATATTTACAAACAATTAGCAACAATTTGTTAATTTATTTCATGGGGCGGGAGTAGTGGTCAGTAATTAAAATTGTTGATATTTTATATAAATGTACAGATAGCTTTTGCGGATCGGGGGGCAGTAAGTTTGAATATTATTTACTAGCCTTTCTACGACTAACTAAACAGAAAAACTACTTTTGGCAATTACTTTTGCAGATAATTGCGAAGATTAGTTGTGTCGTTAAAACATGTGAAAGAAGTGAAACTTCATAATAGAACATATTCCCTTGCATCTCATGGAAGGGATACGAGAGAGCTTCTCACCGAAAGCAAAACTTCGTAGGACTGTTTAAGATGGCAATCAATTATCCTGTTTTGTGGGGCAACAAGCACTTTATTTACTAACCAAATAGATTTTCCAACTTTCATGGCTTAATGTATACATTTTTTCTAAGCAGAAGTATCTGAAAACAGAATTAAAGTAAATCTCCTCAACAATTTGTGGTAAATATGAATTGGACTGACCGTGGCACGATGAGTATTTGTTACGCATGCTGTGAAAACATACAAAACATTTTAATTTCAAACAGATTTAAAAAAACGGAAGTCATGGGAGTGTTTAATAGAAAATTCTGCATAATGAAAGAGGTGGTTCTTGACCCAGTATTAGCATGCCATGTTAAGAGCTTATAATACTAAAGTCTGGCGTCGGTGTAGGAGTTTCTCCATTGGTTACCTTCATCTCCCAAAGTACATATTGAATATAAAATTCATGGTAAAATTAACGTAAGTAATTTAAAAAAAAATACAAATAGTCTTAGTCTATAAAAGATCATATGAATGTAAAATATACAAATTTGTATGTGTAAGTTTTTAAGTAGTATTAATTAAATAGAAATGATATATAGGGTGAGTTTTTAATCGAATAAAACACTCAAATTTGCATCATACATCAAAATTGTTTATTGGAATCGATAAATTGGTCTCTGCCATTTAATTTTTATAGATAATTTTATAAATGTATAGTAAATGTTGTGAGGAGCCGTGGACCTCACAATGTCCATTCGAAAGGTCTAATGTTTCGTCACTTTTTCAAGCATTTCGGCTCGTATTCCTCGAATATCACGTGTTATGTTATCCTGTAAGGCTTCTATAGTGTTTGGCTTGTCCACATAGATTAACGACTTGACATAACCCCACAAGAAATAATCAAGAGGCGTTAAATCGCAAGATCTTGAGGGACAACTCACAGCGTCAAATCGAGAGAACAGCTGCTCACCAAATTTAACCCTCAACATATCAATTGTTTCACGAGCAGTGTGGCATGTGGCACCGTCCTGATGAAATCACATGTCAACCAAGTTCAACTCAGCCAATTGGGTTAAAAAAAATTCCTTGTGGTTGAGTAACACATGCCCAATCTCTGAGAACGGCGACGAATAGACATTTCACAAACGTCATTAACACTGGCCGCTAAGGCTGCAATATTTTCTTCGATACGCACTCTACACATGCGAGTCGTTAGTTTTATGTCCAACAAAGTAAATTTGGTGCGAAATTCGGAGATAACGATGCACATTTGTCACAGAGCACGAATTTTGATAATAAACTTCAACGATTTGCAATCGTTGCTCGTTTGTTAGTTTTTCCATGATGAAATTGCAGAGTATACTATACACTTTTCACTTTGACAGATGACGTTTGGACGCCATTACCAACCAGTGCTGCCAACCTGAAAAACTTAAATCTTAAAAAATCACCGGTAATAAATATGTCCGTCTGTCCGCGCGTTTGTTGAAAGCGCAATAGAAGACATGACTCAAAAGTATCCGATTGTTATAGAAAGGTTGAGATTGAAATTAGAAAACTCTGCTCGGTAGGAATAAACTTGCCTATGTAAGGACGTGGATGTAACTGGCGAAGATGACTTAAAATTTTTGATGATGACTGTGAGGTTGATGACATTTTGAAAATGCTACAATTCTCTTTAGTTTGTTTTCCCGATTTTCGCGAATTTTAAATCATTCTTTTCCATAATAATAATTTCGTCACGCGTGTGTTTGTGCGTTTTGAATGGTTGTTGGTTGGTAGTTTGTAACGGGTGGGCCATAAGGGTGTTGGCGGTTTAAATATTCAATTAAAAAAAAAACTACGAAACATAAAAAGACTACATTTATATATTTAAAAAGTAGAAGCATGGGAATTTTTAAGACTTAAAAATAATGTTGTCCAAATAGCTTCCCTCGGCTGCTTGACACTCTTGGAACCGAAGTCGCAAATTTTGGAAAACTCGTTGAAAATTTGTTCTCGGTATTTTGTTACTTTCCTGAATAATGTTCCTCTTCAACTGCTCTAAATTGGTCGGATTATTCTCGTAGACTACCGATTTGAGGTAGCCCCATAGAAAATAATCGCATGGAGAGAGATCGGGGCTGCGTGGGGTCCATTCAATATCCCCCCTTTTCGAAATGAGTTTTCCAGGAAAAACATTTTTCAGCAGCTCTATGGACACCCTAGCCGTATGACATGTGGCCCCATCCTGTTGAAACCACATCCTCGAGGTATTGCCTTGAAGTTCTTGCAAAGCTGGCACCAAAAAGTCTGCTAGCATGTTGCAATAATTGTTCACTCTAACCGTCGTAAACTGCAACACGAACACGCTCCACAATGTCGGCTGATCTTGCAGAAACTGGGCGACCACGAACCGTAATTGGTATTGTTGAGCCGGTTGTTTCGAAAATTCTGATCCATTTTCGTATCACATTGGCTCTTGGAACTTCACTTAAATTGTGTAAACCGTGTTCATGCCGATACAAACGTCGTGCAGTAATCACTGATTTATTGTTTTCGTAATACGCCCGGACACAAAATGCACGCTGCACTCCCGTGTACGGCTCCATGGCGACTAAATTTCCAAGAAGCGGCGCAGCGAACAACATATCCCCCGCCACCCCGCGCCGCGCGTTACCGAGAAATTGAAGAATTAAATCGCCAACACTCATATGGCCCACCCTGTATAATATTCATTTTATTTTGTTTATAAATTTTTATTTCAGAACTAATTTCACATTTATTTCTTTTAACCTCTCTTGAATAAATTAGTTGCCACTTGTGTAGTATATGAGTGTAATTTGTCTAAGTATATACTCTAGGAAGATCATCAAAACCGTGCCTAGAACATTCAAGTATGAGATATGTAATCTCTTTCCCTATTTATCTGTGGGTGGAACTTTTCTAGAATTACGTTTACGACAATAAGCTATGTTTGTTCCTCTCACTCCCATTATATAGTCTGTTGTTATCTTCTTCTCACTTGTTATGTAAATAAGAACATTCTAGAATTCAGTCTATGATAAACAACACTATTCTGTAAATATATTTGTCTTTGTTGCACCCATTTTGTAAATATGTGTTCTCTCTGAAATATTGCAGCATTTTCTAGAATAAGTAATTTTAGTATAAATAGAGCAACTTTGTACGTTTTTGGGAATTAATAAAGTTGGCGTTGATGTGGAAATACGCTCCACGATACCAACTTGGTAATACAATGCCATGTGGGGTTATATTTCTTATTGAATTCTTTTTGTAATCAATGCGGCGATGTGATGTAACGGACAGCTACTCACTAACTGGTGATCGATATCACTTAACATCCCGCTATATCCTATTTTTCCTTTCAATATTGCAATGAAATGTCCTAACGATAATCACGCCACATAACAAAGTAGGAGAAAACAGATGAGAATAGTTAAAAAGCTTTCTCATGGTTGCCAAATTACCTGGACCAGATATGGGTGCTAAGAAAATAAGTGATAGAATTATGTACATATATTCGTACCAGTTTTTTTCCTCGCTAATATTAAAATCGCTACTACGAACGACTATCCTGCATATGAACGTGGGTTCGAGTTTCGGTATAATAACTAAATCTTTCTCTGAGCGGTAGTTACTTTGATGAATCCGACGAATACTTCGAGTAGTCGAGTAATCGGCATATCTATCAAAAACTTTTCAAAATGATGTTCGGAATGTTTGTAAGTTGTATAAATAATTCAAAGAAGATCGAGAACTAGTTGAGGACAAAAGGCGCCCCGGGCGATTATTAACTTTTAACGATTAAAGCGGTTGTAAGAAACCGGCTAAGATGTCAAGTCGAAACTGCTGATTTAACTGGAACATTATAAAACTTGTAGTACTTACTGCAGCAATACTTAATACAAACAGATATACTTTCGAAACGTGCTGCAGCATTTTGTAGGCCTCACTCAATAGATTACAGAGACATTTATGCTACTGAAAATGAATTATTTTACTTTAATCACGTACGAATATTGATAATCGAGCGACTATTGTGAATTGAAATGTTTATTGTTTTGGGACCAAAGGGTTTCAGTCATTGATGAATTTTTCGGGAAAGACTCCAAAAATTACAAACGCTAAATTTGTTATTTCATTCTTATAATTGTTTGCAGCAGAAATTGTGAAATTTGCAACATTACAGATCAATTGGGATTAAACAAAGGCTTTGAGGCACTATTAATTTAAATGAAGTTAAATTAAAATTAATTTAAATACCTAAGTTAAAAATCCCAATGAAATAAATGTCAATGAACATTCATTTTATCAGCTGTTCTGCATTGGAATTTTTTCTTCTGAAAATCAAACAGAATTCCGTTTGAAGACAATACCAGCCTCAAATAAGATTTTGGTATAATGATTGTGTCACCGACCGTGTCGCAGTGCTCAGTACATGCATTCGCATCGTTCGCATGATAGTTCAATCCCACATACAGCCACCTATCATTATTTAAGCGGCATTCAACTCGATGTGTCTGACAAACACTTTGAATCGTCGAGCAATCGACAAGCCTGGGAAAATGTTTTTCAAACTATGACGTTCAGAATCGCTGTAAGTCCAATTGAGCAAATCTAAAAATAGAATGCGTGAAAGCTCACGGAATGTGAAAAGCTCTCCCATATCTCATTCTTGGAATGCAAAGGAATTTGTTTTGTTTTTGTTTTGATTGTGAACAGTTTCTCAGGTCTTATGCATGTGAAACTCTCAACTTTATGAGAATTCCTTGTTGATTGCACAGACTCGAAAAACATCACATGAGAAACATTCGCAACAACTTTGGTGAATATTTCTTATAAGTGAATGTTTGTGATTCTTTTTTGTGTTTATACGGGCTTTTTTTCAGAGTTTTCTCTGATGCAAATAAAACAAATTTATATCATCATTTATTTCTAAACGTTTCGTTGGCTTTTTTCCAACTTCACCAGGAGAAAAACTTTTATTGAAAATTCAATTTGTTTTTACATAGTAGTGACAACTACTTATATTACCAAAAAACTGGACAGCACGACACAATAATTTAATAATAAAAATAATGATCCCAGAACATAAATAAATCACGGTTTAGAACTTAATAACTAATACCACAGAATTTAACTCTTCAAAGCAATGGATGATGTTTTACGAATCTGCGCAATCATGAAGAAATTTCCATTAATTTGAGAGTTTCAGATGCATAAGACTTGAAAAATGGCTCACAATCACTTATCTAAGGCAGCTGCTGAGAATCCGTGACTGGATTCGAAATAGCTATACAAACAGTCTGGTATTATGAGAATATCATTATGTCAAAACTTCTTTTCGTCAATCAAGCTTTTCAAAAAGCTAAACTGGTCTTGAGCTTGAATATAAAATAAAAACAAAGTTCTAATTCACAGACCAAACTAACTAATCGACGGATTTCAAGGGCCAATGTTAAAGCCGCCAATGGTCATATCGTGATCCAGTCGCAGCTGAAGTCGACAATTTCTTGCCTTTTTTAGAGACCAAACAAATTCAATATTTTTAGAAAAGTATTTGCGCGTTAACGCCTGTAAAGAAACTTGAATCTATGCTTATGGTGCGGAAACAACCAATCAGTAAAGTAAATATCAAAGCATGTCCGAGGATATCACGCAAAAGCCGTTCAATCATTATGTATTATCGTGGTATTGTTATCATGGACCAAACTGCCAAGAAGAAATATTATTTGAGTATGCTATTCGTTGAAAAGAGGCTAGATTTTGTTGAGGAATTTTAAACCACTTATTAATATTTTTGTTCTTATTATATAATAGCATAGCTTTTCTTGTTCTGTCAATATTATAATTTTATTCAATATCGATATGAAAATAGTTTTTTAGTCTACAATAAATAAATTTCCTGTTTGCTCTTACTGTTTCCTAATTTCCCACTGCAATAGGTTATGAACTTTGGCTCCATGAACTTTCTGACCACATCGTTTGTGAAAATAAATAAAGAAAATACAAGCTAGAGCTTATTCTTAAAAGGCAAGGAGTTTGGAAATATATTGTAATGTCTCCTGCTGTTGCCTGGAGAAAGCTTACTGATGAGGCGACGTTCATAATCGGTTTATCGGTTGAGGACATTCAGTTTATACTTGTGAGGCTCATGAAAAGAACACATTGGAAGTTAGTGTTCGTATCATGCGGAGTGAAGTTTTCGATGAAAAACAACATAACGGAGCACATAATGGAGATGAAACTTTTGTTGGAAAAGTTGGAAGTCATTGGGGAGAAAATCACCGAACATTGACTAGTAGCAATGTTACTCAGCAGCCTTCCGTCTTCATTTGACGCCATTGTTACTGCGTTAGAAGTTCGTAAATTGAAGAATTTTATGCTTAAGGTTGTCGAAACCAGTATATTAGAATAATATGTACGGCAGCCAGGACCTGCAAATTGGAACTCGGCGTTGAAGTCATATATTTGTGCAGATAACGACAGATCATATAAAAGATGGCATTATTGTGAGTCCAAGAGGCATATAAGGAAAGATTGTTGGAAATTTAAACAGGGTTACAAATTGAAATCATGCAACTGAAAAAGACAAATCGGAGAACTTTTGTTTGTCAGCAGCTCATAACAGTGCTGGCTGGGTCAAAGACTCTGAATCTGCATGTCATATCAGCTTACGTAAGTCTGATTTTATTAATGTTGATGCCGGACCTGGTGAAAATTTGTATATCAATATTCATGAAGTACTGTCTATTCACTCATTCAATGGAAATCTGTTATCAGTTACCAAAATGCTAAAGAAGGGATTTAGTTTGTCGTTGAAGGGAGCATAATGCAAAATGTTGATAGGAGAAGTAAAGGCGATTGATTTTGCTAACTTATTTCCTCGATTGTTTCGTCTTCGCCAACCCAATAAGGAGAAGGCCTTAATAGTAAGTTCCAAAATGCAAGATTGTCTTTACTATTGGCACAGATTTTTTAGACATCGTGACAGCGATGCTGTAAAAGCAATGCAAAGAGGAAAAACGGAGAAGTACGAAAGAATTCTGAGCCAAAAAGTTCAAAAACAATCACACGTAAAATCCAAGTATGTTGTCGGTTACACCAGGAGGAATATATTATTTTCTGACCTTTATCGATGATTATAGTCGATTTACTGTAGGCTTACTTTTCCGAAATATGTAAGTCTCAGATGTTGTATAATAATTTACAGGTTGCAGTACCGTATTTAAAAATTTCAAGTTTAAACGCTGTGGTGAATCAGCTTAATCGACTGTCAATATCTCTCGACACAGGCGGTGGTAAAAAGAAAACTTTTTGAGGTGATAGTAGTTGCATCTATTAAGAACACTCGAAAATATATATTTATATATTTTTCCAAAGAAATGAGGAGGAATGATAAGAAACGATTTTCTTCTTACATATTGAATTCTACATTGATATTAACAATAACATAAAGGTTAGACAAATGATTTTTGGAAGATACTGCAACAATAGAGCTTGCCAATAAATTTACTACTTGCACATTATCGATATATTGGAAATGTCATGTTAAGTAAAATTTCTTCCCAACCATACCGTGATATGTTTAGATTTAAAACCAACACAATGGAATTGAAGATAATTTGAAATCCGAAAACATTCTTTTATAAGAATAAAATTTCAATATAGCTTCCGAGTTTCTTGACTAAAGTATAATAAAAGATTCTAAATTTATAACTTTTTGATGTTATTTGTTTATGCGGCACTCTAAAAGGCGTACCAATACAGTTAATTTTCATTTGCAGAACTCAGTTTACCAAATACTCGACACGGGCTAAATTGTACTAAATGTATTAAAATGCAATAAGAGATATGAATATAGGATTACATGGATTACGTAAGGTAATTTGTATCACAATTACTGGAGGGGGCTTGATAATCCAGCCGACATTTTTGGAATCCTACTAAGCTGAAAAATTTAAACTTGTGTAACAAAGGGGGGTAAGTCAATGCCACCCATATTTATACCTTCGGAATAAGGATATATTAGTTGCGCCACTAAGTTCTCGCCCTTTTTTTTTATAAAAATACTACTTTATTATAAAAATGTGTTTACAAATGATTCATTGAAAGTATTACCCATCGCTAACTACTACTTCTTCCCAACTTTCTGGCAAAGCTCGAATCCCGGTCGGCAAAACTGTTCATCTGTTGAGGATATCCACGAATCTAGTCATTCCTTGATGTCGTTATATGAATGGAAATGCTGGTCAGACAGACTGTGAGCCAATGAGGAAACAATAATATAGCGGATGGCGTAAGACTTCTCATTTCGGCGTTTGCAGGTAAGTTTTAACGGCCTTGGCCACGTAACGCCGAGCATTGTCATGCTGAAAAAATCACTTTATCGTGCGTCTTCTTGATTTCGGCACAATTGCATTAATTGAAGTCGATACAGATCCCCAGTAATGATTTCGCTTGGTTTCAACAGCTCATAATAAATAACACCGATCTGGCCCCATCAAATACAGAGCACAAACTTTGTAGCGTGGATATTCGCCCGAGGCGACGACGTAAGAATATGACCGGGCAGTCACATTACTTTGTCTTCTTTGTATTGCTGTAATGAATCCGTTTTTTTTTTTTTCATCCGTTACAATACGATAAAGAAACCCCTTCCTCTTTTGTCGCTGAAGCAGTTGTTCAACGTCACTTGGCTTCAAGTCATAAGTTCCTTGCTTTTGAATCATTCTGAACGCATGCAATTGCTAGGAAATGGCTTGGCGGGTAACTCCTTAAATTAAAGCAAGCTCTACCTGCGTTTGACACGGATCCTTATCAAGCAATGCCGTCTATTTAGTGACCCCTTCCTTCGCGCGAACGGTCGTCAATATCGAAATCACCGTCTTTAAAGCGACGGACGCTCGATGAGCTTCAGCCGCCGTCTTCTTCGATTGAAAAGAGAAAATCAATACTTCCCGCATATGACGATTATTTGGCACAAAATCATACGTATTCACACAAGCCAAAGAATGTGGCGTCAAAAGAAAATCACTATTGTGTCGAGGCGTTATGTTTACCATATGCCTAAGCTTGGCTCATGCCGACTAGCACTTACAGCTAGCGCCATCTATTGGGAAACAGCAGGAACTTAGTTGCGCACCTAATATATCACTTGATACGGCTAAAAATTGAACACCTAGAAGAAAGCGTCTTTGGTAGCAAATAACTTTTGACCAAATGTGTTTTCTGAATTTACCCAGCGCTATAAGATAGGGAGTATACTCCTTTACGCTTCCAATTATTACAAACAACTGAAAATGCTGTCCTCATATTCTATAAAACACGTGCGCATATTCCTCTATTGGTCAGTTGGTTTGTTCTACGCTCTGTAGAGGTCGCACCTTCTTAGGTTGAAAGCTGAAAATTTCATACTAAAAAATTTACATGAATTAAGTCGATATATAATAAATGACAAGAGGACGTTTGGGGCACGTCCAATTGTCAATCGACCACAGATGAGCGAAGTCGGTCCATTAATAAAAAACTTGTCATTACAAATATTTAAACCCGGTTTGGAATAAAGTGCACTTTCAGCGTATTTCTTAAATTGTACCAATTGGTTATTAACTTAAAGCTAAATATTGTAGTATGATATAAATAACGTAAAGTACTTGGCCTACAAACTTTTTAAGAGATTATGCTATGAATTTTCATTAGAAAAATGAACAAAGTCGATATATTTATATAGAGTTGTTAAGGATTACCATTTCAATTACTTAATTGTAGACGGCTTTACACTTGTACATTTAGGACTTCATGTAGCCCTGGAAAAAAAAGCCTTGAGGTGAAACATCACATGATCTAGGTGACCATTTCTCGATGACAATTTCCGATTCGAAGCGTAAAATTAAATATTCAATGATTTATCCTCATAGTAACGACATTGATTCACAGACTGTATGATAAGTATAGCAGTTCAAGCAGCAAACAGTTCACTATTATAGTAATAGGCGTCAATCGAAGTTATATACCAGCCGTACTCATTCTTGAGTACATATGGATCGACCAAATTAGACTCTTAAGTTGTTTCCTGTTTCTGTTTTATTTAGAAAGAGTAGCCTCCCCTCAGTCATTCTGCTTACTCTTAAACTAAATTCTATGGCAGTTTGATCTGTCTTAAAATCTCTGCTTGAAAAAGTACCTCTAAACCAATATCGTTTAGTTCCTTATCTTATCGATTTTGTAGTGAAATGTTTTTGAAATTGCGCTATGAATAAAAGTGTTCCATTAAATTCAACATATGCCAAATCTGACAATATTTCAAAATATATTTTATTTAAACTCCGACACCAGTTTTGTAAATTTTGGCCTTTAAGAGGCAATCATTAGTTTTTAAATTTGCTGCAATTGTGTTATCATTTTATCAATACTACCTCCATCCTGTGGCAAGAAATGCATTCCTTCTTGAATAATTTGCTTAAAATTTCTACTAGTGTTCTCAAAATTATTCAACAGTGTTGCATATCTTGAGGATTTCACATAAATAGCTTATGCCTTTGCCATTGATATGCCAATAAGTGTTCCATTTAATCTGGCTATATCATTAATTCTTGGTATTTGCTTATCATTTATCACGTTCTTTACTCTGTATATTAATCCTCAATGTGCTGTATCATTTAATTACAACAACACATGGTAAATTGCAAGCACTTGTGCATTAAAAATGTCCAATGCATGGGTATGGCATACTTTCAGGCAGCATATTTGTGAAAAGATTTAATAATTAAGCAAAATTTAATTGAAATGTAAAATTTCATAAAGCGTCGCTCGTTGTGCATTAACCTATATATATCATGAATAAAATATGGAAGCGATACCAGGAAAAAAATTCACGCTCGAAGGATAACAATGAAAAAAAAATAGGAATCTGCATAAATAATATGCCCGTAGGTAACTTTTTCGCTGGCCATTTACCGGTTGCTCAAAAAGGTAGTAATAAGTTGCTTGGCTTAAGACTTATATCTTGAGTTTGGAAATTGAATTCCGCAAATTAGAATATTTTTTAATAATTTATTTTAAAAGTCATATTTTTATTGCAAGAGACGGTTAGGAACACAATGATAGGATACTTTCGAAACATATTAAATAACATATTTATACATATTATTATATAACTTAAAAGCAAAGTTTTTGATTTTACATTCATTTTCTTACTTTCTTGTTCAACAATATTATGCGAAATGTGTTCTTCTGTGTGTCAAAATCATGCGATTCATTTTTCTTAGCAGTGCTTGAATTTTGTGTACTGGTTTCCTGTAGAGTGTTAAATACGACTGAATAAATTAAATGATAGCGACCCAGTTTTCCATACACAAAACTTTCCTCTGAAAAAAATTGCTGCCCTAATATTGTCGAAAAGGTTTTGCAAATTACACAGAACCAAATTGTGATTACTTGTACCATTTTGGATAATTATTGATTATCGTGTCACTTCTCCTTGCCAGCGTAGGTCCAACTTAGGGTGCTTGGAGGATGCACTTACTGCTGTCTTTTTACGTCTTCATCCAACGGAATGAAGTTGTATATCATTTGGCATACTAAAAAACTTACTTCCAAAAGAGTGTTAATTGCGTTCTGCCCAAATGTGTTTCACGACATTTTAAGACTCAGACATTTTTAAATTCAGCAAAGCTTAATATATCCCCAGCCCATAGCCGTGGATTGCAAATGAACCCCACACTTCTGCTTCCTCCCATGCAAATTGTCCGCTTTTCAAAATTCTGATTTTTTCTATTACTTCCAAATCGTAGCCAGCCACCTTATTGCTTTGTAAAAGTTGAAAGCAAATCGGACTATTAATCATGCTCCCTCTAGGACGTCCTATGTTATTAACTCATCTATCCAATATATTCTTACATACATATTTTTAATTCAGCTACATTTAATTTGGCCAAATTTGGTACAAATTCAGAGTTTACTAAAGTAGAACCTGAAAATGAAAACGGATCACATTGTCACACTTCTTCTGGTACCTCGCATGAAAAATTGGACGACTTTCAAAAATTTAATTTATTTTTTTATAATATTTTTTGTGAATTATATTTACTGGTAATGTTTGGCAAAATTTGAGAAAAAAAATATAAACTAACCATAACCTTTCTGGTACCCCCATACAAGTGACTGGTTTAATACATGTATTTCCAGCATCCTTTCCGGCAGCTGGGCTGAATTCAATCAAATTTGAAACAAATCAATCATTCGATAAACGAACAAGGTTTTGGACTGGAGCAACCAAATATCATTCCTAGCGTAATTTGGTGGGGTGAATTCGATTCTGTAATTGGTTTTCCTCTATCACGTTAGGCTTTCGAGATACAAAAAATGTTTTTATTCATTTTTTTTTACATAAAAGAATCATTAGTTTATTTAAAAGTCAAAGGATTTTCAAAAGTGAATGTCGTTATTTGAACATCCTTTGAATTTTGTTGGTTCGGTTTCACTTATTAGAGTCCAGCAATAGTCTCCCAGCATGCTTTGTCCCGAAATCCTTGATAATTTCTATCAATTTTCATTAAATCTTAAATATGCATTCTTCGATTTTAGCATATGAAATTTAACTGCTAACGAATGATTATATGCTGCACCATCTTTGTCCAGAACCTTTACAAAGTTCTTAAAAAGACCCAATTTTATGTGCAACGGCGGAAGAAGAACGTCGTTTAGATCAATTAACGATTTATTTGAAATGTTTTGCTTTCCTGGTGAATACTCAGTTCTCTTTGCTTAATCTGTTCTGATGTAATGAAAGCAAATAGGGTGGCTACTCCACAGACAAGGGAAACAGCAATGTTTTATGAAACCAGTTAACAAATCAATGACCTGAAACAGATTAATTCATTGTTATTTACGATAGTCTATACAATATGTATAAAGAAATTTAAATCACACACCTTAAGATCACCACAGATATTCCTTCTATTATTGTGGTATTTGAGTAATGTCAAAATTTCAGTCATTGATTCGTAATTTTCCTTTATATTAACGGCATGAGCAATTGGTATGGATGGCTTTTCATTCCTAGTATGCAAAATGAGAGCTTTTAAACTGTACTTAGAGCCATCAATAAATAATCTCCATTTAGTTTTGTCATATGGCTGGATCATTTTTTGAAATAAACCATCAACATCAGTGCAGTATAGAATAGGGTGTCTCTTTAAAATGTACAGCCAATTGCAAGCTTCTATCTTTACAGATTGTTACTTTTGTCTCAACAGCAAGATAATTCCACTGCTCCATGCGTTAAGTTAGTAATTCTGCATTTTGTTTCGTTAAATGCAAATCCCGAATTACATCATTCAGCTCAGCTTGAGTCACTAAATGGCGTTCATCATCAGCCTGATTCAAAATACCACTGCTGGCGAAAGACGTTTCGAACTTACTCCCAAAGTACTGAAATTTAGAAAAATCGAAATAGATCTTTTTACCATTTAAACACTTGTATGATACAGTTCTGCAACTATTGCAAAGCATTGTCGGTGTCCACGGTTTGTTCAAGTTTCTGACAGAAAAACGAAATAAATGTATTTTAATGATTCTGATCTTGCATATCCTTTTTTTTCCAACCAAGTATCCACCACGCACCAAGCACAATTAGCTTGAATCAGTAACACACGATCTCTCTGATATGCTTAAATGCTACTATTATGAAGATTTAGAATGAATGTGTGATTCTGTCATATTAATAATTGTGAGATTTTAGTGTCAGTCTTAAATATTTTACAGTATTACCAGTATTGCATGCGGTAAAAATTGAACGAGACGTAATAGCCGAATTTTTATGCCAAATTCGAATTTTGCAAAGATTAGTTAAAAAAATACGATTCATTTCTACAGTCAATTTTTTTTTCCAAATTTGTAGACCAGTGTTATTTTTGTAGTTAAAGCCAATATTTGCTGTGAAATCTCCAACAACACAAGCAATGCTTAAGGTTAATTTTTAGCCATCAATTTAAAAACTGAGCTAGAAACACTATCTGCGTGGGTCGGTTTCGAAGAAGGATAACGCATTTCATACTCGCCGATATATGTATAAATTTAGACAAATCAAATGTGTAGGTTTTACATGAGTCTCGCTTTGATAGCCTTACCCATGGTGTGCCATCACACAGGTGCTGTTTTCTTTTATTCTTTGCTTAGTTATATGTTCTTTCTTTCTTCTTGCGACAGCAAGCGCCTCTTTGGGGCACCCAAACTAATCCCGAAAGGATTAGTCGGGCTACCAGAGATTAGAAGTAATTCCTTTGGAAAACTTCCTCAGGGCCCGCTCCCCCTCTCGACCAAAGTACCGTTGTAGTTACTTGGTATGAAGTGAGCTACCACCAGGGTAGGAGTTGAGGTAATCTAGGAAGACCTCGGATAGACATGAACGGTGTTTTCCAAGCTAATGCCTTCCTTCACCAACGCAACATGAAGCATCGCAAAAGCACTGAAAACACTTGTTCGGGCAACCACAACCAGCACGATGCTCCCACTAGGGGTCCAACACCATTGACCTGGAAGGAAATGTTCCTTGGGCCCCTGTTCACCCGTGCTACCAGAAGAGAAGTACCCTCTGGTCTGGGTCTCGCAGACAAGCTACTCCAGTTTTGCTTTATCATACCTCGCATGCAACTGTTAATCCATTATCTACGGCATAGATTTTCAATGTTCGAGGAGAGAATATCAACACAGCAAAGCATACCATGCTCCAATCATAGTCTATTAACCAGATCTCTCTGACCGTACAACTATTAATAACGGAAAAGATAAATCTTCTGATATCTCCCGACGGCTTCTCTATAATCGCACCTGTTGCCTGGCAGTGTCTTGTTTGACTAGAACTCTCCCCTTTACTTGGTTTTCGAAAAACGAGTTCCAAGATCAGTCTGATGTCATATTATAGGTGAATCCCAAGACATAATCCACCTGTTCCTAGGGCGCCTGGCACAAGACCACACTACTTTGTTTTTGTACGCAAGCATCATCCTTTGCCTGCTTAATTACAGGATTGGTTAGAGAGGCTTGCGTTTTAGGGGTAAGCGGTACAAAGCATCCTAGGAAACACCCGCCTATCCACATATAAATTTAGACAACATTTTTCGTTCTATCATAAGTTTCGTTTTACATATTTTTTTTATTTTAGGAATTTTTTTTACTGGTATTTATTACTACCGCCAAAATATCCTTTGCACAAACAATTGCTAATAGAAAGGAATCTTTACGAACAAATATCAAGAAATAGAGCCACAGCACCTTGTTTTATATTATATAGCTTTCCACATCGTACAACGAAAACCATTGCTTGCCAAATACTAAGCGAAAGTGTGAACAAAAAGCAAGGATGACAAAACGGAACTAAACCGGAAGCAAAATGAAAATAAAATAGCAAACGAAAAAAAAACTATGCCATAGAATAAGATCATTTATAATCATATAATAGTTTCCATAGCCTGTCGTTTTTCATGTCACCCAAAGAGTTTTGTTGGTTTTTTTCTGGACTTCTTCATTCATTGTTAGTCCTTCAATTATCCTTTTTCATTTTTGATTTTGCTTGAGCAAAATTAAACTTAGAACCGGGTTATAGTCTTCGTGACAATGCAATTTCAATTGAGTGAAAATAATTCAAAGAAAATAAGGAATTTTTGGGGGCGTTTTTGTTATTTTTGTGAACCAAAAAAGAAATTGAAAATAAAGCAAGACTTTTAAGCGAACTTTAAGAAAGCTTTAAATGGGTCAAAAGGTAACAAATTTCTTGTTTTAAAAAGGAATAGGATATACAAAAATACAAAGTCTCACGCATCAGTTTTTAGGCGGAAATAGTCTATTGAAAGATTTTAACTGCTGAAAATGTATAAAAATGTCGTTCGCGGTTGCTCATTCCTCAAACAAAACAATGTGAATGTGACAGCGAGAAATTGTAATAGCCGACCGAACAAAGAAGGCAGAACAAAGTTGGGAAACATTTTCTCTATTTTTCAACATAATCTTCTTTTAGCTCCATACACTTTTTCCACCGATATTCAATAGTTTATATACCCCAATTACAGTAAGAACTATCAAACTCCTTAAAATGGCCATCAATCGCAGACTCCACCTCTTGATTGTTGGCCACCGAGCCATGTTTTCAAGTTGGCAAATAGAAAATAGTCCGAGGAAGCTAAATCTGACAAATAAGGTGCGTGATAAAGCAATTCGAACTTTAGTTCAATAATTTGACCATCGCAATAGTGGATGTATAAACTGGAGCATTATCTTGATGAAACAACATTTTATTTTTCGCCAAATGCAGTCTTTTTCCATAATTTCATCACCTAAACGATGCAACAAATTAGCATGATATTCGCCGTTGATATTGGATGGTCTTTCCTTTCTCAAGATAATCAATAAAAATAATGCCATGTGCATCCCAAACCATGACGCCATGACCTTGCCTACAGATGGAACCGTCTTCGCCTTTCTTTGTCTTACCCATGCTCATAAATTGACACAAAAATTCGCATTTATTACGGTTAAACATCGCCAAGCTCTGTCTACTGCTCTACTGAAATATCTTTGCGATGCAGTTTTAACGCTATTGAAAGCACGCGCGGCACCCATCTTGCGCACGGCTTTGTCGTCTTCAAATCTTCGGTCAATATGTGATGAATATCACTTTTTCAAATGTCTAACATATCAGCTAGCTCACGTACCTTCAGTCCAATACCATTTGGTGAATTTGCTTAACCGTGTCCGGCGTGCGCCACTACGGTGTTCGTCTTGGCAGCTCGTGCGGCCTCGTTTAAACTCTGCTACCCAATATTTTACAGTCGTGAACGAAAGAGCAGATGTCCCCAGAGTGGCATCTAGTTGGGCTGTTATATTGATTAGGCTGAGATCTTTCAAATGGAAATATTGATTTACAAAACGGTGACAAATCTTTTTCCATGTTTACAAATTCACTGAGATCGTTTACTTTTGATGACTTAAATAGAAATGCTAAACAAGGTGCTACCTTGGAACTTAAAACATATGTTTTATAAGGTTGCCACTTTTCAACAAAATATTTTTTTTTCAAACTACTGGCTCCACCTATGCATCATATCGGTTAGTATTGCGGCCGCGCTTGTATATTTAAATTTAGAATTTTTGTAATATTTTTACCATTTGTTCGTAAACGGAAGGCAACATGTAACCACGGTTGACGTAAGGTGGAGGGAACTACTATCCACTTACAAGAGATACACTTACTTATGGCATGTTGTACAAGAATTGGCACCACATCCCATTGTCCAACAACGACCCTTGATAGTGGGTATACTTTTGCCTCTAAATAAATAAGGCCAGTTTCCAATTTAAAATACACAGTGTTTAAAATGTGGGAAATATATTTTGTTCAGGTTGCCAGCACTGTGGTAAATATCTGTGTCCAAATTTCATATCAAAAGTGTGATTAGTGCTTGAGCTACACTGCTGATCATTTGGCTGATTTTGTTGAGCAAACAAGTAGCACTACTTTTTTCTACGGAATAGAATTTCTGCTACGGAAATGCTCAGGAAGTTACAGATGGTCATTAGTGAATGGATTTACAAACTTTGTCTCAACGAAATATTTACAAGTGGCGTAAGTAGTTTAAGAGTAGATAGAACTTGATTAGCGTTCCAGACGACCATCACGCTCTAACAATGCATGTGCCATGAGATTTGACGCTAAAAATCGTCGATTGACAAATAGCGACCTTTCTGATGACTCCAGCTTTTCAAACAGATTAGACAACTCTATTTTAAAAGATATTTTGGTTCTCGGAAGCGTCATATCTTGATTAATGGCAAAAACACCAAATTTTGCGAAAAAGACCTTCGAATTAAAACCTGGAAGAGAAGATTTAAGGTCACCAAAACATTATAAAACGCATTATTATGGAAGTTGAGACTTATGATCTGAAAAAAATCCGCTAATATGGGGAATATTTTGCTGATATTCTTCGAGGCCAAACCATCAAAAAAGATAATATTTGAGTGCTAAGAGTGGATTTAGATAACTATTGGTTCCCGCACAATGATGATGCGCCATATCGTATTGCATTGACTTTTTTGTGAAAAATTCAACTAATATCACTCCACAACCAATGTATTCTCCTGATTTGTGGCAATGTGATTTGTGGCTATTTCACAAACTCTAAAGGCAGCTCACGGGACACACAGTTTTAGGTCAATGGAGGAGATTCAATGTGAAACGACGTGCTCTGAAGGCCATATCGGAACACATTGAGGTTTGAACACTACATTGATATGAGTGCGTTGTGGCCGGGGAATACGCTTTGAAGTCGATGATATAGATTTGGACGGATGAGCAAACTTTTCTTGAAGAAAAAAAAAAAAAAAATAAAAAAAACTAGCCTTGATTCTCGGACGCAGTGTTATATCCAGTTGGCCTAATTTTCGCAGTGAAAATTAATTGTAAGAATTCTAAAGTTCTGGAAGTCCTATATGTTGCTATTTAGTCGAAAATTGCTTTGTATGAGCATTAGAGATAATTAAATGCATCTTAGGACCACAATTCTGCATATCAAAAATGGTCCACAGGGCACATAATATCACAATTCTACAATTCTTCTAGGCTAAAGTCGCAGGTTTTTTGCATCTTAAGCATTCTTATGTAAATATCAACTAAGTGGAATTTCACTGAAAATTTAATTAGTTTTTTGAATTCTTAAAAATTGAGTAAAATCAGAATTTTAAATCTAAAACTGTTGTGTTTGAAACTGAGGGAGCATAAAATTACTCCTAGATGTAGAGCATTTAGGGGAAAACTCACTGTTTTTGCATTCCATTGTTAATAACGAAAAAATCCATATATATGTATATGTGAAATGTCATGGAAATCTGGTAATTTATATATTTTAATCCCTTTGTGGAATTGTAATAATTCAGTGGATATCAAACGGAACTAGTGTTTCTAATTTGTGAGCTTCAAAAAATGCTCAGTTATGAAAAAATGAAAAATTCATACTTTCTTTTTTTTTTGGATTTTGCTTAGATTTCAAAACTATTATAAAAATTTACAAAAGTGGCAATTTTCTTGACATAAATATAATTTTCCTCATAACATCAAAACCGTTATCTTTTGCTTAAACACATACGACATATACAGGGTGGGCCATAAGGGTGTTGGCGGTTTAAATATTCAATTAAAAAAAAACTACGAAACATAAAAAAAAATATATTTGTATTTTTAAAAAGTAGAAGCATGGGAATTTTTAAGACTTAAAAATAATGTTGTCTAAATGGCTTCCCTCGGGTTCTTGACACTCTGGAACCGAAGTCGCAAATTTTGGAAAACTCGTTGAAAAGTTGTTCTCGGTATTTTGTTACTTTCCTGAATAATGTTCCTCTTCAACTGCTCTAAATTGGTCGGATTATTCTCGTAGACTACCGATTTGAGGTATCCCCATAGAAAATAATCGCATGGAGAGAGATCGGGGCTACGTGGGGGCAAATCAATATCCCCCCTTTTCGAAATGAGTTTTCCAGGAAAAACATTTTTCAGCAGCTCTATGGATACCCTAGCCGTATGACATGTGGCCCCATCCTGTTGAAACCACATCCTCGAGGTATTGCCTTGAAGTTCGTGCAAAGCTGGCACCAAAGAGTCTGCTTGCAACATGCAATAATTGTTCGCTCTAACCGTCATCGCATGCTCTCTTTCGTCCTCAAAAAAGTATGGTCCAATAATACCGGTTGACGTTATCCCAGCCCACACGACAAGCTTAGGGCTGTGAAGTGGACGTTCATGCAAGCGTCGGGGATTAGTCTCGGACCAGAACCGACAATTTTGCTTGTTCACATGGCCATTAAGGTGAAAATTGGCCTCATCACTAAAAATCACGTTGTTGAAATTGTTGAACCGCTCTAGCATCAAATTGACAAAGTTAAGTCGGTTATTGGCATCATCGGGTTTTAATTGTTGGACTATCTGAATCTTATAAGCCTTCAAATGCAAATCACGTTTCAAAATTCGTCGTAAAGTTGTTCTTTTGACATCCAAAGACTGACTTCTCTTACATGTTGACTGTTGCGGATTTCGCTGAACTAAAACACGAACACGCTCTACAATGTCGGCTGATCTTGCAGAAACTGGGCGACCACGAACCGTAATTGGTACTGTTGAGCCGGTTGTTTCGAACATTCTGATCCATTTTCGTATCACATTGACGCTTGGAACTTCACTTAAATCGTGTAAACCGTGTTCATGCCGATACAAACGTCGTGCAGTAATCACTGATTTATTATGTTTTCGTAATACTCTCGGACACAAAATGCACGCTGCACTCACGTGTACGGCTCCATGGCGACTAAATTTCCAGGAAGCGGCGCAGCGAACAACATATCACCCCGCCACCCCGCGCCGCGCGTTACCGAGAAGAATTGAAGAATTAAATCACCAACACTCATATGGCCCACCCTGTATAAGTGCAGTTCTTTTACACAAATTTCACAAATTATAATTTTGGATCAAATAGTACATATTAGACACTACAAACTTTAACCGTCCTAATGGCCGTTTAAGCCATCTAGTTATAAATAAATACAAATTGTCGAACAAAAAACTTAAAATAGCATTAAAGAAACCAGGGTTTGTTGTAAAAATTGTTTTCATACAATCACCGAAACCTAAAAATATTATACGCAATTTTGATTCTCATTTTGATAACCGAATAAAACTGTTACTAAATATTGTACCTGTTTCAAATGACACTACACTCAATTTTGATTTATGCACCCGAAATGAGGTTGGAAATAACTTTATTTCTGATTCAGTTTATGAACTGCTTTGTTTGTTTTTTTTTTTTTTTTATTTAATTTTTCGATTCAAGAAAACGAAAAAAAAATTAAATAGCTGTGAAAATTCCTTAGAGCTTGCTATCGCAAATTCTGTAAATGAGTTGTTTGAAGCCTTTAAACCGTTTGCATTTTGGCGCCAGATCTTAATCTCAGCCTCTGTAGCGAAACTACACCAGCTCTTAGTTCCTATTTGGATTATGAAACGAAAGTGCATAAAACTGTGTTGTTTCAGATTCTCGAAACAAAATTTCTATTCCATTATGTTCTGGTAGAGAAACTGAATCGACGTAGATTTCTTGGTCCGTTTCACGTAAGAAATATCAATTAGAAACCAATTTTTTTGTACTTTATATACATAAATTTACATTCATTATTTATATTTAAGAAAACTGAAACTAAACCGAACTTTCGTTAAGGTCGATCAAATGCGAAATAACGCAAAAATGATGAGGATTGTAAAAACAATAAACGGTTGAAACATAAGAAGTAGGTTGAATGGAGCGCTCTTAATTGCATAAAGTGATATATAAAATACAAATCGACGGGTCTGCTAATTCCAGCACTATTTTGTATTGTGAGCTATATGAACCATTTAATTATTATCATATGGACTACACGGACTGGGTTATTATTTTCAGCAGCTAAGGCAGCAGTGTCAAAAATGTACATAACGTTACGAACCAAAAAGAGTGGACGGAAGGTTTAAAAATACCAAATTATTTTCATTTCGGAAATACATCTTTAAATCTTGGCAAATTCGTAAGTCGTAGTTGAAAGCCATAGTCTTTTCGAGGAAAAAATTGTGACTGTGAAAAGAGAAACAATTGTTGTAGTTCTTCGGAAAGTTCGTCCGGCTAATTCGTTAGTTCACCATACATTACTTCTCATGATGTAGAGTTCCTTCAGACACTATTATAACTTCCTCCTACCCCTTCTCTAAACTATTTACTATCGGTTACTTGTGTTCTCGTTGTAGTCATTAGTGGTGACAGCGTTTTGAAAAAAGTTTAAAAAAGTGGAACAAATGGGCGAAAAGGAGCATTTTAGGCATATTAAAAAAAGGAAAAGCGGTTGCTGAAGCCAGTCGAAAAATAAAGTCTGTGGATGAAGAAAACGGACCAAATGAAGGAACGTGCCAGAAATGGTTTAAAAGATTTCTACGGACGACTTTTCCGTAACGGACGCTCCAAGATCAGGACGACCGAAAGAAATTGTTTCCGAGGAAGTGAGGGATTTAATTATTATTAATCACCGGGTAAATAATCAAAACATCGGTTTTAACCGTTGACGGGGTACCTCGATGTATGGGAACCTCACTCTCTCACTAAAACCTCACACTGTCTTCCGGGCCCGTTAGAAACTGTCAGAGCTTGGGTTTCCCACCAGCGTTTTACTTCACCCAGCGTACTCCTCAGACCTCTCCCCATCCAACTATCACCTATTTTGCAGTCTGAGCAACCACTTGAAAGATTTGAATTTTCATAACGACGAGGAGGCGAAAAGTCAAATTGAACGCTTTTTTCAGAGAGAGGAATTAAAAGCTCCCAGAGAGGTGGAAAGAAGTTGTTAAAAAAGTTGAGATTATAAAATCGAATAAAATAATTGGTTTCTTGTATTACATATAAATTTATATATACAGGGTGTCCGTCGGGAAGGTTTACTACTTTGTTTGTTTACAATTTTTGATTAACTCAAAAAGAATGGATCTTATGTATCCATGTATGTATCATGTATCAATAGATACATGTTTTATTTAATGTAGGCAATCATGTAAGGAATACAATATCAGATAAATGTCCGCCTCCGTTAGCCTAACAAATGGGAGCCCTTTTGAGCACATTTTTCATTATATTCTCACATATTTCACGCGGTATTTCATTGATTTCATGACGAATATTTTGTTTGAGTTGCTCAAGCGTTTCTAGTTTGTTTGCGTAAACCTTGTTTTTCAGATATCCCCATAAAAAGAAGTCCGAAAGAGTCAAATCAGGCGACCGTGGATGCCAATCAACATCGCCATTTCTTGAAATAACTTGTTGTGGAAAGAGGTGTCGCAGTAATTTCAGTGTAATCCTGGCTGTATGCGATGTGGCACCCTCTGGTTGATACCCCATCTTAATCAAGCCCAAAGCATGCAATTGTGACGTTAACAAGTCTCCAATCATATCAGTTACCGTTACTCCGTTTTCAGTTCCAAAGAAGTAAAATCCAATGATTCCTCCTGACCAAATTGCACATCAGACTGTCACTTTTAATGGACGAAAAGGTGACTGATGAATAATTTGAGGATTTTCCATTGCCCAGAACCGACTATTTTGTTTGTCACATATCCATTTAAATTAAAATGTGCGTCGCCACTCATTATGATTTCTTCATGAAAATCGGGGTTGTCATGGGTGAGCTGTAACATCCCATTGGCATATGTACGGCGGAGTAAATGGTCTTGTGGAAGAAGCTCTTGTGTCAACTGAATCTTAAATGGAAACAAATGCAAATCCTGGTGCAAAATTGTGGCCAAAGTTGTTTTTTGAAGACCAAACTCCTGAGCACGGCGTCGAATTGAGGTTGATGGATTGTTTTGAACACTTTCTTGAGCAGCAGTAATGTTTTCAGCCGATCTTGCAGTAGGTTGTGGTCCATGCTTGGCCCTACCAGCTACAAACCCTCTTTCTTCGAAATCATTCACTACGCGATGAATAGTGCGTCTTATTGGCACGTTGTTTCTCCCAAAAATTGCCCGTAACTTTCTAATCGCTTGATTGATGTTTGATAAAGTGTTGTAACGATTAAAACACGTTGGTTTATCGAATAGTTTTCTATAATAAATTTGCCACGTCTCTACTTCACGACTGCCAAATATGAACTGTCAAGACTAATGTTTACCAAAATGGCGGCAGAGCAAAGTAGTATACCTTCCCGACGGATACCCTGTATAAATTATTATATGTTATACTCGTATATATAAATTTTGTAAATAAATTTCTTTCAAAAACTGAACGAATTTTCCGCACAACCAATATATTTGTAGTCTAAGCATTAGTCAATGAAATGATTACAAATAATTGCAGTTTGACTATCAAATACAGAGTGTTGAACGTCATGACCGAACAGGGTATTACTTAAACATATCGATAGAATTTTTTTTCCGGAACAGCAAAGTGATTTTAGGAATCCCAACATTCCGTTAGCATCCAAAGTCTCCTAACCTTAGTACACTGAATTTGTTATTATGGACTTATTGGAAACAGAAGTTTATGAAATAAATCCAACAAGTTTGGATATAGCAAAGGTACAGCTCTGAACGATAATTGAAGCACACCCGACGATGTCACACGTGCGACACAGAGCTTAGATGTCATTTAATTTCAATTATTTGTAAAAGACTTAATAAAAATGTATTATTTTTCAAAGGAATAACGAAAAATAACTTTGTTAAATTAAACATTGTTGAGATTCTTTAGGCGCCAACATTTATCAGGTATTCTGTATTCTAAACGCCGTTTTTATGGAATTTTCATTTGTGTGTGATATCCAGAGTCATTTTTTTTTTTTTAATAAAATGTTAAATTGAATCGAATTATGAGCGCGCTTCTTTTTTATGCACTTAGGTCATGGCATCCATGCTCATTTTTTGACCATTTTTTTAAACTAAAAATTCCTGATTGCATTGCAAATTCATTTTTAATAAGTAAACAATACTTTTGTGTAGATAATAATAACCCATGTATAACGATGCCAATTTTTTCCCTACATCCTACAAATTCGACGTCCTCTAACTTGTTTCCTATTTCCAAATATGGTAAGTAAGGCTCTTGTCAAAAATTGTTATACTGAAGCTAAGGATAGATCACAGAAATATTGTTTTGTTCTAAGAGATAGTTTTTATTTCAGAAAACTGTACGTAAACCCAAATAAATAAATAGTAATAGTATAAGTATAATAGCAAAAAACCATAGACCGTTATCTTATAATATAAAAGTCTGCCCCTGATATAAATAGTTTTCATACGTCCACCCTATTTTAATACAATTTTTGAAACTACCCCAATTTATTTTCACTTTCATACATTTACTCTTTCCCCAAAAAAATATACTCTGGTGATTTTCTGAACTTAAGTTGTTTCCGTTTCCTCTTCTTTAGTGGAATGACTGAAACACTTAAAACTTTAACTAAACACAACAAAGACAAACAACAAATGGCCACTGCTGTTTGGCAAACACTGTTTATCCTTTTTAGAAATCCTTGCAGCCTCAAGGATAAAGTTCGCCTCTTTAGTAAAAAGAAGGAAAAAAAAACAAATTTCCAACACTTCAGGAAATGCTAACTGTATATTTCCGTGGGCTGAGAAAGCTCAAATATACAAACAACATCGCAAACACTTAAGTCAACAATTGAAAGGAAAATAATGGCCTAAATTTTTATCACTTTAGTTCGTCACTCTGTGTGTTGGCGCTCACAAAAGTTTCAAAGTAGGCCAAAATAATTATGAAAAATATAAAATATGAGAACAGAACTTTTCTTGTGCTACAATTTGTCACTTGTGCAAACAGCTTTGATTATGGGCGGACAATGGAAAAAGTGGCTTTCGTGTAGTATTTAAAAAACTGTAAATTTTGGGAAGATTAATAAATGTAATTAACGCTGAAGCCAATGCAGTTCACGATGTGACCTCAATCTGCATGCTAACTATCGGTACGATGAATGTAACCACGGTCTATCTACTGATTAAGATATAATGCCAAATATAATAAAATAAATTTCTTTAATGAAGTCTAGCAAATTTGAAAACAATAAACCAGGCCTGAGCAACTAAAGGCTGATAAATTTTTGGGCTATATAGACGTCTGAGATACAAAACTAGATTACGTCTTTGAAGACACATTGAAATGTTAATAAGTAATACCTTCAGCAGCAAGTAAATACGTAGATATTTAGCTTTAATCTTAAAGAGATTGACGGAATTTTACCATCATATGCCCATTTGAGTTATATTAATTTTTTTCTATTAATTTTCCTTTATTGAATCATTCTTTTAAAATTCGCAATAAGTATTCAAATGTTAATCCTATCTTAAACTAAAATATCCTGCCATTGCCGGATCTTATTTTTGATGAGCCGAATCTTATATCACAGGACCAAATCTATCGGGACGTTTCTTATCAGCCGAATAAGACCGGAAAATGTTGGAGGTTTTGAGCAAGTGGATTTAAGTGGGAGTACAACTTTGATAGATATAAACTGCTTAATTTTCTTATTTCTTCGAAAATATAAGGAAAGTTTAAATCCTTGTGTATGTTATCATTCCTTATATACCATGGGGTACTACAAATTTGTCGCAGTATTCTTGATAATCTTCTCTGCAGCTGAATACCCAAATACTTAACATGGTTATGAACGGGTATTGTACTACTGTGAATAGTGAGGGTTGGGCAATTGTTCTGTGGAAGAAAGATTTTAACTTGTACACTCTTAGAGGCATTTACTTTTATCTTGCACTTTTTGAGTCGAGATTGTAGTGTATTTATATGACGCTGCAGTTGTCTAAAAGCCGTTAATGCGCAAGTGCTAGTGCTCATGAATGTAGTGTCGTCAGCGAAATTTAAAGTTTAAATTAGGGAATGAACAGGCATGTCAGACGTGCAGTGTAGAGCCTAGTATACTACCGTGAGGAACTCCTGCTAAAATATTAGCAATTATAGCAATAGTAACAAAAATTGACTAAGCATGATACATTCTAATTACAGTAGGACAAAGTCATCCTGCAGATGCTAATAGCTTTTCCTGCAGACAATATGTTTAAGCCATGGAAGCGGATAAACTAAAGATCCCGCCTCGCTTTACAGAATAATAACAAAAATATTCTAACTCTCTCTTGACAACAAAATGCAAAAAGTCCGACCACTACATTTAAGCAGACTGTTTCTTGTTTGTTTTTTAAAACGCCTAGAGATATGCTGTGCTTTTTTCCTAGCTTTGCATTATTATTGCATTGGTTTATTATATCTAATAAGTGCTAAATACCATAAACTTGAATTAAAATAACATCAAACTAGTAGAAACTATTATAGTCTATCAGGCGAACAGTTTATATTATGGAAAACTAAGAAAGCTAGTAAGATGTATGATTTAGACTATCCTTATTATAATTATAATTATAGAGCCAAAACATCATAGATGGAATAATATAAAGGTTTCAATTCTCTCAGCACAGAAAATTACCGTAGTTTTAGGCATATAGAAAACGTTTTAAACATTGATTGATGATTTATATTACGCCTAAAAGAATGTTCGGTATTATTTTACTTTGGACTTCATGCAAAATGTTATCAAACTCCTGCAGGGAGAAAAATCCGTTTGATTATATTATTTAATATTTTGTAGGCGAAGGTCAGGGCTGAAATATCTTAATTATTACCTTCAAAGGGAATCATCATAGAGAAAATGTTTCTTATTTGAAAGAGTTTTATAACCTGTACCATGTACCATCGATGGATGCACTTTATAAGAGGACAACTGGAGGGAAAGTTGAATTTTTTTTTTGGGAAGTTAACACTTTGAGCCAGTATAGATGGCACAAAAAAAATCGTGTATAGTCTCTTTACCTTCTTCCACACATCGGCGTGTGAGCACAAAGCAGCACTATAAAAAAGGAAGTTCCTCCTCAATGGGAGTTGTGGTTATTCAATCACTAGCAGAATTAATGTGAGGGAAAGTGTAAATCATGGATCTAATCTCTTGCATGGCGATGATGGCAGCCTTATTTTTTTATTATTTTATCATTATTGTTTGGCAACAATGACTATCATTCGAGTATAGATTCATTTTCTGAAAAGTATTTTGACATTCAGCATTAATGGATTCTGTTTTTTCTATTCTCTAGTATTTTCGTTGATGGCGGATACTAAATCTTTTGGGTAACGAGTATAGTCGCTCATATTATCCGTTGACCGTGAAATTAACCAAGGAACAATGTTATCCTGCTACATTAGCAAAAATATTATTTCTCATTTTGAGATTCGGTTTCCTAGTTGCATTCCTGTAGCATTTTCTGTATATACAATTCAATCTATGGTCAGTATTTACTTATTGTTTTCTTTGTTTATCGTTTTGTCGGTTTGCCTTCCCAAAGTTGAGTTAAATTGTTTCAAACGGTGTAAGAGGATGGGCCAGTAATTATTAATGTTGTTTTGCTTATTAAATTTGAAGAAGGTGTACAGGAGCTAAAAATCGAGCTATAGCATATTCCTCGGACGAATTTTTTTTATCGGTGAAATAACTTTTTAGTAAAATCACTTCAATATGATCGGCCATAGCGGCCTTTATCTCACCTTTTACTCCATGCATCTTTAGTCCCAATTTTGCCACACATTTGTTAGTTTTCTCTTTGTACCTTCCTGATTAGCTACGTTTTGTATGGAGAGAACGTAACATCAGGGATTACAGTCTCCCACATCTATAAAATTGTAATCCTTAATCAGTTCATAACGCAATAGCATTTAGCCGGTCGCCTAAGGAAGTTTATAAAAGACAATAATGCATGATAAAAAAAACTTTCAAATCTTCAAATATATATACTTCTGGAAGAAGAGTACGAGTACGAAAAGAGAAGAATTGGTTCCTCAGTTACCATGATGTGACAAAACTGTTATCAGTGATGGCTGAATCAGTAAAGTCGCGATATTCTAAAGAATATCACTTTATAGTCATCTGACAAATAACGGAATGCGTTTGAAGGAGGGAACAAGACGCACCTCTTACAATTATTTTTCAATTTAACTGAAATATTTTTCACTCTCATAGCTGTATGGTGAGGACAACACTTATTTTTTTTTCATTCTACTTGTGATAATTATGAAATGTATTTATTTAAGACCGTCAATCTTTGTTTGTCTGTCGCAGGCACGATAAAGGCCAATCCCGCTCAAATTCGAAGACTGAAGTTTTGCACTAGAATACGAGTATCTCACATTCTTAGACTAAGTCCAAAATACAACAAAACCGGCCCCGTAATAAAAAAAACAAACCCATAGAAGGAGTGAACTACCGAAAAAGGAATTTGTCTCAAATTTTGCATTGCAAATGAAACTTCCTACCGAATCTCTGAAAATGTTACAGAGCACATGCATTGAATCGACTTTATTAAAAAACACATAAGTATGGGTAGTACACTATATTGAAAAGCCGTCGAGATGAGGTGGAGGATTTGCCTTAATCTGGTCTGGTATCGATAAAATGAAAAAAATGATGACTGCAACTTGCATTTTATGTTTTAGGGATGTATCTGCTGAATTTTCATTTTTATGAAATGCATTGACGCTCAACTAGTTGCGGAATGCCGTAATTTTTCCAAAAAATATCAATCGCATAAAGATGGCTGCATTATAACTGGAGACTAGACATTAATTTACGGGTTTGACAGGCAAATTTGTCAACAAGCTTCAAAATGCCGCCTTCCAACAGATCCAAAACCGAAATCAACCATGATGTCAAACTCGATCAAATGTCAAGATAATGTAAAATGTTTTCTTTGGTCATCGCGGCGTTGTGCACTCGGAATTCTTGCCAGAAGACCAGACAGTAAGTAAAGAATTTTATCTGAGCGTTATGCGGCATTCTGGGGAGCAAAGCCATCGAGAAAAGTAAGATTTGTGGAAAGGAAACTTATTGACTTTGCCACGCTATAATGCACCATCTCACAAGGCAACAACGTCGACCAACAAACATCATCGAGCAACCACCGCATTCAACTGGCTGAATTCAGCTCCAGCTGAATTTCTTCTCTTTCCAAAATTCAAATTGCCGCCTTAAGACACCCGCTCTCAGTTGATAGAAGGCGTAAACGGAGATTCGTGGCGGGAACTGAAGCCTTCCTTTTTTTAAATGCTTTTGAAAAAATGTTTCGATAACGAGATTATTTGTTGACTAAGTGTACTATTTTAGAAGGGACCTACTTTAAAGTCGATTAAATAAATATTAATTAATAATAAACATTTCATGTTTTCTTGGCCAGTCTCCGGCAATTGTTTAAAATATATGTACGACGCGCTATACAATCTATATCTATACAGCATTAGAAAAACGAAATTTCCTACTCGAAATACTACTCGGACAATTTTGCGATTGCTGGACTCGGTATTGTTTGAGCACGCGTCAAAAATGCACAACAGCAAAGTGAAAAAATGCTATATTTTACACTTTTCTGTTCGATGGTGAAAACGCAAACCAGACGACTGAAAATGTGAATAGTATTTATGATCCTGATATGACAAACAGATAATTATGAGTAACTTTGATTTCGTTGATTCCACTCCAGCAATTTTGATACGCAACACCCTGCAAGTCCAATTATCGAAAATATCGATAAAATGATGTCTCGATTACTCATGAGCCAAATATGGCAAAAAACAAACCGTTCGGAACCGCTTGAATAGGACCGAATACAAAAAGAAGCTCGGTGTTAAGATGTCGCATGAGTTCACGCAAAAAACCTCACGAATCGGGAGTGCGAATCGCTGTTGAATCACAACAAAATCGACCTATTTCTAAAACAGATAGAGGCTGGCGATGAAAAGTGGGTCACTTACGACAACGTCAAGCGAGGACGGTCGTGACCGAATCACAGTTGGCCGGCGCAAACGGTGGCCAAGCCAGGACTGGCGGCCAGGAAAGTTTTGCTGTGCGCTTGGTGTAAATAGCTGGGAATCACATAATATGAGCTGCTGCTCTTTGGTAAATGTTTAATTAAAAGCAGTCTGTAGTGATGTTTTTTGTTTAATTCTTTTTTTATATATTTATACCATTAGTTAAAAGCTACATAAGATAGTAGTTGATAGACGTCGGAAAGGACCATCCCAGCTCCAAAAGTTTTTAGTGAAAGCGTGTTGTGGGTGTAGTTATTGAAATATCTAATGTACTATTCACGAGAATAGATCTTGTTATGTCTCGGTACGCCGTCTACGATGGACCTTAAGTGTCCCAATTAAGACTAGTTGGTATTGCAGGGACAAAATTCAACGCTAGAAAAAATTATACTTTTTCAAAATTTTCCTAAAATTTGTCAATTGATAATAATGAACATTAGTTTTTGGAAGAATGTGGAAACGAGGAAAGAAATCATCTCAATTTATACACTTTTGCAATGTAACTTTCAAACAAAATGGAATAATTAAAAAAAAATTATTTTCCACACAAATAAGAAGAATCCATTTTGACATTTACTTTTTTGCATTTAATGGTGGTTGGTATATAACTTTCGTCCCGGTCGAACTTATTGCACCTGGCAAGCGTTTCAATTTGTTCCTAATCGGCTACCTTATGTATGGACAACGTCTAACATTAAGAATTGCCTTCTTCTTCTGCCGCCTACAAAATCAAAAATCTTAATCATGCAAAATAACAATTCAAAAAGCAATGTTTATACGTTTCCACTTTAATTACTTTAACATAATACCAAACATTTCTAATGATAATTTAATGTGTTTCGATATTAAAACCCCAGTTACTGAAACAACATTTATAGCAATGATTTTGCTAATGAAATCAGAAAATCTGAACTAAATATATAAATATCTATCTTGTAATTCACATACTCACACTTTGAAATCGCAACAGTTTTGCTACCGTTTTCTATTACAAAGTCAAGAAAACCAACACAGTTATCCTGCTTTCCTAAGCCATGCAAATTGGAGTAATTGATTAATTAAATTTACATTTTTCGGAAATCAAACAATAGAACAATAAGCCAATTCTCTTAAACCAGACAGTGTAAACAATTTTAAAAGAATATCGATTTAATGTGGATAAATTACACACTTTTATAAAATTTGTATTGTGTATATTAAAGCTAAATGCACCATAGGTGCCTAACAATATACTCTAACACACTAAGCCTAAATGTATGCTTGACTTTCGATGTGGAAATCAATGCATTTATTTAAATAATTGTTTGCATTGCACTTTAAAGTTTAAAAAACAAATTATATAGATAACCTGCAAAAAAAAAAAACTAAACATTCAGAGCAGAAAATCAAACAATTAAATAAATTAAAATCAATTAAAATTAAATAGGTTTTCATGTTTAATTCATTTAAATAATACGACGTTAAAATTCGCCATAAATAGCACAAACGCATTGAATATTTAATATTGAACGCTATAACTGTACGCTATTCTAATAAATATTGTTAAAGTAAACATTATAGAAGTATATAACGTATTATATATGTCTGTTTCTTTGTATTATATTAAACGAGGTTTTCCAACAGATTATCCTTTTAACAGATTGTGCTCTGGCCGAGTTATCGCAACACTTGACTAAATTTACATTATATTCAACAAAAAAAAAAAAAGAACCGGCAATTGATCAATAAAACACAAGACATTCATTATTCGTTCAAATTTATTGTATCATCCTCAAAGTAGGCCTCTTCCGCAAATAAGAAATAAAACAATTATTCCAAGAAATAATCTAATTATTAAAGCATTTTTCGAAAGCATTTTTCTGAAAAATTATTATTCGAAGTATCGACTGAAAACGGGTGCTTCAAAGCCATGATGCGAAAAATAAGCCAGAGCCATATCAGGTGAACACGATGGTTGTTCGATGATATTTGTGAAGTTTTTGACCAAGATATCCTTATGAGATGGCGCGTTATTGTAATGCACAATCTATGAGATTTCTTCCTACAATTCTGTTTTTCTTCAACGAATTTCTCTCTTTCAAAACCAGATAATATTCGTTTTTTAAACTCTGACATACTAGCAAAATTCTGAGTGTACAACAAAGCGACAGTCAGAGAAAAAAGTCAACATTATCTTGACTTCTGATCGATTTCGACAGGGGTTCAGTTGAATGGCGCTATTATGAGTCTTCTCGACTGGTGTGCAAACTCGTAAAGTTATGTCTCCTCATAGGTTATAATGCGTTTTATGAATGTAGGGTCGGAATTGATAAATTCTGTCACGTTTTTAGGCACCATTTAAGCGGTTGAGTTTTTGAAAGTGCAGGTGCTTTTGGACCAATTGAGCGGCGATGCATTTCAAACCCAAATGATTATGTGAAATATTGCGAATTGTTTGATGCAATATAAAAGTACAAATGCCAACTCTTTCGAATTAAAATGAGGATTTTTAGTAAATACTTTCTCGTTGTGAACGACCGCGGAATGGAATATAGGACTATCATACATATGATCGTGACTTCGAATCCCGATACAACCACTTAGCATTATTTGAGCGGTGTCTAACGAATAGTCGAATAGTTGGGAAGTCTAGTAACCGCTTTTCAAACTGACGTTAGAAATCGTTGTTCAACTGCAGGTCCCCTCAAATGAGTCTAAAAATAGAATGCATGTCTGTTATCTGTACGTGATAAGCTCTTCCATTCGTCGATACAGGGGAATTAGTTTTTTTATATTACTTTCACTTCATCGATGTCAACGAAGACGTCGATGTCTCACCAGGGCGAGCCATATATTGCTCCACATGTCGACCGCTTTTGAATGCATTGCATTACTGACATGGACGTAACTTCACTGTAGGCCTTCTGTAACGATATCGACGAGTCGGCACACGAAATTCCATTTGCAATACAAAATTTGAGATAAAACTTGTATTCGTTGTAAAAATTATTAAACACATTTGATATAAACTGACGAAATTGAGTAATGTAAACAAATTAAATGACAGATCGCGCTTAAGCTCCACATCAGTATAGAAGACTGTTGTGCCAATTCGGCAACAAAAATAATTGTGACAATGCATTTGAGGTACAATTTTTTTGTATTTTTTTTTTTCTTTCTTCATCAATTATCATTAACAGTGTTTATAATGTCCTTGCGCCTTATAGGCTTTAATAGAGACCAGTTGGCAAAATTAATAATATTCAAGTTAACATTTAAAAATCCGAAGAAGAAAAAATATATACATATATCAAATAATCACATAATAGTAGTAATAAAAAACTATTTCCTCAGAATGTATTAAGTGACATGAGAAACAAATCTAAATATGCTCTAATATTAATATTATTAACAAGGATGGACCCATGATATAAAAATTGGACACTCAAAACAACAATCTTGACGACGAACATTTGTGAAAATTTGCAGATCATTTTGGCAGACGTACTCGTATATCCTCTGATGGATGCCTCATAATTTGAATTCTAAATATTCCAATCCATCTAATCAAATTTTATATATTTGTGTAGGGTATAATATAACTGTTGATATTAATAGTACAAAGAAAACCTTTATTTCACTTTAAATTTAAAATTGTATAAAATAAATATGCAAAACAAATAAAACATGTAAATCATACATGCAAATCCAAATATATCCAATAATTAGTGGAAAGTATAATAAGAGGAAAAAAAGAAAAAAAAAAATATTTAAAATGTATGCAATTATGCAAACAAAACTGTGCTTGGCCATTACACATGATATTGGCCAAAATACACCAATTAGTAGAACTAAATCGATGACTGCTTAAGGTAGTGTGATAATCACCAGGTCTTGAATATTATTGTTTTGTATTTGTTTTTATATAACCCTTTTATACTTGTAACACTGTGGAACATTTTTGGGGTTTTTGTCTGGGGGGTGAGAAATTCCAAGTCAGGGTGATGGTACTAGGTCAGTATAGTAAAATCCTCAAAGGGTTCCGCGTTCGTATGTGTCAGTTTTTTTTATGACCTTTTACATTTTCTCAGAATTAAAAAAAAAGTAATAAACAGAAGGTTATTTGATTTTTATGGTTGCTGTAAAAAACTGAAAAACGGTCATAAATGTGCGCGGACAATTAAAAGGAAAAAAGGAAAGTGCACTTTTGTAATTATTTGGATTTTTTCTGTTGGCTACCTGCATGATTTTTTTACACAAATTGCACCCACATTCATGTGTGGTCATGTTTTAGAACGTCAGTAAAATATTGAAAAATACGTAGTATAAATAGGTGTTCATTGTTCGATTTTTGTCATTCATTTTGTCATAGAATATGGAACTGTGCAAGCCAGATATAAATAGCTTTCGCTACTGCTGCGGTCAATATGTCTCAACACATAAAAAAAGGGGAAATTTCAGTACTGATTTTGTTCAAATATACGAGATGTACTTCAACCAAAATGTTATAGTGAACAAAAATTGGGTGCCAAATATAGTGTGAAAGCTGCTACAACCGTCTAATGGATTGGAAAAATAGAAGACGTGGACGTGAAGACGTGACGGTATCCCAATGACTTGGACTAATCCTGGCGAAGGTCACAATCCATTGAATTGCTATGCATGTACGAATAAAGGAGCCGCAAAAAGGATAAGAAAATCGTATAATTACGTTGGTGTTGCAAGTGCCGCAACACCATTGCCGCATTCGGACGACATTCCTGCGCCAAAAGCTTCTAGTCCAGATATTTTATATTTTATCTTCTATGACTGCTCCGACATATGATTTACGTGATGATCCCCCATATGAGCCATTAGTATCCCATGAGCCAATTTTAATAAATCAAAATAAGCTTGATTCAATTGTTGCCAAATTGGAATTAACACAGCATAAATCGGAAGAGCTGGCTTTGTTTTTGAAATCAAACAATTTTTTGGCACCCGGTGTGAAAGTCACAGCTTATCGAAGTCGTCAGGCAACACTCCAAAGTTTATTCCTTGTGAATGATGGAAAAACTTCTGCATATTGCCCGGATGTATTAAAATTGATGGACGCAATGGAAATAAAATATGAAGCAGGTGACTGGAGATTATTTATTGACAGTTCAAAACTCAGCTTGAAGGCAGTTTTACTGCATAAGACCAATAAAAAACCTTCAGTTCCAATCGCCTATAGTACAGAAACGAAAGAAACATGTGATGCACTGGAAAATATTTTGAAAATGGTTAACTACGCCAAACATAGGTGGCGCATATGCTGCGATTTAAAAGTTGTAGCTATGCTTTGCGGTCTTCAAAGCGGCTATATAAAATATATGTGCTTTTTGTGCGATTGGGACACACGATTTTCCGGTGACCAATATGCATGCCACGGATGGAAACTCAGAGAGCACAGCAGGTTACAAACTTCCAATATTATTCGTGAGCCTCTAGTACCGAAGGAGAAGATATTGCTGCCTCCACTGCATATTAAACTTGGAATTGTTAAGAATTTCATCAAAACTATCGTCAAAAGAGATAAAGTTTTCTTGTGTTTGAAACTAATTTACCCGAGACTCAGCGAAAGTAAAATTAAAGAAGGTAAGTTATAATGTCACATTCATTTCCCATGATTTTCCATCTTTACAAATTCATTTTTTCCAATCAGGCGTACTAAATGGTCCAGATATACGAAAGCTGATTAAAAGTGACGCATTCAACAATATTTTGATTGACGCTGAATTGGATGCATGGCAGGCAATCAAAGAAGTAATAGAAGACTTGTTGGGAAAGCATCGTTCTACCAACTACGATGTTTCTGTCGCAAGGATGTTAAGATCGTTCTCGAAAATTGGTGTCCACATGTCCTTGAAAATCCATTATTTACATCATCATCTGGACTACTTCAACAAACAATTGGCTACCGAATCTGATGAACAAGGCGAACGCTATCATCAAGTTGCTATGCCATTTGAAATGAGGGAATACTGATTTTTTATTTTTTCAAACTCATTTTAATAAAACAAAAACTTACAGATATAGAGGCAAAAAGTCGCCGAGTGCAATAATTGCGGAAATTTGCTGGTGGAGTAAGCTTGTGTGGCAAGACAAGGATGATCCTGATGATAAAGAATTTTCAGGAGGTGCAGAAGGGCCAGCAGTGGAGTCACACATTGACATTATGTGGGGTTAAGAAACTGATGACAGCGATGAATGCGATGCCAATAGTCCCGAACAACTACCATCGAAAAAGTCTAGGCAATATTTATTAAAGTAAATAAAAATAAATAAATAAAATAAAAAATTATAAAAATGTTTACTTTATTTTTTTAGTAGTTTATGGCCAGAAGTCTGGAGTTATTGGGGAAAATTTATAAAAAAACGCGATAAATGGCACTTTTTTGAATAAAAACAAATATCAATATTCTTGTCAAAATGGGATACCTTTACTTAATTGTAAATAAAAGCAGAACGCGTTAATCGATTTCTATGATCTGTCGCATTTTTTTTTTTTTTTTTTTTTTTATGCAATGCATAAAGTTGTTGTTGGCTCAAATGCCAACAAAAATAGCTTAATGAAAAGCTGGACAATGTACTTCTGTGTATTCTAACCATTTTTGAATTCGTAATCTTAATTGCGAAATTTTTTAATTATATTCTAAACGATTTTAGACCAAATTAGAAACTTAAATGTTGCAACGATTTGTGTTATGCCTGAAAGCGTGCTGTGATGTTATTCTTGAAGTTATTGCCATTGTTTTCATATTGCTAACAAGTAGCAAATGCTATGGACTTATTCTTCTTTTGATACATGAACTGAAAATATGGGGCCGTCAGACTGAATTTGGGCGCTGCTCTGGAGCAATTATTTCACCTCGTAATATTTATAAATTGACACTTGCACATAAAAAATAATAATATCATAGAGAATAATAATATAGACATTTTAACTCTTACACCTAAGATACTCTCTGTAGCTTCGTGCAGTCTAAACGTCTCTAATGTTTGAATCTATCATTTATATTATGCCTGAAAGCATGCTGTGACATTATTTTTAGCAAATATTGTCATTGCTTTCTGTTAGCTATTAAATACTAAATAGCTCGAATGCACCTGTCGAACATTTTTTTTTTGCATTAATGCATTGATGCAAACAAGATACAAATTTAAGACATCTAATTGGCCATTTTATCTAGAGGAGCTGACAGAGAGTTGAAATCTCTGTGTCATTCCCTTCTACCCCTAAAAGCATTATTTCGAGATCACACTTAGATCGCAGTTACAAATCCAAGGACCAAACAAACATTTATTTTTACTAGTAGTCGTGACAACTTTCCCCGCTAACGTTATTTTTATTCATATTTCATATTTTCTCCTAACGATACAATCTCTCGTGTGAAAGAAAAATGTTCTCTCATTGAAAATGAATAAATCTCCTGGACACGATAAAATAACAGCGAAAATGATTTCAGAACTCCCCCACAATATCCTCAAATTAGTTTTATTTATATTTAATGCTATACTTCGAATTGGTTACTTTCCTCAATCATGGAAACTGTCTGAAATAAAATTGATCCCAAAACCTGGAAAGGAACTGTCACAAATTACATCCTATCGACCCATAAGTTTACTCTCTATTTTATCTAAACTGTTTGAAAAGATCTTTCTCCAAATATTGTACCCCTATATTGAAGCAAACCAGGTAATACCCACGCACCAGTTTGGGTTTCGCAAGGGTCATGGAACGACAGAACAAGTACACCGTATAGTAACCCAGATCAGAAAAACTTTCGAAGATCGGAAATATTGCTCAGCTCTCTTTATAGACATCTCCCAAGCCTTTGATAAAGTGTGGCATGAAGGCCTTATTCACAAAATAGTCTCTTTTCTACCGGCAAATACCCATAAGCTCCTGGAGAGCTATCCGAAGGATCGATCTTTTGTAGTAAAATCGAAAGACTCTGTTTCAACTCAAAGAAAAGTCTCAGCAGGAGTTCCTCAGGGCAGTATACTAGACCCTATACTATATACCATCTACACCTCTGACACGCCTGTGCAATCCCTAATTCAAACCTCAACTTTCGCTGATGACACTGCATTCATGAGCACTAGCACTTGCCCATTAATGGCTTCTAGACAACTGCAGTCTCATATACACACATTAGAATCTTGGCTCGAAAAGTGGAAGATAAAAGTAAATGCCACTAAGAGTGTACAAGTTACATTCTCTCTTAGACAGAACAATTGCCTAGCCCTCACTATTCACAGTAGTATCATACCCGTTCATAACCATGTCAAATATTTGGGTATTCACCTTGACCGACGTCTCACCTGGAAAAATCACATTGACTCAAAAATCATACAATTGAAATTAAAAATGGCTCAACTCCACTGGCTTATTGGCTCCCAGTCTACTCTCAGTTTGGAAAATAAAATCACCATCTACAAAACCATATTGAAGCCAATATGGACATACGGCATCCAGTTGTGGGGAACGGCATCGGCTTCTAACATAAATAAGCTGCAGAGAAGACAGTCAAGAATACTGCGTCAAATTTGTGGTGCCCCATGGTATGTTAGGAATGATAACATACACAAAGATTTAAACATTCCTTATATTTCCGAGGAAATGAAAAAATTAAGCAGGTCATATGTATCGAAGTTGTCCTCCCACTCAAACCCACTCGCTCAAAACCTTCAGCATTTTCCCGGCCATATACGGCTAAAAAGAAAGGACACGCTAGACTTGGTCCGGTGATAACAGATCTATTCGCCAAAAACAAGATCCGGCAATGGCAGGATACTTTAGTTTAAGATAGGATTAAGATTTGAATACATATTGTAAATTTCGTAAGAAAGATCCAATAAAGAAAATGAATGAAAAAAAAAAAAAAAATATTTCAAAACAAATTTTTCTGTGAACATTTGAAATTTATTAGGTTTTTTCATCTTCAGTGTCAGTGTTATCGGTTTCTTCTTTCCATTCGGCAAAAGATTTTCACACTATAATAGCAAGTATGGTGGACTCCCTGATTGTTTTTTGCATCGGAGTAAACAAAATCTTTCACAAAATTTTCCAAGCAGTTTACGACTTCCAACCTTTGTGCCATATCCTGCTAATGCCATCGAAAGTCCGACTGAAGTTAATTATAGTACAAAGCGACAAATTTGAGCAACCTATGTGGTACAATAACACCAAACCATACTTGGTAAAAAGGTAAAATTTTTTATTAAAAGTCAACTCTTGTACGGAACTAGTGATCATTGGCAGCCACAAAGCCCATATCACATGTGTTGGCCTCATAAGCCCTCATCTTAAACTAGAAAAGGTTGTAGACTGTCTTATATACGACATGTGGCAACCTTATAAAACATATGTTTTAAGTTCCAAAGCGCCACGTTGTTTAATATTTTTATTGAGCTATCAAAAGTAAACGATCTCAGTGAATTTGAAAACATGAAAAGAGTTGGTCACCGTTGTGTAATGCAGTATTTCCATTTGAAAGGTCACAGTCTAACCAATATTAAAGCTTAGCTAGATTCCACTCTGGGGTGTTCCTTCTGCTCCTTGGTTTGCAATTGTAAAATATTGGGTAACAGAATGTGATCGAGGCCGCATGAGCTGCTAAAACGAACACCGTAATGCTCGACCAATTGGGATGTCCACGCTAGTCACGGTTAAGAAAATCCACAAAATAGTATTGGATAATCGTCGGCTGAAGGAGCGTAAGCTAAAAAAGTTATATAAACCGTATATTGATCGACGATTTGGAGGTAAGAGGGCTGTGCGCAAAATGGGTGCCGCGCTTGCTTTCAATAGAGCAAAAACAGCGAAGTTCATATTTTTCAGTAGAGCAATTGGCAATGTCTCACCATAATAAAACCGAATTTTTGAGTTGATTGAATGAAATGAATGAAACATAGATCAACCATTTCCCAACTGAGACAAAGGAAAAGACAAAGCAAAAGAATAGAATAAGAGAATCGTTACCAAATAAGGTGAATACGGTTCTATCTCATTGAAAGGACGCGGCGTCTGCCTTTTAGGATGCGCGTGGGATTATTTTTATTGATTATCTTCAGAAAAGAAAACTCACGAACGGCGAATATTATGCTAATTTATTGCAGCGTTTAGGTGATGAAATTATGGGAAAAACCCGCATTTGGCGAAAAAGAAAATGTTGTTTCATCAAGACAATGCTCCAGTTCACACATCCACTATTTCAATGGCCAAAATTAATGAATTATAGTTCGAGCTGCTTCACCAGATTTACTATTTTCAGACTTGAAAACATGGCTCGGTGGTAAAAGATTTGATGGTTGATGGCTATTTTAATGAGCTTCAAAATTCTTACTATAAACAGATTATAGAAGCTGTTGAATATTGCTGGAAAAAATGTATCGAGGTAAAAGGAGATTATGTTGAAGAATAAAGCAAAATTTTCTTTTTTGTGTCTTCGTTGTCAGGTCGGCTTGTTTTGTGATCGCCCTCGTAGTGTAAAGATACTCCACCTCCGTGCCTTGGCCTGCGGTGCACAGCTATCACCCCATAAGTCATCTTTAGTTTATCAATTGACAATTACAGCCCGGGATTTATATCTTATGTCAACGAATCTAAGGCCGACTAAAAATAAATGTCGTATGTGAATTTCGTGCTCCTCACCTAAATATCACTGAGCCTACTATAAAGAAGGATAATTGCAATCATGATATGAGTTCAAATACTACATATGAGAATTTATGAAATATGATCGAATGTGCTAACTTCCTTCGTTAAAAATTTCGCTCATTGTAACTTAAATACTTCTTCATATTATACTTTTTACACCTTTTACGATTAAAATGTTTATATTTCTTAACCTTTCTTGTCACAGAAAATTGTATATCTACTGGTTCGAAAATCAAATGTAGTAACTTCCCTCAATACAAACCATGTAGGAAATAAAATTTTTTTCATCCGTGTATATCACATTCTATTGGCGCACACTTTGGCTCACTTCACAGCCCATATAATGAGTATTATAATTCGAACAAAAAAATGCTTAATAATCGGTCTTCTCATTATCCATTGAATTTGTTACAGTTTAAATTTTTATAATTAAATTTTTAATTGCTGTCAGTTGCGGTAGTTTGGAGGTGAAATTATATCCCCTGAATTGTACACGCACACACACAGACACACTTTATGAGGTTTTTAAATTAAAATTTCAGAAATAAATCATCTGTTTTACGTCTGACAGCCAACAAACCATAGAACAACAATTGTGGTTTGAAGTTTGAACGTTAATTGGACAGCAACAACAGAAAGTGATAAATGAAAAAAGGAATTTATATAATAGTGAATTTGGAAAGGATTCAATTTTGTCAAACGGTGGATTTATATCGCATAAATTGCAACAGAAATAGAGGTTTAGTGTAAATAATGTCAAATAGAAAATGAATACAAATTGAAATTGAGTGACGAATTAATAAATTCGATTGATAACAATAATCAGTATCTCAATTTTATGAAAAATCACTGTAGTCCAAGTAAGCATGTGGTGCCTGTACCTTAAAACGACTAAACGTTGTTTATTGATTAATGTCACGTTAACGGCTGACTTGAACGGCATAGCACTTGCTAGTTTGGCTTCTCATTCACCATCACCTAATCACACAAGAATAGGTGATACAAACTGAAATAAACACACAGAATCTTATTATAAAAGGCCATGACTTCAAGGTATACAACTGAAATATAGCAACTCTTTACGAAAAATTGTTTCTATTCGACTAGCAAATGTCTCCGATAAATACAACGCTGACATCACCGTCACCTAGCAGACATGAAGAAATCGGTAGGATGTGACATTCAAAATAGGCGACATGCAGAAAGACATGACTTTAGATATAGACTTGCAGCTGGTTAAAGAATTTGGCATTTCGCCCAGCGCTTTAATCATGCAAATGACCGAATACACGCAATTCGCATCAAAATGAAATTTTTTTTATAATGTTAATTTGCGCATATGGCTCAAGAGAAGTCAATATCGACGAAGCCAAAGAAACATTTTATGAATTCAAAAAACAAACAAACTGATATACAGTATGCACATGATAATATAGGAAGAAAAGGTAGTAGCAGTCCAATAGTTCAATAGCCACATTCAGTCTGCCCGGCCCCTCCTCCTGTACCCAATTCAAGCGCACAGTGCCAATAAAATTGGGGATAAATTTCAACATAAAGATATCCATAAGTCAACTTAGTTATACTTTGGCCAACATATGAAGACAGGATGGATCACGTGTCAATAGTTGGAAGCTATACTTCTAGTGTCAAAAAAGGGCTTGTGATTCGTGCTGCAAATATGGAATCCGATCATCACCTGCTTGCAACTTAAATATGAACGCCGTTCCAAAACTACCCGATCTAACCAAAAAGACATAAAAAAGTTGAAACACATTTTATTTATTTTTCAACAATTTTCTTTTAGCTCGATACACTTTTTCCACCGATATGCAATAGTTGCCACACCCTGACCATCGTAACAACCGTCAAACTCGTTAAAATAGCCATCAACTGCAGACTCAACCTCTTCATTGTTGGCAAATCTTTTACCACCGAGCTATTTTTTCAAGTTTGGAAACAGAAAATAATCCGAGAAAATAATCCGTAAAGAACCAATTCAAATTTTAATTCATTAATTTTGGCCATCACAATTGTGGATGTATGAACTGGAGCATTATCTTGATAAAACAACATTTTCTTTTTCGAGAAATGCGTTTTTTTCCATAATTTCATCACCTAAACGTTGCAATAACTAAATAGTATATAATCCGCCATTGATGTTGGATGAATTTTCCTTTCTGAAGATGGTCAATAAAAATAGTCTCTTGCGCATCCCAAATAACAGACGCCATGACCTCTCCGGAACCGTACTCGCCTTCTTTGACAACGATTCTCCCCCACTTTAACTTCTCATTTGTCTCAGGTGTGAAGTGGTGGACCCACGTCTCATCTATGCTTATAAATCGGCGCAAAAATTCGGCATTATTGTTGTTGAACATCGCCAAACACTCCACTGAAACATCGCCACGACACAATCTTTGCTCTACTGAAAACAAGCGCGGCATCAACCTTGCGCACAGATTGAAATCTTTAGTTAATATACTATGTACGAGTATATCACTTTTTGAAATGCCTATAATTTCAGGTAGCTCACGCACCTTCAGTCTGCGATCATTCAATACCATTTTGTGGGTTTTCTTAACCCTGTCCGGTGTTTGTCTTATCAGCTCATACGGTCTCGTTTAAACTCTACTACCCAATATTTTACAATTGTAAACGAAAGAACAGACTCCACTGAAGTAGAATTTAGAATTTAGCTCTGCTTTAATATTGGTTATATTGAGACCCCTCAAATGGAAATATTTAATTACGTAACGGTGATCAAATCGTAGATTTGATGTTCAAGAACTAGCATTGATAGATAAGGTTCCTGCTGATGATGTTTTTCTTTTTTTAAGGTATTGTCCAGTTCTATTTTAAAGGAAATTTCATTAAATTCCGATTTATGGCAAAAATAATCAATTCTTTTATCTCACATTCCACTAACTTTTCCTAAGCTGGTCGCCGGAAATTCAAATAAAATCGCTTTAAAATCACCATATTCACAATTAGACTTTCCATTTTCAGTCAACTAAAGAGATTTAATGTGAAAGCCTTACTGGAAGGTGACTATTCGGCATTCTTTGATGAGTGGAAAAAATGCATCGTTCATAAGTGTTTCTATGTGAAGACGATACTTCGAATGCGGTAAAAGATTTGATTATACAGCAAATTCTTAGCACTTTGATCAAGAAGCTTGCATCGGGGAAATAATTCGAGCTTTAGAATCCGACCTACCTGAGTTCAGCGAGACTAGATAACATCTGGATATTACTTCTAATTTCCTCAGACGATGCAATAAAATCTACTAGTAATCGTAAGAGACCAGTTACTGTCAAGTTAACCACTTCGAATTCCTCCAGACTGAGCGTTCGCGAATGAGCACAGTGAGACCGTATGAATCATAACATAAATTACATAATTGATCGTAAAGTCAATTAAAGCCTCACTTCTTCCCATCTCCCAAAAAATGCAAAGTTTTAGTGAGTTCGTGCAAACATTTTAAAAGTTCATGTAGGAGGCTCAACAAAAAATATTTCGCCTCGGCAAATTGAGGTGAAACTCCAATTCACCTTCTGACACATCCCGCACAAGTTGAACGATTTAACCGAATTCAGTTTTCCCCTTTAACTCCTAATTCGCCGCCGTATATAAAATAGACTTATAAACCGCGTCCCTGGGACCTCCCATATAAATGAACAATTTAACCAATATGCTCTTAGTTTCACACCTTTCATTCTGCACAGTTAAATTCAATCAAAAATGGTACAACTTAAGTGTTTGCTAAGGTACAGTCTAAGAATGAAATTGTACCATATTGTTCGTCCTCTTTTAGTATCTTCCATACAAATTTAACGATTTTCGGAAAATTATTTATTATTTAATTTCAGTTTTTGTTCATATCAGACTCATACCTTTAATCCTTCCTTCCTTCCCAATTGCGACTAGAGTAGATCTCATCATTTATTATATTATACATCATGTAGAAAAAAACCCGATAAAAATAATAATCGGTCTTCCACGCCTCGTCCTCAATTCGTCACAGTTTTGACAGTATTTCAAAAGTTTAGCCTTTCCAACAGAGTTTTTATCGCAGCCGAAAACTTTTTGTGCTGGAGAATTTGGGTTCATCCGCACGATTTGACCAAGCTATCTATGCTGATATATTCTTCGATACTCTCGGTTATCGATGACAGGTTATCTACAGATTTTTTCTCTCTCTCAACGTCTGGTTCTAGTAAAATCAACTTTGCTTGCTAAGCCCACAGTGATATCTGTTAGCAAGCAACACTCTTCTTTTTATGTCTATGCTGATATCATTGGCTTTATTAATAAAACCGAAGTATAGGTATATAAATTTATCCGCAACTTCAAAGTTATAGTTATCAATTCTCACACAGCGTCTCAAACGAGCAGTTATTTGTTGAATTCAATAATTTATTTGGTCCTTGCTTACTGCCATACCTATTAAAGCTGATTTCTTATCAATGCTGGAGAAGACTGTAATAACATTTTGCAGCTTCCTACCACTAATATCCATAGCATCGACCTACGAAAGCACCATATGGCTTTTGTTAAAGATTTTTGTCAGAGAGAGGCGTCAACTGAAGCTTTCCTCATAATTAGAGATCACACAATTGACTGTCGCTCTGCCTAAATCCTCGTTCCGCGTTAAGTTAGTGCCATCCTACAAGCACTTCCTACAAAAGCTTCCCGGAAATTATACAATCGGCAATGGCCTTATACAGTTTTTGGGGCATCGCACTGTCGAATGCAACTTTGTAATGGACGAAAAGATACGTGTCGATCTTCTCTAGAATTTATGGCAGTGTCAACATTTGCTCAGGTGTTGAATTACCAGATCTAAAGCCAAGCTTATAAGGCCCTTTCAGGTCAATTAAAATGGACCTTTGTTTTCCATATATCACACTTGACAGGATCTTAGAAGACATGGGAAAAAGAATGATACCGCAATTGTTTTTACATACATTTAGATCACCTTTTCTGAACACATGCCATAGTATACCCAAATTAGAATCATCGAGAAAGCGTTCCTCAAGCGAAATCGTGCTTAGGAGCTGATTCTTTCTGTTTGTGGGCTCATCGCCACCGAGCTTTAACAGCTCTGCCGGTAGATCATCCGAGCATACAGCTCTGTTACTTTTAAGCCGAAACACTTCTCTGATACTTCTGAACTCGCTTTGGCTCGATGCTGGGCAATTAATGTCATGGTTGGTGATTGCGGTGATTTTTTCACTCGTGCTGCCATCCGGAACTAGAAGCTTATACAAATTCTCTACCTCCACTATTTCCACCCCGCACACTTTTGCATCAACGTGTAAGGATATTCATCAGTTCATCTGACTGAAATTCCCATATTTGTTATAATTTAAATTAATTATAAAAGAATTTCAATTGAAGAGAAATTTACAAATTGTAGCATTATCTTAAAAGACTTTAGCTTGTCTAAACATTATTTTAAGCTATATAAATTTGGAAATCATTTTGAGTTGTTGATCAATTTAAATACACTTCTTTAAAGCTGTTTAATGTAAAAATATGGTTTATTTGTATTAATTTTATTAACCTAAGTCTATAAGGATTTAATATTCAATAGATTAAAGAGTAACAAATTAAATAATTAGGTGTGTAGTAAATAAACTATTACTGTATTGCGTGAAGTTTTATTAAATAGCTCGTATTATTGACTAACTTCCATCAACCACAATGTCATGCCAAATTTTTCAAAACTTCTCAAATACCCCCTTTATCTGCACCTACTCAATCCGATCATCTCTAAACTGTAAAGTAAAACAGAAAATTTGTCAATAACTACAACATTTATTGTTCATTTTTCATACGTAAACTGATTTTTAATGTAACCTAATGTTAATTAAACTCAAATTTTACTGTTTGCATGACCTGAATTATCTATAAGTAGAAAATGTTACCATTGTGCATGCTTTGTGCATAAATTATTCAAATTAATGTAAATTCTAATAATAACATTTTCAAATCGCACTTACACAATGTTGCCAAACAAGTACCGTCCGTGGGGAGTCAGATGTTGCATGAATTTTGAAATTTGCATGAATTTGTAAATGTTCACGCAATATCCATCTAACATAAATGGACACAAAGTTCCTGTGTTTAAGTTGATAATTGGTAATTTAAGCTCGTTTTATACAGGTATTACAATATCATAATGTAGCGATGTTTACAAGAAATTAAATTGTAATTAAATATTTGATGAATAAGTAAAAAAAGATAATTCAATATATTTATAAATAACGTATACACATAATTAAATGATGTGTGAACATTTTGCAGTTTAACTGAAAAACCAATATATGCCGTTGCGTTTTTCCATTGATTTTTATGCCTGTTATTTTGATTAAATTACTATGCTTTTGATTATATTTCAGTACAAACAATTCAGAGTTTATAAGCGTTCATAAGCTTACTTAGCTAGCAGTCCGGTTGAATACCCCACCCTTTAGGGTAGTCATATCATCAACTCTTTAATTCTACCAACCTTTAAACAGTTTCACACCATTCAAGACTGCATCCGATCCCTTTCGAATTTTAAAAGAAACATCGGTGAGAAATTCTATAGTACAGGGGTCGGCGCTTGAAATGTTATCAATTAAAAATTTCCGTAATTTTGTTAATTTTAATTTTCTTCATTTAAAACATTTAGTATATCGTAAAAATATTTCAGATTTTAAGAAAAATATACTGTTGTCTGATGTAGTCACCTTCAGCGCAGATAGTATCATCGCGTCTGTCCAGAAAGGCTTCACACACTGCACGATTATGGCTTGACGGTATTTTGTCCCGTTCTTGGCGAAGAGTAATCTTTAAGGCGTTGGCCGTCTCATAGATTTTAATTGATAATTTCATATAGAAAATTCCATTGGCTTTACGAATGTAATGGAAATTATTGTAAAGAAATTTATCTTACAAAAAATAGTGGCTTTCATGGGCTTTATTAGAAGGGCCAAAATCTTGTTAAAATGCAAAATAACTTCTGCCGAATTGTTTATATAGCAAAAGGCAATAAAGCAGCAATTTCTACACAGTAGATTTGATGGCTTGATCAATGCTTTCGCAGAATGATTTGTTGGTCTAAATTGTTCAACCATAAAAATTTGTTTATCAGAGGAGGCAAAATTTGCAAGCTCGCCACCAACGTGCAAGTGTTTTAACACTTCTGCTCCTGCTAGGCAAATTGTCTTCATGCAAATGTTAAGTGTTACACTTTTTGTATTTTATAGGGCTTTAATCGTTGCACATTTTTTAATACAGTTCCTATACTACGCCAATCGAAGTGCGCTACGTCATGGATTAATTTGAGTTCTGGACTTCACCTTCCAAACAATCTCTGGTAAAGTTGCAATTTGTGGATGTCCATGTCCATGGAATTTTTTATTTTTCCAGTATTATTGTAACATGTTGCTTACAGGTAAATGTCATCGCTCTTTAACAATAGTTTTCTGTGATTTTTTAGCCAAATAAAAAGCAATAACACGTTGCTTTTGAATTTTATTTCCATGACTTTTTTGACTGCGACGTAAAACAGTATGCAAAGCTTGTAAGCAAAGTGGCAAACTGACGCATTTCAAAGAACGAGCGCGCTATCATTAATTAGCCTTTTGTGTGTAGTAGCAGCGTGGAGTTGATAACACTTCAAGCGTCTGTCTCCGCATATACACAGGGGTCCATATATAATTGTTGCGAGATAATTAATGGACTGGCTGACAGAAACTCTAATCACCGACCCGTCTATACGGCAAATGCTCTAATCATGAAATTTACTACGTGAATGGGTATCGGAAAGAGATTTTTGGAAATTCCTATTTTTAGGGAACAAGGGCAGTAAAGAGACAAGTGACAAGCCAGCGTACCATTACCCACACCAAATGACTCAAACTAGGAATATTAAATTAAGTGTGCATATTCACTCAACAGCGTGGACAAGGAATATGAAAGGATTTGTAAAATTCCCATTGAAGTAATGGAGCACGAGTACAATAGTATGAGCCCAACTACGCACTCCTTTAGCCAATGACCTTTACAGCAATTGGGAAAGTGTGGGGGATCCATAAAGAACGTGATGAATTGTTAGAGTCTTATCTAAAATAATGAAATGAAAGGGGCAAAAACACTTCTGAAGAAATCATATATTGATCACAGATTTTTGCTAAATCGGAAAATTTGTTTGTGTGATACCCTAAGAAACATGACAATGTAATCCGTCGTCATTCGTGTAGCTAAGTTCACCAAATGCCTGACGAGTGCCAAATGGTACTGCAATTAGGGCAAATGAATGAACGTTGTGAATCTAGGAATAAAAGAGTTAAATTTGCTAATTTATGTGGGATTTACCAGAGGGTGTGTAGTTGAGCGGTGTATTCACTTCACCATTTCGCCAATCATTATAATGTGATGCAGTTTTAGTTATTGCAATCAATCAATGAAGAATTTCAAGGGAAACATTAAATTTTGATAAATTTGTCTATCTACATAGGAGATGCCAGAATGGGTGTAGCAATGCAATCTATTTCCATTCTTAGAAGTAAATTTTTTTCCAAATGTTATTACACTTTCGCATGTTTTTATCACTTTTTGTGATAAATCAATGCTTTCGTAAGTACTATTTTTTGTTCATTTTGATCAAATATGTTTAATGAATGTTTAAGTCGATTAAGCGCTAAATCTTTAATGAACTTCTTTAAACTCGGCGCAGGCTATTTTGCCAGATCGAATCGGGGAAATATAAATGGGCAATATCGACCCACCCCTTCTGGTGTAACAGCTTTTGTCCTGTCATCCCTAGTCGACATAAATGTTCACTTTATTTCATTATAAAGCTTTCTGGTACTTCCCACACAAAAGACTGATTTAACCCTTAGCGTCATATCTTTCATTCAGATGAACGAAATGCAATCATATTAATTGATTGATTGATGGTGTGCCAAGATTGAGGCGTATTTGCACGCCACTCATCGTACCCCCCACACAAATTGATAAATTTTCAAAGTTCAAAATTTTCTCTGTTTTTTCCAACTATTAGGCTGTAGTATTCTACATTTTTGATTATTGCACTTATACACAATATTAGTTAAAAACTGGCAAAGTATTCATTTCCCTTACGACACCTCCCATAAAAATTATGGCCATAACCCACATACTCGTAGCCTGATACCTTTCAAGCAGTTGCAGTGAGTTCTGTCAAATTTGGCACACATCATGCATTTGATCAATTTATTACTGGGAAAGGGTAAGGACTGTATTGTCGCTCCCACTCAAACACCTCGCGTACAAATTGGCCAATCTTTTTAAATTCAATCTTTCCTTTGTAATTTCTCTATTGAGTTGATTCATAATGCTTGGCAAAACTTGTGAAAAATTGACCAAGTAAAAGCGACCCTTCTGGTATCTGCCATACAAATGACCGATTTGATTCATATATTCTTTGCTCCATATATTTCGTGTGATTAAATTGAATTTAGAAAATTTGACACATGTCCTGCAACAATCTTAGTTTAGGCAATGAAAATAGACTTTAATGCCAATCGTATTCTCCTTTATAAATTGATATATTTTTAAGAATTAAGTTCCACTAATTCGTGGACTGCAGTAACCTAAATTTTGGTAAATTACATTACATTACAGAGCTTGGAAAAATGTGAATTACCTAATTTAACCCACAAATTTAATCCTACTTTTACATCTTTCACTCAGCTGCACTATATTTTGTATAATTTTACAGACATCAGACTTTTAGTCAACCAAGTTCTGCAAATGAAAAACGATTACTATGATTACATCGTAATGAGCCAAATTTGCAAAAATCAAGCATTTCTGTGCAATGCCTAATTGAAAAATACTCGGAATTAAAGCACAGTAAAATAGTTAAATCCTAACTTTCTAAAGTCCTTCACATAGATATAACAAAGAGCCGTGACAATGCAACTAATTTCCTTCTTTAGAAATAGGTTTTCTAAATGCATAATGCAAGCTAGTTTATTCTAAATTTTGTGCAATTGAATAAAAGGTGTAGTTATCCGGTTGCATAATAATGCGATGCAAACAACAAACGTTGAACTACTTGTAATCTACGAATTAGAGATTACAGTGGAAAGTTAAATTTGAGCACATCGGTCAATTTTTATGGCAGCTTTAAGAATGAGAATGACAATAACGTCAATTTTGATTGTGAAGGCTTAGTTTACCAAATACATTTCGTATCCCATGAAGCTAAATGTGTGTGAAGTTGAGAATATGGACTAAATCGGTCATTTGTATGGAATGTAGCAGAAGGAGTGTGATTACTAGGTCGATTTTTCTCCGGTATCACACACAAATTACACTAGCCAACAAGGTTTTGGACTGGAGCAACCAAATATTCTTCCTAGGGTAATTTGATGGGCTTAATTCGAATCTGCAATTGGTTTTTCTCTATCACGTGAGGTTTTGAGATACAAAAAAACGTTTTTATTCATTTTTTACTTAATAAATCATTAGTTAGTTTATTTAAAAATTAATGAATTTTCCAATGTGAATGGCGTTATTTTAACGTTGTTTGTATTTTGTTTGTTCGCTTTCACGTATTAAAGTCCAGCAATAGTCTTCCAGCATACTTTTGTCCCAAAATCCTTGATAATTTCGTTCAATTTTCATTAAATCTTGGTGATCGTGTTCCCCTCGTCTAAATGTGAATGAAGAAAATGCATTTTGAATGGCATTCGTGCACCTAATTCATGTTAATTTTTCAGTAATTTGTCTGAAATATGCCATCAGCATCGGTAAAGTCTATAGTAGAGTGTTCCTTTTCAAAATATGCTGCCGACTTCAAGCTTCTATCTCTATAGATTGATACTTTTGTTCCAACTACAAGATTAAAAGTACGTAATTTTGCGTCTTGCTTTGTTAAATGTAAATCCTGAATTGGATCATTCAGCTCAGCTTGAGTCACTAAATGGCGTTCATCATCAGCGCTATGCAAACTGCCACTGCTGGTGAAAGATGTTTCACTGCTCGTAACACTGGGAATGACTGGTTATGGATCATTTGGTGAACGTTGAACTGGTTTGGAAACCGATGGAACATTCACGTAAATAACATTTTTTCAATTTTTCATATTGAATCCAGCAACTTTTGTTAAACAGAAATAACAATTGGTTTGGTGGTTGCTTGACTCTCTCCAAAGTACTGGAATTTGGAAAAATCGAAATAGATTTCCTTGCCATTTGGCCACTTGTATAAAACAGTTCTGCAACTATTGCAAAACATTGTCGGTGTCCACGGTTTGTTCAAGTAAACATGCATATTTTAATGATTCTAATATTGCATGTCCTTTTTTCCAACCAAATATTTACCACACACAAAGCAAAAATAGCTTGAATCAGTAACGCACGATCTCCCTGACATGCTTAAATGCTACTATTATGAATATTTAGAATGAATGTGAGATTCTGTCAAATTACTAATTGTAAAATTGTATGTCAGTATTTCCAGCATGCGATAAAAAATCAATAAGACGTGATAGCCGAATATCTGCAGTCAATTTTTTCCAAATTTGTAGACCAGTTTTATTAATCAACTTGATAATTTTAATACTCAGACACCACTTGGCTTGAGCCAAATTTGACTGAATAAGAATATATGGGTTAAATCGGTCATTTGCGATATATGTAGATTAATGGGTCAATATTTTAAAATTTTACCAAGCATGCTGAAAGCTGAAAGTTCAGCTTATTGCAGATAACAAATTAAGGGTTATAGGCAGAAAATTGAACTTCTAAAAGTGGGTTAATTTCTATGGGAGGTACCAGAAGGAGTGAGTCGATATAACTTATTTGCAATCGCCAGTTGCGATGACCCAAAATATTAAGCTATGTCAAGTTTTAAGACGTTTCGTAAAGATTTACAGCAGTTGTCGTGCCTACCAACCTGCCGATCAGGCAGATGGACATCGCTCAATCCAACTAAATGGCCCTGAAACATACTTGGTCAAAAGATACTTGATACTTTAAACGCCTCCTTCAGGGTGTTACATCCCTTCAAGTGACGGTGTAAAAACGTCAATAAAATGTCAAAAATTTGCAATGGCTACTAGGTCATATTACTTTTGCTACATACTCTAATGCTTGTATGATATTAGTTTGAAGCCAAATGAACTATGCAGCAAATGAACTATGAAATTGACCTTCCCCAAAGATGGGAAATAAGTGAAGAATATGCTTTATAGAAAGAGGCTTATGAACAACTCGAATACACGTTACTATCTATGAAAATCTAGTGTATTCTGAAGCTGCTCATACTTCTCTCCCGCCAAATCGTTCCTATTTGCCAAGAACATAAGTCAACTGAACCCTCTGGCGACTTCCAGCAGCATGCAAACTAACATATGATATAATGCAATTCAATTCAATTCCTTTTTGGGATGTAATACAGATGAGTTCAAAATATCAATACCATTGATAAATTTAATCAAAATCGGATCTAATTTTCACTAGACATCAGATATGTCGCACGTGTTCGATTTTGTAATGTCATTATAAGCTAATTAAATATTTTACTGTTCACATCTTATATAATCATTCAGCTGGCCGGCACGGAAATAGGGGTGATTTCTTTTATGTTGCAATATATTTGAATTGAATGTTCTGCTGGAATATGGCCAGTACCGAAGAATGGCATTAATTAAAAGAAAAATATAGAAATGTAACAAGATAACGTCCACTATGTTAATAACCAAGAAAATGATTTCCAAAAAGAAAAAGGGACCACATGCCCCCGCCCCCACCTTTTCCCCATTAACTACTAGATTGAAGTTAATCCCAAAGTGCCAACATATTGATTTACTTGACTTCATAACTCTTACCAACAGCAACTCCTCCCACTCATGTGTCGATTACGTGCTCAGAACATTTAAATTACTTAAATGACACTAAATCTCATTACAGGCGTTTCAAAATTAATTACATACTTTAAGGGTGCTAATTGAATATACGGCAAATACAAAATATTTATAGCATACGTTAAAGGGGTCACTAAAGACTACAACGACCACTGCATACCTTAATGGGTAGAGAGTGGGCATTCACAGTTGCCACACGTTCCGTTACAGTCGCCGTTGTCGTTGCCATTGCTTATGCGAAAGGATATCCTTAATCTAATTTTTGTACACAATCACGTTTTGCAGCAAAATAGTTAAATCACCAAAATATCATTTACAAACATTACACAATGGTAATCGTTGTATCATTGCATACTTTAAGGGGCATTTATTGTGACAATAAACATTGCATAGCACAATTTCCTCAGGGGGTGGCTGATTTGCAACTTCTCTCGTTCATGGCGAAATATCAGCTATCTCTCTAGCATACTTCTGTGTGTGAATAACAGAGTGTTTTAAGAGGGGAGGAGCCGGATGACAGTAACTTGAACGTTTTGCTTTATGCAAAATATGCTATCAGCATTTCGCCTGCCTTTTTTCCGGGGTGGGTGTGTGGCGCATTGCATATTTTAAGAACATTAATTAAACCATAACGAAACGTGCTATGACTTTATTCCAGGAGGGCTAAGGGGAGAATGGAGTTTAATGTCAAAAACATTTACAACTATTCTGCCATAAAAATTATAATTTTCTGTTACAAACTATTTTAAGGGGCATCTAATGGAATGCCTGACTCTTGGGAGGACGACACTCTGTCGGAAAGAAAAATTTTTTTGTCGCGCAAAAAAAGAGTTCATTATTATAACAGATTAATTCTTTCCCCAAATGATGAAACTTATATTTAACTGACAAGCGCTTAAAGTTTGAAACATACCAACATGCAGAGCGCTTGACATAATACTTTTGACGCTAAACACGAATAAATCAATATAATGTTATACCTTCCGAATAAAGTTTCTAGACTTTTCACAACAAACATTAACAAAGTGAGTACGCAAAAACAAACTATTTAAGAATGAAAAGGCATTAGGCCTCAGTTCTTTTTGAATGATATTCGTAGAGGATATATTGGTTTAGTGCAACAAAATTTATTTCTCTATATGCCAATTTGAATAAAAGTTGGCGTACATATTTTTATTCGCGCAATGACGGATGTTCTTTAACTAGAATATTCCAATGAATGCTTTAGCCTGATCCAACTTGTTGCTATGTACTTGGTTCGGTTCCATAGCGTACTAATAGTCAATTATACTCCAAAAAGGGTCTATCAGAAAAAGCGCACTTATGCCAATGAATAATCGAATCATCAGCATTGGCTTTTATGTCTTGTATCGACTGAAAACACGGACATTTTGAAGATGCAATTTGAGTTTTGGATGGAGATAAAAGATCAGCTGGAGCCATATCAGGCAGATATAATGATTGTTTTTGATAATATTTGTTGTTTTTTTTCAGAAATTTATTCACAGTGAGATGATGCATGATCATGGTTCAAACTCCATGAGTTTTTTTTAATCAAATATGGCTTTTTTTGATGGACTTGCTTTCACAAACATTGCATAATGTTTCTCTAACTTTAGTGACGATTAACATATCCTTTTATCAATATTTAAATTTCGTCAAAAACATTGTTGTCCGACCAGACCGACGCAAATGTTCCACCACATCTCGATTGCTTTCCAACGAACTGCACGACTCACATGCAAGAAGCCTTTTGTAACATTTTAAACGATTCAGCAAACGAAATTCAATTTGCAATACAAATTCGTTATTTGATATCTTTGAGATGAACTGTTAAACTGTTGTTGAAAAGCCTTGTTGAACCCCGCGTCGATATAGGAGAAAGATGTCCCAACTTAGCGACAAATAGACTTTTGATATTTCCTTTAAGCGGAATTTTTATATGATCAATTCTCGAAACTTTTTTTGACAAAATGTGAATGGCCAATGATAGAATTATTCTGCATCTTTCACAAGACATAGCTGTAATTAGAATTTGATGAGATCAGTGATGAACATTGTTAAAAGTGGATCACATTTGACTCTATTTTGCTCTTATGAGCAATTTACTTGTGCCAGTAAGGAATGCCACAGTTTTCAAGAGAATTTTGAATTTTGCACAAAATCGCAGACTTACTATTGAAAGTTTTGATCAGGATCTGCTTTTATTGGATTAAATTTCTGATATTTCCTCCACACAACTAAATTAAATCCCATGTTAAGGGAAAAAAAACTTTACAGAGTACTTGCGAACTGATTCAGCAGTTTTCAATTTCATTACATTGTTTTATTACATTAACTGGTTTCTTTAATTAGAGCGTCATAACATTTCGCAAAGATTTCCAAGACCTTCGATATGCTCCAAAATTACATGTCGATCAATAAAAAGTCGATAGCCCAAGTTCACCATCACTTCAAGGAACTCGAGTTTGTCGACTTTCAGAAGTCGAAATAGCATCGAAGCTTCTCCAAACTATAGATTTGATACCTATTATATGTATATCTTTAGAAGGATAAACGCTGTAAGCGTCAGTCTATTATAACGTTTATAGGACTACGGAAGCATATTGTTTTACGTCGCAGCTAAAAAATTTACGAAATAGAATTCAAGGGTGTCAGTATTATTGCTTTGTTATTCACTACAATGATACTGGTGAAATCAAAAAACACCATGGGGGTGGACAAACATGCTCACTATTCATTTCCGTTGAACAGGGTCTAAAATTATATCAAGAAATCTACCTCGAAAAGTTTGCAAACGAAGTTTTGTTACCTTGGCTACATGAATAATTCGGCGCAAACCATTGGCCGATCCAACATGAATAGACAAAATTCCACCACGCCTGCGTATCCAACACTTTTATTTGAAAAGATTCCCTTCTTAATTGTTTCACAATATTGGCCACTACATTCAATAGACTTATAGTCAATGGATTTTTCTATGTGGTTCATTCTGGAGGCTAAAATTTCAACCAAAAAATATAAGACGGCCAACACCTTAAAAATTGATTTTCGCCAAGAATGGGACGAAATATCATTAAATGACATTAATGCAGTCTGTGAAGCCTTCCCGCACTGACTCGACACCAAACGACACCATATTTTTCTGAAGTTTGAAATATTTTTACGACATACTGAAGTTTCTAAACAATCAAAATCAATATTAACAAAATTAAAGACTTACACTTTGGAAGCCGACTGTGCATGTAGAGAAAAGTTATTAGAACTCTTGAAAAGTGTGCAAAAAAGTGCACAGATTGGACTCATGTACGAAAGTGTCTGTATAGACACTATTCAAGTAGACACCCTTCGATTCGAAAATTGTTTATATTGAAAATACATGTATACATGTATATGATACAAATATAAAAACACCTTTCACATAGAAAACTATATTTATAAACGTTTCTCATACACAAAATGCTTTCAAAAACACATTTCTCATTTAAAAAATTTCCTCCTAAGGCAACTATTGATATCTAAAAGCCTCTTTTTCTAAAAAAAAACGTTATTTGTAAAAAATAAAAAGTTCCTGAAATGTTTTCTCTAGAAAATTGTTATACTTATAGATAATGCCTCCATAGATATTTTGCAGACAAAAAATTTTGTTTATAAACACTTTTCTGCTTAGGAAAATCTCTTCGAAGCCGTTTTTCACGTAGATATTTTATTCACATACAGCATTTGTGCAAAGAATTAATGCCATGGATAGGAAAAGGTATTCACATAGGAAAAGATCTTCAGACAACCTTTTTATATAGAAAAGCCTCCTCGAATTAAAAAATGCAAGAAGAAAAGCACCTTCATATATATATATACACCTTCGTAGAGAAACATATTTTCATAAACAAATTTTTCTTCATATACGCTTTGTGTAATAAAAAGTCTCTTGATAGACTCTCTGCTCATGGAAAATTGACATGAAAATAGACATATGAAATGTGCATATAAAGATTCTTTTCTATCGACGAAAATTCTTTCCTAAATGAAAAACTTGGAAAGAAATTTTATATACATCTTTCATATAGAAAAAAAAGTCCTAATGGTCACTTTATATATAGAAAACAGCTTTCGTAGGCACTTGCACTTGCTATGCAGAAAAGCGGCCTTCAAATAGAAAAGTACTTTCGTGGAAATTCTTTCCGTGAAACAATGTCTTCACGGAACGTTTTTAGTATGAAAAAGTGTCTTCTTCGTACACAATTTTCATTTAGGAACATAACATAGAACATAGAAAACAATAAATAGAGTACGTCACTACATCAGTAATTGCTGTACCGTCTCGGTCAAAACAAATCGGAAACAAATGGGCTGGAAAATGACACAATGACTTCGGTACGTAAACTCTGAAGAATACATTTAAAGCACTTAATTCTCAACTCATATAATATTCTTTAAAATTGCACTCGTATTCATGAAGCTGTCACAAGTGTATTATTCGCCTAAATAACTAATAAGCTACGGTGGAATTTGAATCGTTAACCCGATACCCTTCTTGTGAATACATACACACTAATAATCAACTCTCATCACAGTCAAAGGTTATCCCTTTTATGTTTGCCATTTAAGTTTGACCGGAGGTCAAATTACACAATAGACGCAATGACGTGTGTGCAAATTCTGACACCCTTTATGTGTCCATATACTCATATGTGCATACGTTTACCATAAAACTCCTGAATAATATTCATAACCGTAATCATATTCACATATTTTTTTTTAACCGCGCATGCATAATTAATCCACGTTTAATTATTGCAATACATGATAGTGACATTGTGGAAAAGTGCGAGGGCAGTTGCAAAAGTTGATCGGTTGGTGGAATGCTTTTATAGCGCCAGGTAAGAGTCTCAATAAAAAACTTAGTATTTTGCCGGCCTCCCTTCCTTTACTATTGTCAGCGAAAGGTGTTACATTTCCTTCCCTGGTGAAAAACTTTAGAGCCCTTGCCAGCTTTTTTTGAATTGATTTCCAACACTGAAATCGGACCCTTGGTTATACGATAATATGTTTGCAAAATTGTCAAATTGTGGCTTTTTTATTACTATTTTATTTCCAGGTATACAAATACATTATAGAACAAATTATGACGTAAAAATGTACATTAATCCAATTTCAGTGTTGGAAACCATCAAAAAAAGGTTGGCATTGCCACTTAAGGAAAATGTCACTTCTATAAACATAGTACCGTCTCAATGAAAATTTAGCTTCAAATTTCACAACCATTTTTTATCTGGGCTCTCACGGCGAAAAGTCCGTGTAGTACCAGACTTTAAACTTACTGCTTTGTCAGGCCCGTTTTGATACCTCCAATATAAATTGACCGTTTTATCGGTTTACCTAATGAACAGTTTCAGCAATCGAATATTCTGTTCGTCGTAATAATACTTGCCAAAATCTAAAAAAAATATTTATTAGTACATTCATATTCTTAATATTCTTCATTCAACTCCATAAACAAATATTTCCCAATAATTTTAAGTGCGTTATAATTATGATTCTGTTATAACGCAGTCATTATAACAGTATTCCGTAAATACTAGCCGATTCTTCCAAGGGAATTTCTGAGAAGAGTCCAGTGGAATAATCTGAAATGTACACAAAACTTTCCCTTCCACAGCAACATGAAGAAAAATCGCTAAACTAATATCCGAAATATCCGAAAATTTTCAAAATATATGAAACACCTATATTTTGAAAAAAACATCCCATTTCTGGGGACTTCTGGTCTTAACAAAAGGGACATCTTTCACATGGTGCCAAAAATTGTTTTTAAATCCAACCAAAATAAAAATCACTTAAAGGCAAATATATGTAACTCAAAACCGAAAAGCAGTTAATTTTTAACCTGTAAAAAGGCTATAGAAAAATTTCGGCGATGACGCTTTTCCTTGTTTATTTTCATATACCTATGGAAAGGTGCCATCGTTTATGTCTTTCACATAGAAAAGTATCCTTGTTGACACTTTTTAAATAGAAAAGTATCCCCGTTTGCATTTTTAATATTGAGAAGTGTCTTCGTTGACACTTTTCTATATTAAAACTGTCAACGAAGACACTTTTCTATACTTTTCTGTATTACAAAATTTCATATGGAAAAGTGTCTTCGTTGACACTTTTCGTATAGAAAAGTGTCTTCGTTGACACTTTTCGTATAGAAAAGTGTCTTCGTTGACACTTTTCGTATAGAAAAGTGTCTTCGTTGACACTTTTCGTTGAAACTTTCGGTACAGAAAAGTGTCTTCGTTGACATTTTTCGTACAGAAAAGTGTCTTCGTTGACACTTCACATAGAAAAGTATCCTTGTTGACACTTTTTAAATAGAAAAGTATCCCCGTTTGCATTTTTAATATTGAGAAGTGTCTTCGTTGACACTTTTCTATATTAAAACTGTTAACGAAGACACTTTTCTATACTTTTCTGTATTAAAAAAGAAAAGTGTCTTCGTTGACACGTTTCGTATAGAAAGTGTCTTCGTTGGCACGTTTCGTATAGAAAAGTCTCTTCGTTGACACGTTTCGTATAGAAACGTTGACACATTTTTATAGAAAAATGTTTTCGTTGACACTTTTCGTATAGAAAAGAGTCTTCGTTGACACTTTTCGTATAGAAAAGTGGCTTCGTTAACACGTTTCGTATAGAAAAGTGTCTTCGTTGACACGCTTCGTATAGAAAAGTGTCTTCGTTGACACTTTTCTTATAGAAATGTGCCTTCGTTGACACTTTTCTTATAGAAATGTGTCTTCGTTGACACTTTTCTTATAGAAAGGTGTCTTGGTTGACACTTTTCTTGTGAAAAAGTGTCTTCGTTGACACTTTTCGTATAGAAAAGTGTCATCTTTGACACTTTTTTTTAACGAAAAGTGTCTTCGTTCATACTTTTCGTATAGACGCGATTACCCGATTTGGTTCTTTTAGTGATTGGGGATGCTGGTTATTAAGTTGTAAACATATTCGTATTTTAGATTTTTGTTTTTGAGATGATTCTTTTCGGAATAATATCAGTTTTTTTCACATTTGTCAACATTTTCCCATTTGGATGTTCCCCTTTTGTTTGAATAATATGCCGCTTTAAAAGTACTTGAGTTCAGTTTGATGCATCCGAGCAGTTTTCTAAAGAACGACTGTACTTGCACTCAAATTTTTCTCAACATTGTCTTTGGAAAAGGCAGGTGAAAATCAGGAACGTGGTACTTTTGTTTGCAAAGAAAGATGAAGCTACGTAAAATAGAAAGCAGCCACACGAGTTTGCAAAGGTGCTTTTGCGCAAATCTCTCGTACGCTCTACAAGACTTTAAATGAATACTTGGCGTATTTATTTAATATTTTTGCTTTTCCAGATATCTCTTATACTTTACCGGAGAATAAATGAATATCTTCAACTGTTACAAATGAATTAACGTTTTTTAATTTACTACCATTCTATGGTCAAAGTGTCTCTGCCTTTAGTGGATATAATATTTTAAATAAAATCGAGAGGTGTAAATTGGAATCAATTCTTATGATTCGTTATAGACAATGGAAGTTGAGGTGAACACTAAACTCCCTGAATTAAATACTATTTAAGGCAAAATTAATAGCACACGAAGAATCGGAAAATTAGTTATATTAAAATCAAAACTGTGATTCCCTATTCACAAATATGGCTTTGCAGAGATCCTGAATCATGTTTGAGAGTTCTAACACTTCACCTCGTGGTCACCTAGAAGAGTAACACATTATAATGATTTAAAAAGGTTTAAAATATACCTTGTCGGATCTATTCCCTTTGGCACCACCCTATGATCTTTGTAAACATAGACTTATCTTCAATGAGTCTAAAAATAGAAATGCATGTAGGTAATTACATTCCGTCTGTCATGAAGTATTCTGGGGAATTGTTGTTTGTTTTGTTTTAGTTTCCATGCAATCACTTCAAAAACTTTCGCAAGTCCCGGGGCGATATTTGTTCTATCATTCATACGTAAAATGTCGTAGTCCTTTGTCCCGAGTCATGTGCGTGAACTCATATTACAATCAGTCATTCACTATTACACTCTCACTTACGTACGTACACATTACCACCGCCGTTATCCAGTAAAGGAATCATACAGGCCTTCTACAAAGGGGGGCAACATATGCAACAAATGAATGCATTGTAAAACCCCTTTCTCTTCCTTTTATTTGCTTTGAGATATGAAATTATATTGTATCAAATTACGTATCCTAGTCAAGATGATATACAATTTTTGATTCTGATTCCCCCAACCGAATCAAAGTTTTATTAAACTTTGATTGAAATTGCAAATGAGTTTGATTCCAGCACATATACACGAAATAAAACTATAAATTATTTTGATTCTGGCTAATTTTATGACAAGTTTTATTTTTGTTTTGTTTAGAAGTTCCCAATTCAAAAACAAACAAAATGTTCAATTCTTCCAAAATTCAGAAGAAATGCATTTGAAGCATTTTTAATTTCCGCAATTTGGCTTCACAACTTTTTCTGCCAAGAAACGAGAACTGAACCATAAAACAATAATTTCGTTTCAGATCTTGAAATTGGTGGAATGAGTCTCGACATTTGTTACTGTTCCCTTCATTTGGAAGACCTAATGAAGGTCTTCTGTCAGACGCCATCAATAAGAGTATCATTTACGATACTAGAAAATTGCTCTTAGTTTTACTCATTGTTTTTAATGTATGACAGCTATCAATCAGTGACATCAATTTCCAGCTACGTTTCTAAAAATGAACCGTACCTAACCCTCTGGAAAGATTACAGTTTTTTCAAAAAAATCTCAGATGGAATGGATTTCAAGTCTTTAATTAGATATAACGTCAGTGGCGGAAAGGATGGATTGAAAAGCCCTACATCCTTCAATTCGTCTTCATTTTCATTTCTCATTACTTAACATTGAGGACAAGACTTTCCGCTTTCCCTTCCAAGAAAGCAATGTGGAAGGCATACAGAAGAGGGCATTCAGAAGAAACTATAGAACTCCTCAGTGACATAAATAGTAAATTAACATGAGAGAAGAAACAATCCTCAACAGTTGCTGTTAGCAATACCACAGTTAAATTTGCCAAGCTTTTCGCATAGAGGCTATGCCTTCTAAAGCGTATTCCATTTCTTTAAACATCCAAGGCGAGGATGCTCTTTGTCCATTAAAATTCGACAGTCGACTACAACATATTACACACTCGCTTTCCAAAAGAAGCAGGCGTGGAAAGAGTCTAGAAAATGGGTTTCTATTTCCTTCCTTTGGATGACCCAACAAAAGTCTTCCAATAGATGATGCCAAAGGAGGTGTCATATTCCATATTAGAAGATTATCTTACGATGTAAAATACGTTTGATCAGTGTAGCATATACGAGTAGTTACATCGAAGCAAATTTAAAACAAAACACAGTGCAGGAATTTGAAATTCAAATTAAATACGCCACAAAGCAGAAATAAGTGCTCACCAGGATCTTTTTTATATCATTATTTTTTCTTCTCCAATTCCTCACACTGAGATTTGACAGTGCTTCAGAAATTTTGAACGACCTCTTCTGGATTGCCAATCGGGTTAATTTTAGAAAACTTTACAAGCTGAAAGGACGAGCTAGATCACATCGATGTCAGTATATTCTCGGTTAACGGGGTATACACTCTTTTGCAGATTCCCATAATTAATTTACTCATAGCGCATCTGCTTGCAATTTCCAAACTGACATCATTAGTTTCATTGACAGCGAAACCAGGTTAGGTGGAAAAATCTGCAAAGTTATGGTTCTCAACGTTCATGCGGTGAACGAATAGACTCCTGGTTTACCACAACATATAACTCTGTGCCGAAGATTGTTTTCTAATCGATGAAATAGTGGACTGAGTTAAGCCTTCTACAAAAATATTTCATAGTATAAATATCTACTTAGTTTTACATTTACTAGATCCAAAACCGATTCGATTGGTATAATCGGTTGATATAGAATAGAACTTAATTTTTCGTACATTCCATTTATCAGAATTGATAGCACATCGGATTGCTATTTCTAAATACAGGATTTAGAGCGGATATGCAATCGGTATGCCAGATCGTGGTTAGAAGCCGATGTATGCATTTTATTAGCTCATGTATTAGGTCATTGGCAGCTGTTTTAAATAGATCTGTTGGCAGGCAATCATTATCCGCATATTTGTTTTACTTCATCTGAGATACTTAAGTTCTGATCTCATTTTGGACCATAAGCCAAAACTATCACCTGTGTTAACAACCAAAAGTAACTGAAAATAACAACATTATAGGAAGAATATTTGATTTTTTTTAATGAAATCCTTTTTATTACAAAAAGCATTTGTACACTGTTTTAAACTGGCATTTTTGTATTTTTTTCATTATTTATGATTTTTATACGGATTTTAAAATTTTGAAATTGAAATTTCCGTATTTGATTAAAAATGATTGCAGAAAACCTCTGTGCATTCAAATGCGGCAAAAGTTTATGCAGATTAAACTTCCCTGTTTAATTTAATTTTTCTAAATAGACTTGAATTTCTATTCTGCCATTGATATCAAAGTCATTTTTTTCATTTTGGTCAGAATACATTTCAAGTGGTGATACAGTAAAACAATTGTTTGAAATTTGAATTTTTTTACTCTTCTTGAGTAAATTCTCCCAATTTCTTTAAAAAGAAAACATTATTTAGTCGCACATTTCAATACGACATTCATATTTGTGAGTATGCCTTAAGGATTTTAATTTTTTTCCAATATTTTTAATATTTAACAACTTTAGAAATAACGTCTTAAGCTTTTTTTGTACAATTAACGACATTACAGCAATACTTTTTACTAACAGCTGAAAAAATTCCACGTAGTTCTTAATCCCTCCCCCTATCTCATTTCATATTAAAAATCCCATGAAAAGGCATTTATCCCGCGGTTTCCCACCATAACTGCACTCACTACATGCATTCATGGCGACATTCACATTGTTGTTCAAATAGGAAGAGAATACCATACCAATCTTTACTTTTACACTTTGGACTTAACGTCTATGATTTTATTTTCCTAAATCCTATCTCTTCATCTTTTCCCACAATCAGTTCTTCCTCTTGAAAAGACAATCAGTCCCACATTTCGTTTCCCCGTAACCTTCCCTCACAGCACGCGCTACAGTTGACTTCAACGCTGCCATATATCAGGCATCCTTTCCTTCTAATGCAATGCAATATTCATCATCGTACCAGACCTTCTCTGAGCCCGATTTTTCACACCCACGTACGGTATTCGCTGGAATTGCCGCCGAATGCGCAATATGTTACCATCTTATGCCAGGAACATTAGGATGAAGTATGTTTTAAGTTTATTGGAGTAAGCTGTGACTACCTCAGGCGTATTTAGATCATATAACCATGACACTATAACCATGACTTCCATGTAATAACACATGATTTATTTAGTTTCTAATTTTATGATAACTTTAAGTGGGAACTTCGATCCACCTACCACCATATTTCGCACTGCGACAAAAGAAAACAGTCTGAGTCTGTTATCGGAGGTATTGCTATGCAGATGATTTTTTCCAACTGTAGGTCCTAGAGGATATTACCATCCTATTATCAACATTACAATCTCCCATAACAATCTGAATGTCGTGGTCAGGCCGTAGGCCGTATACTTCTTCTATGCCTTCATGTTTTTCGTCGGGTTGTGCCTATAGATCTTTACAATAATAAAGCACTTTGTAAATAACTTTTAGCTCTAAACTGTGAGATAAGTTGTCAGAATGTCTTAGCCTGCACAAAATCCAAATCTTAATTCATTCTCCATAGCAGCTACAGTTTTTGCTTCGAGTGCATATTTTCTTGTTTATCGTAACTTCTGCGCGTCAATGATGGCAACTTTATATTCGTCAAGGATGTCTGCCAGTCGGAAAGTAGCATCATTTCAGTAAAGTGTTCAGACACTCCATCCATATTTGATTCAATCAAGGATTTTGTAACGTTTTCGTATGTTGATAACATTTGAAAGGTTACGTTCCTTTATTTTGTCTCGTCTTTCCATAACAATATTTATTTAAGATGAGCAGCGGGTCAACGTATCCGATGCAAGTTTTAAGGTTGATGTTGGTATAAGAGTTAAGTTTTAGTAACAGATATCTATCATACCTAAACTGATAGGCGGTAGCATGCCATTTGAGTTAATTATACTGGTCGTCTTCTCACTTTAGCTGCCAGAAAAGGCATTGTCGGGGAAAATTTGCCCTATAGTGTGTTGTCGGTCTTGGCGCAATGGTTATCACAAACGATTGTCAAGCATATTATAGTGGCTTCGAGCTACGATACAACCATTAACATCTTTCTTTGACTGGCGATCGATTATTCGATCGATTAATCGACAAGTCAATTTGAAGTTGCTCAAACAGAGTCTACAAATAGAACGCGTGTAAGCTAATCAATTGTAATAAGCTTTACTACATACCATTCATAAAATGCAAGGGAATTTACGTCCCTCAATTTGGACGAAAATTGCCTCAAGTAAAGGATTTAGGTTTAAGAAAATGTACATCCCTAATTTCCATGAAAATTTACACAATATATATGTAATAATAATATAATATAATATAATAAGGGTGTTTCTGACATTTACACAGTAATGCCCAATGCATCAAAAACCGTGATCTTTGACCTAAATGTACCATACCAACAAAGTAGTTGTAGACTAAGTACTTTTTATGCGCCCTACGGACGACTCTAGCACTCGAGTAACCAAGGTTAGTCAAGTTTAGTAAAAGCTTCACAAACTGAAGTTAAAGCAAGTCATTAACCAATAGATTGCGTTCAATGAATGTGCAAATAGTATGGAATGAGAGAAGCTCTCCTTAAAGGGATGCAACGGAATGTGTTGTTTTCTTACTTGTCCGAAAACCAGAAATCGTAGTCGATTTGAGGAATTCCGCAAAAGATCCTGGTTATTCCCAAGTCAATAACAGTCAGAGAACCCAAGTTAGAATTTCTCCATATTTTCCCTACAAGTATGGCTGAAGATCAATTCAACGTCCCTGGGAAATCAATTATTTTCGTTATTCTATAGCCTATACTTAGTATAAAAAACCAAGACTTGAGCTAAAATTGAATAAATTTCAGGAAATTTTTGTAGAAAAATAGATAAAACATATTTCGGTTTCCAAAGCAAAAAAAAAGGAAAGCATCCTCGGTTGTTATGGATCCAAACTAAAGACTGACGTATGCTTAATATAGCGAGGGCCTTGCAATTTCTGCAGCTGGAATAGCCAGCGCCATCGCACAGAAACCAACAATAACAATAGACGTTGCTGTTTTGTGTCAAAATGTGAATACAAGAAGAACATTCAGCCTCAAATCCAAACAGAAGTGATGACAATAGTGCAAAGGCGTTGAATGCAGTCATATAAATGTTAATATGTAGCTTTATTGTATATACGCATACATGTATCTGCATACGGGTATCTACACATACAAACTTAAAAACGAATTCGCACTGCAAAAAAGAAACTGCACTCGTTTTAAGGATCATAGCGCTAATGTTATGGCAAGAGAGAAACAAAAACTGAATAGACATGTGCATGCAACAATGCAATGCAATGTTGTAAACCTTAAATACACCGCATGGTATAGAATTTGTAAAGCTTTATGTAGCAAAGACAAAGGAAGCAAAAAAAAAAAAAATAAAAACGAAACCGAACAAATCGCTGCATAATAACAAGAAATGAAAACGGCATAAAAAAAGACCTAAAGCAAAAAAACTACATGACAATAGGCAGCATGTTGTAGATATTTCGCAGCAGAAAAACAACACTTTCAAAAGCGACAATACGCCTGTAACAACATGTGGCACAAAAACGGTAGTATTTGAAATTTATTATGTTATCAGGTAGCACCCGATTTCCCTCGACCTCCTTACCATTTTGTGTGTAATTGATTCTACCGTTTGTTGTAAGGTTTTTATGTGTTTTTTTCCGCTATAATTCATATTGCTGAAACTGACCGTTCTTAGTTACTTTGTTGACATTATTTTAAATAATAACCAAATGGATTCGAGAACCATAAAAATATTGATTTGTCATCATTGAAACCTACTAAAAGTAATTGGCCATGTGTATGTTTTGAAATTTTCTGAAATATTTTTTGCCTTGCTCAAGGAAAGGTCGAAAGGAAATCTTAACGACTACACATAAAGGATGAAAATGTATCATAAATAAATATCCCTACAATATTTGTGAAAAATTGAACAAATCAAATTCGTTAAAATAAGATTTGGTAGGAGCGACACTTCTTATGGTAGGGTTTGAAAACAGGATAGGCAACTTTCCCAGCGAAGGTAAGATGCCACAGCATTTACTTGAGAGGCTTTATTGAGAAAATCTCAAAGAATTAGCTGACTTACCGTCCGGTGGTAATTGTAAACAAGTGTGTGTGTGAGTTGGTTGGTATAGCAATAAATATAAGGTTTGCAACATGTGAACGTAGTAGCTACACATAAAAATATATCCCTAAAAGTATGCTCCAAAAATGGTTAGACTTGAGATTCTGATTAAAAAATTATTAGGAAAACGACCTAGTTTATTTTCTTATTGTTAAGGGCCTTTTTGAAATAATAATCCGGGACAAAATGGATACTGGATTGACAGCCACGTACTCGTATATTTTGAATCTGCAATTTGGATTTCAGAAGCCCCACTCAACCAATGATGCTCTGCTTAAGCTTCAAAATGACGTTGTCCTAAATTAGCGCAGGGGTTTTTGCACGGTTGCGGTAACACTAGATATTTAAAACGCCTTCAATTATGCCCCGCATAGGGGTATTTTATATAAAATAATCCAGATTGGTTTTGATCCTCATATACATAGTCAAGTTGTTTGTCACTTTTTTTGTGGTAATAGAAAATTTTGCATTGATTTTCCGAAGATGCTTTCCGACTTTGGGAATGTGAACTGTAGTGTTCCCCACACTTATACAATATATTCTCGTACGATTTTCCTCATTCTGATTCAGCTTCCACTGGGTTATTATGAGAAGTCGCCGATTACGGCACTCGCCAAAGTTTCGGTTCATTTGCGCCAAGTGAAACAATTTTTTGACAAATGCGGAATGAAAATAAATTCATCAAAAAGTAAAGCAATTTGATCGAGAAACGCATCGGGCAAATTTAAACCGTTCGTAGTGCCCGAAAATGGATTGCTAAGACATTTCCTTGCAAGTGAGAAAGTTCTTTTCACGAATAGTTCAAAATATTTGGGCATTAATTTTTTGAAGCTTGTTGAGTTTAATAATCACGCATGGATTGTTATCGGAAAGGCATATACAATTCTTGGGATTTTCTCAAAAATATTTTGGAATGAAAATCTCTCAGTGAAAACGCAACTTTTATTATACAAATCGAACAAACGCCCGGTTATTTTATATGCTTTTTCAATTTGGTTTAGGAGATGGAAATTTTAGAAAGAAAAGTGCTGAGATAATGTGTTGTAAAAAACTTTTAAGCCCGTACAAAGCGTTATTCAAATCAACCAACGGAATGTGTAGTTTCTTAAAACCAGCTTACTGGGGAATTTTCGTTACAATTCTGCCACGAAAGTTCTACTTATATACTATTAAACTATAGAGAGTTGAGACGGATTATCTTTCGTAGTTGTGGGAAAAATTTTTCTCTTAACATATTTAAGTAGCATCTTCGTTGCAACATTCATCAGCCACCTTGTATTTCACGCGTTTATGTGAGAACAAATTTGTAGTTTTTTTTAATGAGAAATATAATAATTAAACTAATAAGGAGTAAAATAACTACCCAGCAAAAAAAAACTGCAATCACGGAAGCAAATATGCTTGTGATGGGGAAGTGGTGAAAAATTGCATAATCACCAATGAAATTAACATAGAGTTGTCATAGATAGGGAAACACTATTCCATGACGCCTCTTTCCTACACATTCACGAGCGATATAGGTGTAATGACAATTCAAATATTTGGTTACAAATTTCAAAAGAATTGTTTTTTTTTTTATATTTTTATTTGTATAAAATTTGGTTCCTTAAAAAAACTACACGCAGGTCCCCCGGATTTGGTACGTTCTATAAAAAAAAAAAAAAACCAATAGACACTTACTGAATTAGAAGGGTGCCTAATGTTTTGTAGTGAAGAAGTTTATATATTTATTATTCTCAATCATGGACTACAATCTACAGTACTGAGGACGGACATTCTTAGCAACATAGAAATTTATATGCTTTATTTGATCTCTGAATATTTGTAATATATAATTTGTAATTTTTACAAATAGAATGACTAACTTAGCGTATGGGTCTTCACATAAAGAAGGGTAAATAAATGTTTTCCCAAACACTTCGAAGCATAAATGAATATATAACCAATGTTTTAGTACTTTACTATGATGGTTTCCGAAACGGTTCAAAACTGTTTCGCTGGAAATGATAAATATGCATGGATTGCATTCTTAGAAGTAGTGAAAATGTAATCCTTTTCGAATGGCTTTACCTTCTTTTTGCTGGATACTCATTCAAATATGAAACTACCTCTCATATTGAACACCTGCATAAATTGACCATTAAATGAGACGTCACCATAAGCCGATTTGCAAATCATTTCCACACATTTTAAAGATTCCTCAAAGAAATATGTTTAGAGTTGCAGAATGCTACGACATTGCTGGATGTTATATATATAAAAGGATAGCATCACCTTTAACCCTAGTATACGTCAGGTTAACATTATTAAAACAAACCTAAATTTATAAAGAAATAATAGAATCAGTCATTTGCTTATATGTTTGCACGCGAATAGAAATTACGATGCTTTGGACGGTATTAGTGGGTGCTACGACTATGAGAACAAAATTATTAAAAATGGTTATAATTGTGATTATCTGCATCTTCTGAAGTACGGCAGCAAAGTTAAGATTATATTATATTTAGTCTTTTCAAGCTCACGCACTTGTAACCGATCATGGCGCAAATTTTAGTACGCATGTCGCCGGCTCAAACCCGCACACAACCACCTATCACTATTCTAGTGGCGGTCACCTCGATATGTCTGAAAGACGCTTCGAGTGGTCAGGTAATCAACAGCTCTGATGAAACTTTCTCAAATTGAGACAATCGGAATCAGCGTTAAACAGTGGGCCCAAAATTAGAAGAGCATAACAATAGAAGACGTTTGAGATCATTGAACGAGGAAAGCTTCCCCATATCTCATTCATGGGATGCAAGAGTTTTTTGCTTTTTTTGTTTTCTTTTTTTTTTCTTTGTTTAAACCCACACAACAATAAAATAATTGAAAAAATATAATGAAAAAATCTTACACAATTTAAAGCAGACTACTGCCTAAGGTTTCGCAATAAAGTTATCATATCTAAAAGCAAGTAAAACGAAACTGTTCACATTCATTCTGCCGTCACGGCTGCAAGCACAAAAATTGCATTTAATATATCATAAACTAGAAAAACTACATGTGCCTACGTATGTAAGGACAGTTCTCGCTTGGGGAATCCGAAGATAAAGGCCAATATTTTTATGACGTGGCATCCCCACATACATCACACTTAATATTTTATAGCTAACCAGAATACGTGCAAAATGAATGCATGGAAAATGTCTATAAAAGGAAAATAGAATAAAAAAATATATTGCATTTCCTAAACTCGGAGAAAAAAGAAAAAAATTATAGAAACGAAAGCAACATGAAAAATATTGATAGCGTAGATTGTAAAGGATGTGTGGTCATCGTAAACCAAAAGGAAGCCAGCACAAACGGAAACGGATATTTGTTATGATAACATATTGTGCAGCCGTATGTGATATACGAATTATCGTCTAATTCATATATTGTTGTACTAAATATTACATTATTACTAAAGCTGCAATTACCGCAAATGCTAGCGGAAATCTATTTAAATTTAATGCACAAAATTTATTTTCACAATACAAATATGCTTTAAGGAAAGAAATGGTTTCCAGTTCATGATAATTTTATGAACTTTTTGTGTAAACAGCAAATAAATAAAAATATCATTATAATCAACATTCTATAATGTTATAAATAAAATATTGTTTACCAATGTGAGAACTCTCGCACTTGAACTGTAGCAGTTCGTTCATTAATGGGATGTGCTCTTAAATATGGTTTTGAATCCCAGAAAGTTATTGTATACGAGAATATTGTTTCCGAAATCGTAATCGCAATTGGGAACAATTAGGGAACAATTAACAAAAGAAAGAAAAACATTTGCATAAAACATTTCTTGGAAATTTAAAAAATAAGATGGAAAAAATGTTGTTGGAAAAAATACTTCATATCTTAACCATTTTCAGATAATATAGGAGAAATAAATGCAATATATATGTAAATAAAAATATAGCCGAGAAATCATTGACGACTTTGGACTCTTTTCGAACAAGCACTTAGCACGAACCCTATGAAAAGTGAGCTGTTGTATACTTGGTAATAATTTTAGAAGAGGGATCTTTTATTTGTGTTTACGTATTGGAGGATAAGATTGCCAAGTGATTGAAAATTAGGGGTTCTATCACTGCCAACTTTGTTAATGAGAGTTGCCAATTTTGGATGGTGTTTATTTACGTAGATAACGACTAGAATATAAGAGCTACTGACTCCCGTTCACATTCTCCACTTCGTTTCATAAAGTTTTGGTGGTACTTCTGAAAGAAGGTCCTTTCCAAGGTGGTTTTGATGGCTCTCTTTTGCTTCGGTCATAGCGATCACTGTCGAAAACTTTTCATGCGGTAGCATTTTGCGCGATCTCACCGACCCACCACAATCGCTATATTTTGATGCTCTCGGCCACTGTGTGTAAGAGAACCTGAGCGAAAGCGTTACTCTTCTCCTAACTTCTTGCTTCATTCGCAGAGGAGCTGAGGTGTATGAAATCTATTAAGTTATAACTGCCGACGTTTACGCAGCATCCTAATATGCAGAAAAGACTTACTGTCCTACTATCAGTCTGAGCATCGGCGATTTTCTGTAATCTTTTGAAAAATATGACCTCAAAGATTTGCAACAAATATATGGTCGTCCAAAATTACGGAAACCGAGAATTTACGCTGCATACCAATATTAAGTAGAGTCAAGCTCACAAAATCCTCTTCCCCCACTAATTATTTAAAGAATTTCGTATTAGCTAGGAATTTACTCTTCTGCTGTCAGTCTGAACATCAACGATTTTACATAATTTTTTAAAAATTATAATCTTAAAGATTTCCAACAAATACTTGGTCAAAATTAAAAAAAAAACTGTATGTTGAGCAAGTATGCCAATTTCATGCACGACCACAAGCAATTTTCGCCTCATCAATATACAAAATGTGGCTTTACAGTTCACGAAAAGACGATAAATGTTGATCTACTTTCACCCGTCTCCCAGAATTTGATTCAGTTTGACAATTTTGTCAATTTTCGATTTATCAAGTCAAAAGTTTCACTAAGGTCGAAACTGATCGGATAGAACAGAATTTAGTATTTAAAATGCTCGTCGAGATCTTATATGTCATACGTCAAAATCTGATCAAAAATATTATTATGAAGCGCTACTTCAGAATCCTTCATGGGTTTATGTTCTGTTATATAAATCGAATATAAATTAGGTGACAGGAGCACGCCTACAAAGATACTTCGAGACGTAGACATTGCATTGCGCTTACGCCACAAGAGAGACGGTCATCTTAATTTTGGTAACAGCAGCATCGGCGATTTTTTCCTGGGCGATGGTAAGAAAGAAACGTTTTTTTTTTCATTCATTTTCTTTATTGAATCTTTCTTACGAAATTTACAATATGTATTCAAATCTTAATCCTATCTTAAACTAAAGTACCCTGCCATTGCCGGATCTTGTTTTTGGCGAACAGATCTGTTTATCACCGGACCAAGTCTAGCGTGTCCTTTCTTTTTAGCCGTATCTGACCGGGAAAATGCTGAAGGTTTTGAGCGAGTGGGTTTGAGTGGGAGGACAACTTCGATACATATGACCTGCTTAATTTTTTCATTTCCTCGGAAATATAAGGAATGTTTAAATCTTTGTGTATGTTATCATTCCTAACATACCATGGGGCACCACAAATTTGACGCAGTATTCTTGACTGTCTTCTCTGCAGCTTATTTATGTTAGAAGCCGATGCCGTTCCCCACAACTGGATGCCGTATGTCCATATTGGCTTCAATATGGTTTTGTAGATGGTGATTTTATTTTCCAAACTGAGAGTAGACTGATAGCCAATAAGCCAGTGGAGTTGAGCCATTTTTAATTTCAATTGTATGATTTTTGAGTCAATGTGATTTTTCCAGGTGAGACGTCGGTCAAGGTGAATACCCAAATATTTGACATGGTTATGAACGGGTATGGTACTACCGTGAATAGTAAGGGCTAGGTAATTGTTCTGTCTAAGAGAGAATGTAACCTGTACACTCTTAGTGGCATTTACTTTTATCTTCCACTTTTCGAGCCAAGATTCTAATGTGTGTATATGAGACTGCAGTTGTCTAGAAGCCATTAATGGGCAAGTGCTAATGCTCATGAATGCAGTGTCATCAGCGAAAGTTGAGGTTTGAATTAGGGAACGCACAGACATGTCAGAAGTGTAGATGGTATATAGTATAGGGCCTAGTATACTGCCCTGAGGAACTCCTGCTGAAACTTTTCTTTGAGTTGAAACAGAGTCTTTCGATTTTACTACAAAAGATCGATCCTTCAGATAGCTCTCCAGGAGCTTGTGGGTATTTGCCGGTAGAAAAGAGACTATTTTGTGAATAATTTATTCATGCCACACTTTATCAAAGGCTTGGGAGATGTCTATAAAGAGAGCTGAGCAATATTTCCGATCTTCGAATGTTTTTCTGATCTGGGTTACTATACGGTGTACTTGTTCTGTCGTTCCATGACCCTTGCGAAACCCAAACTGGTGCGTGGGTATTACATGGTTTGCTTCAATATAGGGGTACAACATTTGGAGAAAGATCTTTTCAAACAGTTTAGATAAAATAGAGAGTAAACTTATGGGTCGATAGGATGTAATTTGTGACAGTTCCTTTCCAGGTTTTGGGATCATTATTATTTCAGACAGCTTCCATGATTGAGGAAAGTATCCAATTCGAAGTATAGCATTAAATATAAATAAAATTAATTTGAGGATATTGTGGGGAGTTCTGAAATCATTTTCGCTGTTATTTTATCGTGTCCAGGAGATTTATTCATTTTCAACGAGAGAACATTTTTCTTTAAGAGAGATAGACTTATTTTCGTTGGATTTGTGACCATTGGGCTAATGATCGTTGGATTCACACGAGAGATTGTATCGTTAGGAGTAAATACTTCTTCCAGATGATCAGCAAATTCTTTCACTTTTTCATCACTACTCCTTGCTCATCCTCCATCTTTCATTCATATTGGAGACTCCTGTGTTATAGGACGCTGTAGTTGTCTTGTGGCCTTGTACAGGCTATAGTTAGTGTTTTGTGTGGCTCCTAGACGAGATAAATAGCGGGCTTCGGAGATTTCTTTTTTTTTCATCCAGAGTTGACCTCAGTTTTGACTTGCACTGGTCGAGACGAGCTTTGAGGTAGGGAGATCTGTGCTTTTGCCATCGTCTTCTCGCTTTCCTTCACTCTTTGATTAGAGATTCAATATGACATGAGGAATCATTTTTTGTTTTAGCATGGACCTTGTGCGGAGTTGCCAAGTTTGCGGCAGTTGTCATTGTGGCAGTGAGGACGTTGATGGCAGACTGAATTTCATCTGGTGTTTTGAGAGAAAAGTTTTGTCACAGATGAGAGCTTATGTACATCTTGTATCTCAACCAATTTGTATGCCTGTTTGGAAAATGTTAAGAGATTTCCGAGTTCAAGGGAATGTTAAATACTGTGAGAATTGTGGGGGAGTGGTCTGATGAGAGGTCAAGGGAAGGAGTAACGATGATGTGTTCTCTTGTTATGCTCTTCATAACTGCAAAATCTATGAGATCGGGGGTTTTATTGAGATCCGTGGGCCAGCATGTTGGTTCACCTCCAGACAAAACTTTTAGGCCTGAACTCGATATAGCATTCATCAATTGCCTGCCCCTGGGGTTGGCGAGTCTAGACCCCCAGAAGGTATGTTTAGCATTGTAGTCTCCGGCTGCTATAAACTTGTCACCAAGAGTAGAGAAAAAGTGTGAAAACTGGTCTTCGCTTATAACATATTTGGGAGGGCAGTATATGGAAGAAACTATTATGTTTAATCCAGTTAGTGCAACTGAAGTGGCTTGTATGTGATCAGTTTTATATTCGCGTAGAGGGAAGTGCTTTACCTGATCATTAATTATTACAGCCGTTCCTCCACAAGCTCTACCACTGGGATGTTTTGTATCGTAGGTTGAGTATCCATTTATTCGGAAGCAATTTTTTAACGAGAAATGAGTTTTAGAGACTAAGAGAATGTCAATATCTCGGGATCTCAAGAAATACTCCACTTCATTCTTATGTTGGGTGAGTCCGTTGGCATTCCAGTAACAAATTCTTATAGAGTTCATTTTCTGGTTAATAAAACTTGAATGAGCATATTCTGGTTTCGTAACATTTCTTGCATAATCCCCAGCATATTTGTCATGAAATTATTCACAGTTTTTATGAGGGATTCGATTGAGGTTTCAATATTGTTTTTCTGCGGAGGAGCTTGAGGAACCTGATTTTTCAGAGATTGTGCGTATGTCATTTGAGTCGTCGTTGCTGAATTGACATTTGAGACTGATGGAACTGGATTTGGGATACACCCAAACTCTGGCACTTGAAACTGAGGAGTTTCCTGCCTTCTATGAGAGAGCTTCCTCCTTAGTTCTATGTACACGGGGCAACCTCTATAATTAGCTGTATGGTTTCCTCCACAGTTTCCACATTTCTTCAGACTGGGATCTGTTTTTGGTAACTTGCATTCTGAAGTTTTATGAATACTTCCGCATATCACACATACTGATGGTAATTTGCAGTAAGCTTTAGTATGCCCAAACTCCTGACAGTTTAAGCATTGAGGAGGGTCTTTGCGCGCTAGCGGTTCCTCAACTGATACTCTGCGATGAAGCAGATATCTGAGATTGTAAATTGGGTGGGGTTCATTTTTTCCATAGTCGAACGCTATTTCCACCTTAAACATGGGCTGAGGAGCCTTGAATTTGTTGAGTATATTGTGAATGGATTTCACTTCGTAACCCTCATTTTCAACAGCCTCCTTTATTTCCTATATGGGAACGTTGCTTTCAATACTCTTGATTACAACTATTAGTCCCTTAGAGCTTTTGAGTTGGTAAGTGTAGTAATTCTTACGTTCCTGGTCAAAAAATTTGGAAACTTCACGATATTTTTCTTCTGTATATGTTTGAACTTTTGTCTCCAGCACCTTCCCCTTGCGCAGGAACACTACATTGAAACCGTCTTTACCAACTAAATGAGATAATCTGTTTACCAGATTGTTAAAGATAGCTTCCCTTAGGAATATTGGGGGAGGTTTTTGTGCTTTCTTAGGTTGTGATTGCAAATTTTCTTCTTCTGTGGCCAAAATTGCGCAGTAATTTTGACCTCTTGGGTCAATCTGTGAAGGAGGGATGTTTCTGGAATACTTCGAGTTTGGAAGTTTTTGGCTAGACTTTGGGCTCAATTTTCTTTTCAGAATGGGAAAGTAAACGTCTATCCCAGTTTGAACCGTTTCATTTTGAGGTTTTTGTTTCGGTATAGCGCCCTTCGAGGTCGATGTTGTCGGTTGAGTAGCACTCGCGAGAGTTGCCACTATATCACCGTTTGCACAAATGTTAGGTGAAATATCGGGTATACTTTTAGGCGGAATCTTAACTTGGGGCGAATTGATTGTTTGTGGAGCATGGGAATGGGAAGTACTTACGGGCATACTTTTAGGCGGCAACATATTTTGTCCACTTGCCAAACTGTCATCATTGTTTGGAGAGATGTGAGCTGAGGGGGAATTCATATTGACACTAGTTTTCGCGGTTAGGAAGGCACTGTCATCTTTTTTGTTTTGGGATGCACTTTTCTGACACTCGTTTGCATTTATTGAGAGATAAGCATTTCTGCCGTTAAGACTCAGACGTCTCTCTGAGTGTGAGACACTCATAAAGGCACTTTTCGCCTTAAGATATGCGAAATGTAAACTATATTTTTTTGCAGATTTGTTGTGACTGTAATATTATAAGTTGTATGTTATTATCACCGCACTGGAGAATTTTGATTTAGCGTCTTCTGACTGAATATTTTTGGGCTAAGAGTATATTTAACCTTTTTTATAATTATTTTTCCAAAGCCGATGCACAAACACGTCTGTCTGCACAGAGAGAAAAATTTTGTATGAAACGTAAGAAACGTGACTTTCAAATAGTCTCTTTAAAAGTCCTGACAGCACCGTAATAGAGTCACACGTTACAATTTGGTGATTTCAACAGGTCTCTCGGTTTGTTCTACACCATGGTGATGACTGCGTCTCAATTTTTCCTTGGCTTCGTATCTTATATTCATTTTATCCACTAACAGAAATACTGTTATCTGAAGTGTTATTTATTTAGTTAAAGGTTTGCATTTACGAATATGAATCGTTTAATAACCGAAAAACGTGTAAAAATAGTTAAAACTTACTACAAAATTGGTAATTCAAACGTGGGCTTTCAATCGGACATAATTTTCTTCAGATATGAGCTGATTTCTCACTCATTGGTTACATATGGTCAGACATGGGGAGAATCCAGAAGTGATTGTAGAAAAGCCATTACCTCCGGAAAAAGTGACTGTTTGTTGCGCCTTATGGTCTGGATGTGTCACTAGGTCGTATTTTTTCGAAAATGACACTAAAGGAACCTCAAAAAGGTTCCACTGCTGCAACCAATCCAGAGGCGGCCATTTAGGTGAAATTTTGTTTAGTACATATTGCAAGATCCTAGCATTGTAATTAAATAAAAGTTATAACAAAATCATAGCTTTATGTGTGTTATATTTAACTTTATTTTTGTAACCGGTATACTGCCACGGTCCAAAGGCATCACTATCGACCATGTCCTACCGGGCACCTGTACATAATAAATTAATTATCGATTTTTTACATTCTTAAAATTTCTGCCAATATAATAATAGCAGGACATTTGCACTAGTAGTTCTTTCAACCGTAACAGATGTGAAACCTTTCATGTGTACTCATTTTTAATTTCCTCTCCATCTATGCATATTTCTTTCCAAATGGTTGCATTTTATTAGATTTTTATAGCTTTCAGGAAGATTTGTTGCAACATTGAATGATTTATGAGTCCTGGACCATTTGCCATAAATTGTTGAGTACAAAAAATATGACGACATCCATGTGTCTTTATGCATACTTTGATACATTGTGTATGCAATAGGAGGCAATGAGATGTCGTTTGTGTGAACGTTATGGAAATTCATGCTGGCTGCTCCTCGGGTCATGATGAGAAATTAATAAGACCTGGTCGATGCAGGAGCATCTGTTGCAAAAAAGCTAACAAAATTTATTATATTAAGTTTTTGAAATTAAAATTTTAAAGAAAATGTAAATTCTTATTATAATAAATCTTAATTGTATCGGCATCCCTAGAGTGTGGTAAAGGTTGTAAACGACAATGATTGAACATAAAAACAAAGCTTATAAAAGTACTTTCAGCATATTTGTATTTTAATAAATTTGTTTGATTTCTCATTTTTTATTACATTTTTTTGTTAGAAGGAAAAGTTCAAGTATTAATAATGTCTTCCACAAAAGAATTTTCTCCGAAGAGCCAATTGATACAGAAGTTTCAGTCAAGTGAACTGACTGGACGTTCGTCCAGCATACATTTCTGTTAGTGCAAAAGTGTGGTGGATACCAAACGTCGCTGTTTCTATATAAAATTTGATAAAATGCAGTTGAAACGAAATCTCTTGTTTCCCGTGAATAAGAGAGAGAGACTTTCTCACATTCAGTGAGCTTACACGCATTTTATATTTAGACTCACTTAAAGTTATCTACAATTTAACGGAGATTCCGAAAGTCAGCGCTTTGAGAAACATTTACTAGGCTTGTCGATTGCTCGATCTCTAGGAGTGTTCGTCAGATACATCGAGATGACCGCTACGCAAATAACGATAGGCAGCTGTATCGGGGATTGAAATCACGATAATGAGAACGATAGTCGAATGTGCTCCTCCTCGCGCCACGAGCAGTCTATTAAATGAACAAAATTGAAGGTTTCTGAAGTCATCCGTTTAGAAACTGTGAATGGACCACTGATTTGTGTATGTGGCTCCCTAAAGCGAATAACAATGCAGTTCATTTTCATCTAAGAGCCTGATGCATGCTAAATTATATAATAATATATGAATAATAAAATATGAACAATAATATATGAATGCGGGACATTCATATCTAAAAATATATGGGTTGAATTAGCTAATTTGTTTTGGAGAAAGAGGACGCGGTTGTCCAGTCGAGTTTTCCAAATTTTACCAAACATTATAATGCAATACAATTCACAAGAAATTAAGTGGTTGCACATTATGAATTAGAGATTACAGTGGAAAATTAAATTTTGTTAAATTTGCAATTTGCATGTGAGTTAAAAGAAGGGATGTGGCAATGCTGTTGTTTTAATTTATAGAATTTGCTTTACAAAAATTTGACAGAGCTCAGTAGAACTGCTTGAAATATACGAAGATAAGACGATCTGATTTTAGTCAAGGGGACTTTGTTATTTGATTAATGTTTGTAAGGTGTAACAGGGAATTAGAGATCAGGACAATGAACAAAAATCCGGACTATTGGAGCCTACTATTTAGAAATTGTATAGAAAGAAGTGAATTCGGAAAATCGGCTCATATATATTTCAGTTATCATTCAGAGATCCTACTTTAGCAAATGCTCAGCGTTATTACCCGTTTGATCAATTTTCTCAAAATTCAGCCAAATTTTATTAACCCAAGCAACAAAACAAAACTTAAAACTTTTAATATGCCCGTCTAAATCCTGGTAAGATATTAGATGGTGCAAAATTTCTGTAAATATTGACGGCAACTATCGTATCTAACAGCCAACCGGACATTGTTCAATCGACTTAAAAGGTAATGAAATAGATTTAGTCAAACTATATTTGATATCTTAACGGCTTGCCCCTCAATGCTAAATTTTTGCCATAACAACGGATGTATACCTTCATTCCTTTGGCTGAAGATTTAGCAAGTCGTTATATTTGTAGTAGAAAAAATATATTTTTTCTTATAAACCAACAGAATTGGGTAAAACAGACAGAAACGTGAGAGCTAAGAAAGTTTTCTTCTTTTTGTAACAGCTTAGACTTTTACTTCGAAAACAATTGAATAAGCGAAAAGTTGGAAAAGTGTAATAGCCTCCTCTTCGCATTTATAGTACATCAACATAGCTCAGTTCTTCAATGGAAATATATATATTTTTTTTCAACAACTACGCCCACCATTAAAACATCTCCATTAAGGATTGTGTTTACTAGGATGATTCTTTCCCTTTCTTGTCACTTTCTATCAAAAATTGTTTTAAGTTGGCGTACAGATTTTAGGAAAATATTGAAAATTTTTCATTTTATTCTAAAGCAGATGTGTCCACACGGTAATTTTTCTTTTTTTTTTTTTTATACTGAATTAATTTTGCTATTTCTCATGTACTATGTGCAGAATCACTATCAGATAAGTGGGCGTGATAAAAATAAATTATCCTAGTAAATGAAATAAAGATTTATCTTATTTTCTTACCATTTCTTTCCTTCCTACGTCATAACTAGGGCGATGTTACAAATGTATATAAACTGGAATTTGTTATAACTTTCATTATGTACGGAATTTCGAAATAGGGCTTATATGATAACATGTATCTTAAAAACATTAATAATACTAACAATAAGCATATTCTTGCTTATATAAATGTTTGGGCATATTGCATAATTTTTCACAAATCGCTGTTTTAAACATTTACTATAACTTGTAAACCACACAGAATGGAATTGGAAAGGGGATTGAACATAAACAGGCTTCAAAAAGTGCAATAATAATACAAAACAAAAACAAATTCCCTTGCATCTCATGAATGAGATATGGGAGAGCGTCTCACATTCAGTAAGCTTACAAGCCTCCTATTTTTAGACTCACTCAGCGAGACCTACAGTTTAACGACGATTCCGAATGCCACAGTTTGAGAAGCATTTACAAGACTTGTCGATTACTCGACTACTCGAAGTGTTCGTCAGACACATCGATGTGTCTGTGTCAGACACATCGCTCAAATAATGATTGGTGGCTGTATATGATATTGAACCTGCGATCATACGAACACTAGTCGCGCGTACTAATCATCGCGCCACGGTCTGTCAAAGTGCAATAATACTAACGCATAAATTCGATTTTGTCCCAACTCCGCTTAGGTCGTTTTTCCTTGCGACACAGATATCATTGGCGTTAGCCTGCTCGTAAAACTACACTTCCGAAAGAAAAATGATGGGAATTCGGTACGTAAAATCATAAATTTATCGTGAAACGCTTTAGCAGTTATTGCATTGTTGTTTGGTGTAATTAAAAAAGTCAATGAGTTCATGCTTAACATTTTGGTTGATACAAACTGCGCATAGTATGTTCTGATTACAAGTAGATATAGGGTGATTTTTTTAAGTTTAAGGTATTCAGGTTGGCAGCACTGCTTGGTAATGGCGTCCAAACGTCATCTGTCAAAGTGAAAAGTATACAGTATACTCTGCCATTTCATCATGGAAAGACTAACAAACGAGCAACGATTGCTAATCGTTGAAATTTATTATCAAAATTCGTGCTCTGTGTTTGATACGACCATTTTATGGTCGTCATAATCGACCTGCTGAATCAACAATTGGTGCTGTTATCTCCAAATTTCGCACCAAATTTCCTTTGTTGGACAATTACCAAAAACTATCGACTCGCATGCGTAGAGTGCGTGCCAAAGAAAACATTCCAACCGTAGCGACCAGTGTTAATGACGATTGTGAAATGTCAATTCGTCGCCATTCTCAGCGATTGGGCATGTGTTACTCAACTACAAGGAATTGTTTTTGCCCCAATTGGCTGAGTTGAACTTGGTAACATGTGGTTTCATCAAGATGGTGCAACGTGCCACACTGCTCGTGAAACAATTGATATGTTGAGGGTTAAATTTGGTGAGCAGCTTATCTATTGACTTGACCCTGTATGTTGGCCCCCAAGATCTTGCGATTTATAACGCCTCTTGATTATTTCTTGTGGGGTTATGTCAAGTCGTTAGTCTATGTGAATAAGCCGAACACTATTGAAGCCTTATAGGATAACATAACTCGCGTTATTCGTGAAATACAGTCCGAAATGCTCGACGAAATGCTGACGAAAAATTGGACCTTCCGAATGGACATTTTGAGACGGAGCCGCGGACAACATTTGCATGAAATTATCTTTAAAAATTAAATGGCAAAGACCAATTTATCGATTTAAATAACAAATTTTAATAAATGATATAAATTTGAGTATTTTATTCGATTTTTTAAAAAAATTACTATTAAAAAATCAACTGATGCAACTGATGATCGATTTAGTAAGAAAGGGATCCGAAGCTAGACTTGTCATGCATCATTCTTGTGGGCGATTAATGAATTTGCTATTATTCCAACGAAATGCTTAAGAACATTTATAATTTGGAAATGTATTCAAACTTCACAGCTAATTTGGTGTATGCGATTCTGGGCACTATGAAGAAAAATGTTTATATATTTATGCACTGAGTCAAAAACTGTGCTTTTTTGAGTTTAGGATTTCTTCGATAGGTTTCATTTTTTTCTCTATTGGTTTTTTGAGATGTTGAAAAACTTAAGAAAACCGTTATTTCTTAACAAGTGAAGAGTGGATAAAACCGTTTCGTTTTGTATCTCCCATACACCGGGTTTTCCATTTTCCAGTCTCAAAAGTAAAGTTAAAAAATATGATTTTTATGAAAATAAATCTATGATTTTTATGAAACTTTTATAATGCTTGGCCTTGTCATTATGTATGAAATACAATGTCATTCAAATAATCGCCTCTGGATTGGTTGCAGCAGAGAATCCTTTTGAGGTAGTTTTCGACCTATTTTCCCCACATTTCAAGCGGTATATCGGCGATAACTTGACGAATTTTGACGGAGTCAAATCGCATAATCTTGACGGCCAATTGACGTCACCAAAGCGTGAAATTACGCTTTCTGGAAACTTTCCTGCAATAAAATCAAAATCGGTCGTGGCACCGTCAATTGTAGCCAAACAAAAAAACTCGGTTATCATACGACCATAGGGATCTAAATTGAAATTCAGAATTCAGAATGCGTTCTTCGGTTGTTAAACGAATCATATTCGTGAATGGCAAGCCTTTCACTAAATAAATATCACTTTGGATAACAGGTATTTATCAGCTGACAGCCTTGCCAGACAGAAAGACTGTATATTACCTAATTTAACGGATATTTTCTTAGGTCCGTATAATTCATTCTATTGAACTGAATTCTGTGTAATTTAATAAGCATCAGACATTATCAAATTCAGTTATGCGAATGAAAATTGCGTTGTCACTCCAGTCAGAATTCTTTACGAGTACATACAAATGAACCTATTCGGAATCAATATTTTCTTTATAATTTCTAAAAGAAATATAGTATATTACAAATTATAACATTTATCAGTACTAATAATTAAGTTCAGTGCGTTTCCTCAATTATTCAATAATTCACAACTTTTCTTAATAAGAATTTAGCGATTTACGGCGACCATTCTGGCAATGATTTTGATTATCAAATAATGAGACTTTTATAGTGAATTCTTGGTGCTTTTTTCTCATGAAATTTGTAAAAAAGCACCATTCATTGACGGCATAAACATTTTTAACACCGTTATAGTATGTCCAGTCATCGTATTCCAGATATTATTTTCAAAATTTTGATTAGTGTTTTTCCGTTCAATATGACACCTTTTACACTCTCAAAATTTGAATTTTACAAAATTTGTTCACAAAAACTCGAGCTTTTCTGATCATTTTCGATACAGTTCTGTTAAAATTCTATAGTAAAAGTCAAAATTGTGGTAAAAATCAGTAGCAAAAATGAAGATTGAACAAAGAAATCACAGTGTGATCAAATGGTTCTGGTTTCTGCAATCCATTATTGTTGAAATTACTAATAAAGTTTTGTCTGAAGACGACCACAGAATTTTTTTTTCGCTACTCGTTCTAAAATGTATTGAGATTATTACGGGGAAGACTGATATAAAGCCGAATTTATAGGCTGGGCTAAAAGTTCAATTTTTTGATATCGATTTTCTGAGGTGATGAAAATTTTTAGAAATTCGTTAAAATCTCTTAATTTGTGATTGTTTTATTTCCAAATTCTAAAAAAATATCTTTCAAATGGGAAGATGGGCGGTTTTCTCAAGAATCATTTATTTAAATTTAAATTCTTAAAAATATTAACCATTAAACGAAAATTACAAACAATAATTAAAAAAAAATTTCTCAAATTTTCTACCAATAAATTTATGTAATTATTTCTATCGGAAATATTGCGTCAAAATCAGTTTTCTCTAACAATATTGTATATATTTTTGTTGTACTTTCTACCTCCGTATTTCTTTCTGGATTTGAAGTTTATTCTTTTATATTAAATGTAAGTGCAGAAATGTTTTCGCATTATTCTCAGTCAATGAATTGTTTAAGTTTTTTCCTTTGAATGGCGAAACAAAATTCACTTTGTCGTTTGTTAAATTGCCAAAATACAAATAAAGCTGAACCTATTTATATATTTGTTTTTTCACTTAAAAATATAATTTCTATACCAGAAACTATGCAGTGGCGGACTCACAACGAGTTTGTTGATAATATTTTAAATCTACTTATTTATTTTTATTCTAAAACAAGCTTCTGTTGACTGTGTAATCAGAGGGTGTTTGATGTTCAATTCAAATAATTTCCTCCCCTTGTTATAATTTTTGGTTGAATCAGCTAACTGTGAAAATATAATTTTATTCACTCGTAGTAGGTTTTCATCAGTTTCAATAACTTTTTTTCACAAATGTTAATTGAGACAAAATTACGCCTTTCCATCCTAGATTTTTACGCGCCGAAAATTTGCCAACCTCCGATACTACACCTTAAAGCATCAAACTCTATATTGCAACTGAACCGGAAAGAAATCTGCATGGCCTGACACTTTAGCATGAGGCCTATCTTTATGATTCAACAAATCCACATAGCTCGAACAAATAGTCGTACATGTGCTTCATACAATTTCCATGCTGTTAAACTGAATTGGCTAACATTTTTCCTCTCTCGTTGGTGTACTTTATGTTACTTCACATGGGAGGGACAATGCTTATTGGAAACCTACAGGTTTTGGGGGAATATGTTAACGGCCCTTAACAGCTATTTTGAAATAGGTCTTTAAAGGGTACGTAAAGCTGCAGAGTTACAAAGGGAAACATTGCAGTTAACAGGTACTATTATTAGCTTATTATAACTGGGCATCTTATAACAATGTTAAGCTGCCATATTGCATTAGGGCAACTTCCCTCTATGACTTTATGTTACTTCACATGGGAGGGCAATACGTACTGGAAACTTACACGTATTGTTAGAATATGTTAACGGCCCTTGACAGCTTTTAATATGCAAGCACCATAGTCATATCAAGTTTTAAGTTGCATTCAGCGCTCTCTGTAGTGAACAGGAACCATTAACAGCTTATTGTAAATAGGTATCTTAAGGCAATGTTAAGCTGTGTTGTTACACTTGGGGAATTCTGTAATTGACAGAGTCATTCTTCTGTAAGAATCACATTCAATCTCCTCTCACTACCCCGACTGGAAAACAACAAATTCTCCCTATTTAGCCCCCGTTGATAATGTTAAGAATTTCAACGTTGCTATGGGAAGATTCCCTAAGAACCTTCACTCACCATTGTAAGCAAATGAAATGTAATGGTCGTGGCAATCTGTGTTCTACTATAGATCGCAATTGCTTTGACCAGAATTTTACCAAAGGAGGTACTTTTCTACTGTTTTTAGCTATAATTATATTTGCCTGCTCTTCAACAGCAGCTGTTGAAGACTTTTCGAATAAACATCGGAAATAAAAATTAGCCAATGAGATTTTCAAATCGATATCAAAAACAAAAATTTGCTTAAGACTTTTCCCGACAAAATGTAAATTACATTAATTTCTTGCGGTATTGCATACATGCCTTTTACTTTAATCAACATCCTAATGATCCTAAGCCTACCCCATATTAGTTATGATCATTTTCTAGACAGCCAGATAGAGGAAACTAAGACAATAAATTTTCACATAATTCCACAAAAAACTTATGGTTTTATATTTTACTGAGCTGTTATGGCAATTCTTGTACGTTATTAAGGCAAAGAAATAATAATCCATATCAACATCGAGTTGTAAAGAGACTACATATTGATAACTTTGATGGGTTGTTTCAAAGTTATACGTTCTTGTGGCCTATACAGTATATAATAAAGGATGCAGACATTTTGTGCTACTGTTTATAATACCCAGAATTATAAAAAAATACCCTAAAGAATGTATGCCTATCGTCTTGGAATCTTTTGCGAATTTTATTTAACTGTGTTGGTTCCTATGTCTTTTCATGGATTTTGTATACACTGAACAGGTCTCAATCAAACAATATAAGTTCCGAGGCTATTCCACATAGTCAATGAACTATCCACCAAAATTGCATTACAATTGAGTCAGTGGTATAGCAGCATGTGCAAGACACACATACATGCATCGTCTGTGTCTTTGTTTTATATGTCTGCTTCTGTGCTGTCGGTATGATCACAACGAGGCTTTGGAAGACTGCTGCTGGGATATCTCGAAAGTTTTTTGAATTTTTTAACAAAGTTTTACCAAACCATAGTTAACGATGTTTGTTAATTGACAAAAAGTCACCACCCCTTTTGACGGCTCCCAAATCAAATGATATATTTGGCCAAAATTTCATATTCTAGATTTACGTACAATATTTTGGATTTACGTAAAATAATGCATGACATCATTTTAGTAAAAGTTGATACAACTTTTTTATTATTTCTGTTGTGTTATTATTTCTATTATTCATTAAAAATAACCTTAGACAGCACAATGTTCGTTATACCACAACTTTTGAAATTGATCAACATTAGTAATTGCAGGATGAATTTACTTTGAAGCCTATTTGTATAGGCATAATATTGTCTATAACAAATTTTCTAAATATCCACAAAAATCCAGAAAACAGTTACTGGATAAGCCGACCACGCCCAAATGGCTACCACCGGTACAAAAAGACAAACTTAAACGAACTGTCACTTTTGCCTTGATCACCCAACCCAATTTGTTAATCTGAAAAATTCTCCCAACATTTTACTATGACAGAATCTGGACAGAAAGATAATCATTAAATTCTTCATGTAGTAGTCAAATTCACAAATTATAAAACAAAAATATTCAATTTCGCCAAAAGCATAAGGTGAAAGTATTTAAAACACGATTTATATCACGGAAATTTCTATATTGGTTTTTGTCATAATATATGACGACAACGATAAAAAAAACGTTATCAACTATACGCCGAAAGTAGAAAAGAATTCCAAGCACCTCTTACCCAAATGTTCATTCCAAGTTTTGGTAGTGTCTCGGAAACTTGATCACTCCAACGGACCTATGATCGTCCTCTTCGATGCCTTGTTATATTCACTTTTTCAAGACGCTTCGTGGTGGGTCATTTTAGTATATTTAAACGCAAAATTTGTCCGTAGCAGAAACTGCATCCTAATTTCGTGGCCGACTGCATAAATTTAAAATTTTTCATTGGCGAAATAGATGAAATCATTCACCGCTGTTATTGCAGCATTCCAAGCAGACTCTATTAGGGGAAACAAATGCCTTGGTTTTGTCTCAACACTTGTGAGGGCTGCAGTAACATCTTGCAATTTTCGACTAATGATGTAAATGTCATCAGTGAACGCAAGTATCAAGTGCTTTTGTCAAAAATTGTGCCAGTCATTTTCACGGCAGCTTTCCTCTTTACCATCTCCATAAGAATGCTAAGGAGTTAGCATGATAGACTTCCACTCAATTTAAAGCGCCGACGCTTTGAATTCGGTCATAATTCCAAGTAGTTTTTTTTTCTAAACGGACTACAAATTTCGATTTTATAGTCAACGAAATCCCGGTTTAATCTCCCGGTTTTATCGCAGTATGAATATCTATCTGGTCGATTGCAGATTTGTCAGGTTTAAGACCACAGTGATAAGATTTAATCGGGTCAAATAAGATTCGTTCTTTCGACAACTCAATCGGCAGATGGACAGGATAGTCGAGCATGCATTTGATTAGTCAAATCGTGTTTAAGAGCCAATGCACACCCGTTATCAACTCAACGTCACTGAAGCTCTGTTATTCTTAAGCTGCGATTTTGCCATCCTAACCTAGTTCCGGCTTGGTGGTGAGTAGTCCATGCTATCGTCGATAATTTGCGTATCGGTGACCAGATTTTCTTCAGTGTCTTTACAGGCGACAGTCTCTGTCACAACTTTACCAATTTAATTTTTCGTAGTATTTTCGTGGATCACTTCCAGCCCGGTGTGTTTCAATGACCTTAACCTTCCGAATTTCTAAGGATCGTTCCTTCCACTAATAAAATTTGTCTTCTTCTTTTTATCGGTTACCAGATTTTCTTCAGTGTCTCTAGAGGAGGTGATCCTATCATAAACTTTTTACTTTTTCGTAGCTCACATCTATCGAGGTAATTTTCAACATTCTGAATTTTTAATGACCGTTTCTACTACTAATAAAATCAGTCTTTTTGATTTTATAGCATTCCCTCACAATACAGCGTTGCCAGAGGTGCAGCATTTTTTCCTCTGACTCTATCCGATACTCGTTAATATATCTTTACTTATCTTAGTAAAGTGTTCGATACGTACAGTTTCAGTGGCACTCGCAGTATGTAGCGATTGTGTATCAGTAATACCGGGTTTAGGTTCATTGGGCTGTTGTAATTATGAGAGCCTTTTGCAGTTGGGTAACTTGGATTATATAGCCTTCTTGGTGTTCGATTAAGTTTGTTTGCGCTAAAATCTTTCTGAGTATTACCTTACTATGCTTTTGTTTTTACAACTTTTGATGATGGAATAGACAAATTGCATTATGGATGGCTTTGCGTGATAATTTGGGGATTTTTACTACTATGTTGTTGGAAGCGGCGAAACCGACAGTCTTGAATCCATTATCATAAATTAACGCATTGTTGGACGAAGAATAGTTTGCTTAGTTTGCTTTTTCCTTCCAAATCTCCAATAATAACTTTATTGCCAGATCCAAAGCGGCAATCATATGGTTCTTTTAAGCCCTTGGGTGGCAGTAACGGCAGCCTTAAATTTGTCAGCAATATCTACTAATCGGACAGGAGAAACTTCTCTGCAAAGGTCGGAATATTTCGGGTGCATATCCCAAAATCGCGACTACCATTTGCACGATCGTGGGTTTAATTTCTAATACGGCTTCGGTGTGTGCGACGAACACTCCCAATAGTAAATTCGTAGGTCCCGTTGAATTAGCCTAAAAATAGAATTTACTCGCATTAAATATTTAAACCTACGAATATGAGAAACCTTCCCATACCTCATTTATGGTATAAAGGGGAGCTTTTTTTGCATCCTGGAATCAAGTACTTGAAACACTAGGACACTTGGGCACTCTGTTCCCCTTTTTCTTTGCTTCTTTGTGCTGTCTTTAGTAATACGTAAGTGATGGTGTGTAGCAAACCTAACCAATAAGGGTTTAAGTCGTTCACATAAGCCGTTACTCGTGAATTAAACCACGGAGTAGCATACTAAATGATTATTTTCGACAGGCAAAAGTAGTGGCAACATAATTTCTCTCGTAATACTGTTTACCTCTGGTACTAAACTATCTCCTATTCTGTTATTAAAATTCTACCTCAGTTCTGAGGTCCTCCAGACCCATCGAAACGCTTTAAGTGTTAAATAAGTATTCTCTTTTCTCTCCAAGGGTGTTAAACTGCTCTCGTTTACTCTCTGTTAAGTATATTCACCATTCACTGGAAGGAATAACATGTTGTGCATTCATTCGCTTCCTTATCTACGGCTTCATGTTTCATTGTCAACATATTTTCATTGTTTGTTGCCCGTTTGTCAAATACTGTCCGTGTTGCTGTCGTTGTTGTTGGTGTTGTTGTTGTTGCTTTCACTGGAGAATGTTGGCAATGTCCGTGTTTAAAAATGGCGTTGCTGTTGTCATATTGTTTTTACTGCTGTCACATCATGTTACAATTTCGGAGCCTTAAGTCTCGGACTTTTTGTTAACATTTGTTTTGGCTCAAATGCTTCACGTTACAATCAAACAAGGCTTGATGTTTTGACAAAGTGTAATTGCAACTGTGTGAGTTGCTGCAGTTTTACTGGCGTTGTAGGTTTTCGGTTACAAGAGTGGATGTGTTTTCGTTTGTATACCGAGCCGTAACTGTGTGTGTAATCTGCCTTACACTGTCGTCCTACCACAACTTGACACATATTGTGACAATAGTCTTGAATTATGGCCACGAAGAGGGACTTATTTTGTACTCTCAGTGGAAGTGGAGCAAAAAACAGCTCAAGGAAACTGAATATTAAGGTACCGGCATAAATGTAGAATCACATACATGCACACAGACCTGAAATGTGTTTAGGTTACACTGCAAGTGTGCGCTTGTGTACGTGTGTATGCTTACCGATAGACAATAGTTAAGGGGCCAAAACGGAAGCGGAAGGAAGGTGCTGCTAAGAGTCTGTGTATGTGTCGTGAATGAGAACTTGAGGCTTGTGTGTTTTTGGAAAATAGAATAATGGTAGCAAAACAAAAACTACACAACCGGCATTTTCTCATGTCAATGTTTTTACGGGTTTCTTTTGGCTGCTTGTTCTTTTCTTTAGTCGTTGGTCTTCTTTATTGTTATGCTGGTGTGCAGCCACACGCTTTGGGGTTTAGACCGTAGATGTGTCTGTGCTTCTCTTAAATTGTGTTCTTTAACTTTAATTCAACCATAAAGCGTGAGTGTCTTTTTTTTTTTGCAGGGATTGCAAATAATGGTGTGTGACAATGAAAGTCATAAAGTATGCACCTACAAGAATTTTATATTAAAATTTAACAAAAAAAAATGTAAAATGTAGATGAAAGGGAGAAACAATGTTGTTAGTTCTGCTTTCCAAAATAATTTGGTTTTTTAAAGAAAATCATCATCATAGATATAAAAGAGTGACATTAAATAGAGCACTTCGACTTGTATGGAGTGAAGATTGATTTGTTTTAAAGTGGTTTCCAAAATATTTCTTATGCCACTTACTCTACAATCTAAATGTGCTACAACGGCTGGCCAAATGTGTTAAGAAAACAACAAAACGGCTTTTTACGGGCTTTTACATTTCCCTTCAAATTATTTTTCGATTATTTTGTAAATGTCTTGTATGTTTTTCATTCTTTTTTCATTTGGAATATCATTGAAAATTTATTTTCTGCTTTCATTCATTTCTGTATACATATAAGTTGCAAGAGGAGTTTCTTTGGCATCACTGATAAAATCAACTATAATTGGAAATAAATGCATATCGATATAGCGAAAATCATATTATAATCGAAATTTCGCTCAAAATCATAGGAGCTGACTCGACTTTAGCTGAAGGCTTTTTCAGTTAAACAAAATTTCAAAAACTTATCAGCTAGCAAAAGCTGAAACTGCCAGCTATTGCTTTTAAAACTAACTGTCCACAGCTTGAAAACTTTGAGCAGCAACGAAAACCAACCACTATCAAATTGAAGAAAAACAAAAGCCAGCTAAAATCGGCTGTTTACTACGTACTACTCGTAAAGCTGCTCAAAATAAGAGCTAAAACATCGATGTCTGCTCAAACTGGTTAAAAAAAATTAAAGCTAAATTATGTGGCAGCTGATAAAATGTACTGAAGTGAGGAATACCATAAAAATCTGAAAACATTAATATTACTTTGCAGCAGATAGGAAATGAAAGTTCTATAACAAACCCGTTAAAATTTTAGCAAAAGCAGTTAAGATTTTTAACTAAACGCGTTTTTGTATGGAAAAGATAATTAAAATGGAAGCAAAAGCAATTAAGCTGTTCAATTGAGAAAATAAGGAAAATCAAAAACAATAAAATGCAATTAAAATTGTCCTCTCAACAAAATTTTGTGTGGAGTGGAGAAATTAGAATGGTTGTAGCAGAGAGAAGGCTCAAAGACTAAGAAAATGTATGGCAATGAAAGGTAAATACAATTAAAGAAGGGTCACTACAAGTTCATTTACCCTTCCCTTTGTGACTGAGTGCACTGCGTCTATGGTCGAAAATATGAGACACTTATTATTGTTTATTGGAATCATAGATTTCGGTGATCATATATTTTATATGTGTTTGATACTGGTTATTCATTTGCGTGGAATCATAGGTTTCTGTGATCATGAATTCTATATGTGGTTGTTGTCGTGGTTTGGTTAGTTTAAAGTGAAGTGGTCGTTTTTAACAACTTTTCTTAGTCGAAAGTGTGAAGGTAGTTTTTCAAGGAGACAGACAATATTTGTTACTATGAAGTGTATGCCATAGATAGGCAGATATACAGGCTGTTTCTATTGGTGGATACTGCCCCATATTATGAAGTATTTTCACAGACAGGTAGACACTTTTTGTTGTTGAATGCTTACGATTTGTGCAGCACAAGGGAATGTTTTGTGTGCACTGTGGATCTATTCATTAGTATTATTTCATTTTATCGGGTTGCTCGGAAACTTTTTTCGGTAAAAAAAAAAATTATTTACACATTTACATACCAAAAAAAAAATTATTTTAATGTATTATATAATCTAACCCTTTTTTAATAACTTCTCCCCACCTCTCCGGGAGCTTTTAATCCCTCTCATAAAACTGGCGTGGTTTTTCTGCAAAAGAAACCGTTCAATTCGATTTTTCACTTTCTCATCGTTATGGAAATTCAAATCCTTCAAGTGTTTGCTCAGACTGCGAAATAGGTGATAGTCGGACGGGGCCTGGTTTGGAGAGTACGGTTGGTGAGGTGAAACTTCCCACCCAAGCATTGACAGTTTCTGACGGGTCCATAAGGCAGTGTGAGGCCTCGGTGAGAGAGTGAGGTACCCACACATCGAGGTTGCCCACAAATCCGAGCTCTTTTATGACGGTTGAGACTGCGTTATTGACTATTGCAGCTATTTCCCAAACTTTCGCATGGGGATTAATAATAATAAAATGTCTCCCCTCCTCGTAAACAATTTCTTTTGGTCGTCCTGATCTGGGAGCGCCCGTTACGGAGAAGTCTCCCGTAGAAATCTTTTAACCCATTTGTGGCACGTTCTTTGATTTGGTCCGTTTTATTCATAAACAGACTTTATTTTTCGGCTGGCTTCAGCAGCCGTTTTTGCTTTTCGAAAATAATGCAGCATAATATGTCTAGTATGTTTTTTTCGCTAACTTTTTACACTTTTTAAAATTTTTGTTAAACTCATGACTAGAACGAGAACACAAGTAACCAGTAGTAAAGAGTTTAGAGAAGGGGAGGGAGGTAGTTATGATAGTGTTTGAAGGAACTCTACATCATGAGAAATGACGTATGGTGAACAACCCAATATTTGTACTATAGATGTATACATTTGTCGGTTTCAAAATTAAAGTTAAATAAAACACACATAAAGCTTTGATTTTGTTAAAAATTTTATTTTAAGGTCCAATTATTATAGACCTTACCATTATGTGCGAAATACAATGTAATTTAAATGACCGTCTCTCGATTGGTTGCAGCAGTGGATCCTTTTAAGGTTTTTTTTTCAGTCATTTTGCACTTTCAGTCACTTTTTTTAAATGCAATGGCATTTTCATGATCACTCTTGGGTCCTTTGAGCCCCATATGTGATAATTTTGTTGGTGGACGAAACCGCCGAGTGAGAAATTAGCTTCATCGCTGAAGAAAATGTTGTTCTATTGAAAGCCCACATTTGAATCACCACTTTCAAAGCAGATTTTAGCTATTTTTATTCTATTTGCGGTCGTTAAATGATCCATATTCCTAAGTGTCAAATATTTTACTAAATAAGTAACACTTCAGTTGACAGTTATTTAACAGCTTGTCACAGCGGCGGTATTGAAACTACTAAATGGATGAAGTACCTGTACTAAATCTTACAGTCTATATAATATTTTAAGGAACTAATTTTAGGCATAGTAGTATAAAAATGCTAAATAGCACTAATTTTCTAGGCAACAACGTTCTTATTCCATATATAATGTATGAGACGTTTCTGGTACTTCCACTTGTCAGGGCGGTGGATCATTCAGAAACAAACAAATCTCCTTATCACATTCAATGAGTTTGCACGCATTCCACTTTTAGACTGTGTTGAGTTTCACTGAACGGGACCTACAATTTAAAGATGAATCCGAGAGGCAGTCTGAGAAGCTTTTATTAAACTTTTCGATGCTCGATACTTGTTTGTGAGCACATCGAGGTGACTTCCATTCATAAAAAGAAGACAGATATCAGTAATGGGCTTCAGCTTCAGATTGATGAACATTTTCGCTCAATCATTAAAAAGTTATACCTGATGATGTTGTGTAGAGACCACTGTGTTATTGGGCATGGTCATGAAACATACCAAAAAATTGGAATTTTTACTTGAAAAATGTATGTCTTATATATAAGAAGAGGATGCTTCTGACAAATTTACTCACTCGGTGGTAAGTCGATACGTTTCTACTATGCTATGGCTTGAAAATGTCATAATTGCAACAGATTGCTTCGATAGGAAAACACTTGTTCATACAATTGCTAAACCCAACTTTTGAAAAATGATTCATTTTCTGAATTTTTTATATTTTATTTTTACATATCCGATAACTCAAAACAACATATGTTAGTATTTAACTGACGCTCAAAGGAACGACTTTAATTTATATACATCGCTACCATATAAGAAACAGATCTAATTTTGGGCATAGTTATTTACAATATCAATATCAATATCAAAAGTAGATTTTTCGCTAGGAAAATTAGATAATTCGACAAACATCTGAGTCTGCAGTCTTTCTATAGTTATTAGTTTGTCTGATGCAATAAATTCGAAGCGCATTTCCTCAGAGACTTTTTAGGCCACCTCTAGTCTTTACCACAATGACAATAACTTTAATACATTGCTAACATTCAGTGCAAAATAACTTTCAGCCACCTACACATATTAAAGTGTGTTTTAAAAAGGCTTTAGAACACATATTTTTCAATCTGCAAAACTTCCTCTGCAGTATTGCAAATATTTACATCCTTTGCAATCCATACTTTCTCATAGCAAGGAGCACAAACATAAGCTTAGTAGGTGGTATATTGCAATTCAGTAAATTGTGCCACAATTTCTTCATAAATTTCTCTTACATCTCCAGGCTTTTCTTATCGTGCAACTTACAATCCTTTCGTTTGTAACCATAAATATCAATAAATTGTAAAACCGAAATATCGTAAGGTTCGTAAGTAATGGAGCACATGGAAACAATCCTGCCACCAAAGGTGAGAGGATACCGTATTCTTGGTTTAATATTGTAATAATTTTGTATGGTATGTGAACATAAATGTGGAACGCCTTAGCAGGACTCT
>JAHXMU010000335.1:255518-327449 GCA_019455685.1 Philornis downsi | reverse complement strand
GTTGATAGCTATTTGAAGGACTTTGACAGTTCTTACTATAAACAGGGTATATAATTTGTTAAATATCGCTGGAAAAAGTGTATCGAGCTAAAAGGAGGTTATGTTGAAAAATGAAGAAAATTTTCGCAACTTTTTTGTGCCTTCTTTGTCAGGTCGGCTAGTTTTGGGACCGCCTACGTATTGTATTGCTATGTATACTGAATTTTCTAACTATTGGACTCCTTCATTCCTAATGTCATGACCGTGACGTCGGTCAAAATTTCTTTAGGCTCTCATAAAATTTCATCGTCTTTGTGTATACAAATCGAAGTGATAAAAAATTGTCTGTATTTTTGTAAATACGTAAATTGACAAATTGGTATTTACAATTGTATATTTTAGTTTAGCAGTAAATTATGTACATGAATTTATTTAAGAAATTTGTATTCATAGTTTATGTAAAGAAAACGATTCTTAGTATGCTGTTATGTAGTTGAATTGCTTTATATATTTATTCAATTGGCGTTATGATAAGCAAATCTTTCCTTTAATTATTGTGTCAATCTTGTGCTGTAATCATGGTTGATAAGTTTTTTTGATTGTCGTATTAGAATTCGTTAAAAATTATTGGTTTGTATACATTGATTAGCTTGGTATAACTTGTATTCAGAGTGATTCCATTAAGCAACTTTTGGCAATTGTTTATGTTAATTTATTGGCTGGCTGTCGATCTTGTGTGCTTTGTTGAACATTTTGTGCTTATTTTTAATAATCTTATATTTGAAGAATCATAAACAGGTGTGTTTGAGTTTTCCGTAATTATTTCCAATTGCTCCTTGCTTTATATTTAATAAAGGAAAAATATACTCTTCCTGGATATGTTATAGGACGAACGGCTACTAAAACTGTGTGAGCTGCTTTATTTGCTTTACAGACACCTTCTTTGCGAATGAACATCTGCGGTCGTACTCGTATATCCTTAACTCAAAGGCCTTTTAACTTTAGCAGGGATTATCAACATTTAAGATATGACGTTTCTTTCTTTTATGTTGTGTTTTTTACGATAACTGTTATTATGATGATGATGATGATGGTATTGAAGCTCACAACAACCATTAGGCTGATATATTCTTAGTCGTCTAAGACGTATATTTGATATCATTCCATTTTGTCACTTAACAACACATTTTTTTCGTTACAGTTGCTACCAAATTGACGTTACAACCAATTGACGGCGCCGACGTAAAACAGTCGACTAAACGATCCAAATTATTATTTTTTAGAAATGCTGCTCTAAATACAGAGTGACACATGAATTGTGCTACTGTAAACCGTTAATGAGGACCGTTAAATAAAGATGTTGAAGGAGGTTTTTACCCAGAACTGCGCCGAAGAAGTATTCGTTTCAACATCATTTGTTTCCAGCAAGATGGAGCAACTGCTGAGTGTGTGTAAATTAAAACCCCAAAATATTATAGTTTGACAAACTTTAGTTTTAACTAGAAATTACTCAGGTTACTGCGGATTCGAACCCCAGATTTGAAAGCGTGACCGTAAAGGACAGTAAATTTACAACTAGAAATGATTTTTAACTGAAGAAATCCATGTTCTTCCTTGCAAAAATAATAATGGTCTTATCGCTTGCACCTTTAAAATCTCACTAATTGAACTTGGCATTATAATTGTGAAACATTCTAAAAACAGAATTATTGCAAAAACAAAAGTACCGTTTTCTGTTGTTTCGTCTAAACAAGTATTTTGATAGAACGTCATAACAACAAAACATATACCGTTATACAAATAAAGCAACGTTTTCGGGGCGGCCTTAAAAATATGAAACGCACCTTAGCCTTCAAAGCAGTCAGTTAATGGCTCTTTTAGCAAAACTGACAACAACCGTGGAAGATTCTTACTGACCGTTAATTTCGGCGTGGCGACCATTTGTGCAGCCTCAGAGCATTGTAACCATGGTGGTTTTCACTTGACGTTATCGTAAGAGACCAGTTTTCATTACCAGTCACCATCCATTTCATAAACACATCGATTTTGTTAAGATTCAGCAGCGATTCATAAGATTTTCCTTTTGGGTTAACTCTTGAACCACCAATGCACTGAACTTTTTTTCCAAATGGTTCCAAACGTTTTCATGCAATGTTTAGCTCCTGGGCAATCGGAAAAGTGCTTACATGACGATCGGACTTGATGATTTCCATTATTCTATCAACATTTTCGGCAATTGGGCTTACCGAAGCGGGGTCCGTGGAACCAAAATTGTACGTGATTGGCTGTTTCCAGTAACAAAACCATAAACATTATTTATATTTTCAGCAGCCTGGCTCACGTTTTCGTCTTTATAAGACAATACTGAGTCTTCTAAACACAACACTGCCTCAGACGTTTTTTAGAACGAAAACTTGGCTTTCTAACGCCATCTCAAGTATCCCGATCGCATTTATTTATTTATATATATTTATTTATACGATGTCAGATATAGATTACTAAAGCCATCTATTGAAAAATGAAAGGATTTCTTATTTACTATACCTTATATTTACAGCTAAGTTTCCGCTGCTTGGCGAAACTTGGGCCCATCTGTAAGTTATGGCTAAAATTATCAGATGTAAAACATTGTATTGTAAAATTAGACATCAGGCAACACCATATTCATAAAATATCGAGTTTTGAACCGAGTATTTTGTATATTTTATGTATTTTTTTTTTGGTGTTGAAAAAACCATATCAACAGCCCAGCCGAATATTCATGGAAACAAATTATGTTGTGTATTTGGTGGGATCAACATGATGTCGTGTATTACGACCTGCTCGAAACTGGCGGAACTGTTACTGGGGCTCTCTACCGAAAACAATTTCTGAGGTTGAACCGAAAGGAAACACGCGCCCTCTGCTTTCCAAGACACGACAAAAGTATTCTACTGCATAATAACACTCATCTACATGTTGCAGCAAAATCTTAGAAAGCCACAATTTCGAAGTCCATCCCTACCCGCCGTGTTAAATACTCATCCCCTTCTGATTATCACATATTCGGGTTGGCCTGCCTGAGCAGAGTCTCATATCATACGAATATTGCAAAAATTGGATCGATTCCAGAAAAATGGAAGAACTAGTGGCTATCGATGGACAATATTTCGAACTACACATAATATACCGTTTGTTTCAATATTAGGCAAAAACTTATTCTATATCTATGCGAAATTGCTTCCAATAAATATGATGTTATAAACATATTACTAATGACCAAAAGTTCAGATATCAGAAACTTTTCTGATTTTAAACTACAACACTAAACTTGAACAAATTTTTAATTATTCGAAGCCTGCTTTTATTATCCTCAATACGTTTTCAGTCTACTCCAAGCAGCCATGATTCATGGAGTCTAAGAATAAATGCGGACAAACTTAATTAAAAGGAATAAACTTCATCTCTCCCCTTCAGAGAATGTGCTTGAAATTTCTTGTCTCCTTTGCTACTTATGAAGCATTTTTTAAAAAACTGATCACTTTTCTTTCAGATTGAAACTTCCAGAACAAAACTCTGTTGAACTTCCGAAACAGATATACATACATAAATTCGATTAAAAAAACCGAAGCCAATATTTTCCACTATAAAATAAACATTAGTCTTTACGTCTGACTGCCACTCAATATCAATGATTATGCAAACCTTTGCTATCAACAGCAATTAGTTTCTTCTTTCATTGCTCTTGCCGAAATCCATCTGAAACCTATACTAGGAGTATCCTTTTTCTATAATGGACACCCAGTCGTAAACCCGCATTGAAACTTTAATTGTTAGCTTTTGGAGAGACACTTAAAGTGTCAATATTTATTTTACACTTGACAGTCTCCCGCATTCTTTAGCCGTGTTGACTCGACTACTCTACTTTTTCGTTACCTTTAATCTGCCGTCACTTCAGCTTTTTCACCGTTTCCTTTGAATCCATCTCCTGGTATCTCTGAATCACGATGACACCGTGTTTTTGAAGTTTCATTCTGTTCTTTTGTCGTTACAGAATCCATTTTACCATTGCAGAAAAGCAGCAAAAAGAGAACTGCACCTGATACAGGAAAGACACATTTTTTGAACGTTATCCTTTTTTTTGGTTTTAACGATTTGGTGGGGTTTTTTTCACAAGGTTTTTTCTGTCATCTACATGACAGTGCAAAAGTATATGAGCGGTTTCGAGAAAAGTAGTTCATATTAAAGTTGGTTTACGTTTTTCCTACACAGGAAATTTGCAAAAGAAAACTTGAAAGCCGAAGAAGAACTTTTCATAACCCTCAGGCAGGCACTTTAGTTGGATATTCATAGAAAAACTTAATATGTAACAAAATCCTGCCTATACCGTAGAGATGTAAAGTGAAATTCGTCTCACAGACTTCCACGCTGTGGTACCTGGAAACGTTGCTAAGTAATGCATGTAGCAGTATTGTGAGCGGCTAAAATTCCTGGTGTTTGGATTTTTTTGGCCCGGTATCTGTTATATAATATTATAATTAAAGCGACAACTAAAAACTGAGAAACAAAGAAGGCGGTTCTTTGTACTTCTCTATAGAGGTTGCAACTAGTCAGACGCAAAGTTAGGCAGACGCAAAAAAATCGGCTGGACCAAATCTTACATAATGGAATGTTTCTAGTTGATTTCGTTTCAGTTCATTTATGCCTTCGCTCAAAGGAATGAAAATTTATATCTCACTTGTTACGGCAAAAATAAAACCCCAAGAGGGAAGTTAACTATCTTGCTCCAAATATGTTTCCAAATGTGTAAGATCTTTGATCTTTGCGCAACTTCTCAAAATTTGGCGCCACATATTTTGCCAGACGGTAGTTTAGATAATAAATGAGATGTATTGACCCACCCATCTGGTACCTCTAACACAAATTAATCAATTTTCTGAAATTTAATTTGTACTCTGTAACTCCTTATTTATAGAACGCAGTAATTACAGTTTGGCCCACTGGTCACTGGTTCACTCACCTTGATGTGTCTGACGCACACTTCGCGTAGTCGAGTAATCGATAAGTGTTCCATATCTCATTCATGAGATATAAAGGAATTTGTTTTGTTTTCATGTTGCCGTTGCCTGTATTTTTCACGTTGCATTGATTTGTAATTCTATGCAAAATTTGAGAAAACCCTTCTGGTACCACCGATTTATATTCCCAATTCCATATCTTACAAGTAGTTTTACTGTATTCAGCCTAATTTGGCGCTGCCCGCCCTCCCTTTTAGCACCCGTAAAAGTTTCTTAATTTAACTCATGTTTTCCTAAATTCATACTTTTCATCCAATTGTACTAAGTTCAGCATCACTTAGCAAGCATGAAGCTTTTATTAAATTTAATTCTGCGAATGGGAACTATTTACGGTGCCACAAAAGACGTTTGGTAGAGGTACAAATAAATCCATTCAAATAACTGCAATTTCTGTACAGAATACAGAATTTTTCAACTGTCATATCACAAATTCCATACAATCTTATCTTATATATCATATCCATCTTATATACCATACCTCCATCTTATATACCATAGTAAAAAGAAGTACATTATTTTTCCAATAGATGATTTTAACAATCTGTTTCTCGCGTTGTGTAAGTGCAACCGAGTTACGCTAGATGGCGTTATAAAAATAAGATTTCGTATTAAAAAAAACTACTCAGACATTTCTGTGATTGATACAGTATGTTTTGAGCGCTCACCAAAGATGGACACCGGCGAAGAGAAAACATGCCGTATTTTCAGGCAGCTGAAAGTGTCAATAATGTTTATAATCCTGGTACTATAATAGCCAGTATTGCGCAATTTTGAATGCCTCGGATCCATTGCGATAATTTCGATGTCAAAGATGTTGTGGAATATGTCGATATAATAATGGAAATCGTTTAGTCTGACCATCATGTACGAACTGTTTCAATTACCCAAGAGCTATACCTTGGGCGAAATGCTATTTGCAGTTACTGAAATAGGGCTGGATACAAAAAAAAGTTCTATATATGGATGCCAAACGAGTTAACGCAAAAAAATCTCATGAATTGCAGAATAGGACTTCATAGATTTCAGGAAATTCAAAAAATTTTTCCCATTTAGGTGAATTTCAAAATTTAAAAGAAATCATTTTTTAATAGTAAATTACAATTTTTTTTTAAATTTTTTATAAATTGACTCATTTCGAGTTAATCACTAAAAATTAGCTTAAAGAAATGTACGGAATACATGAAAACTTCATTTCGTACCTTGAACAGGAGAAATGTAGAAATGATACATCCAAAAAAGTAACAACCAGAAGAAAGCATTTAAAGTACCAAGTACAGGGTAGCCCATATTCGACGGACCCATCTGGCAACGCTATAACTTTTGACAGAGATGTCAGATCGCTTAATGACATACCGCGTTTGAAGCGTCAGTCCAAGCAGATTTTTACCATGGAACAATACACGCCACTCGAGCGCTCTGAAATAGTTGAAATTTGCATTCAACAGAAGAAGTCAATTGTGAAAACTCAACGTGCTTTTAAAATATTAAAAAATGTGAGAAGTGCGCCTTCTAAGAACACCATTAAGCGTTTATACGAAAAATTTTCGACTGGTGAGGCTCTTTCTAATCCGAAGAGGCCAAATAAAAGTCGACCAAGGCGATCGGCCGAGAATATCGCTGCCGTACGAGCCAGTGTTGAGAGATTCCCAAGAACATCCCAAAAACGCCGTTCTCAGCAGTTGGGCATGGCTCGGTCCACTTTACAACGGATTATTCGCGTTGATTTGCATTTGTTCCCGAAAAGTGGTGATTTGGACTGGCCACCGCGTTCGCCCGAGTTGACGCCCGCTGACTTCTTCTTGTGGGGACATTTGAAGTCAAAGGTTTACGTTAACAAGCCAAGGACCGTAGAAGAGTTCAAGGACAACATTCGTGAAGAAAAAGCCGCTATTCCGGCCGAAATGTTGGCGAAAACGATGGAAAATGCTGCAAAAAGGGCACAATACGCCATCAACGCCAGAGGCGGCCATTTGAGAGATATCATATTCAAAAATTGATGTAAACAAATCTACTTGGAACAAATTAAATGAATAAGATTGCCAACCGCCAAATTTTTATTTTTTTCTTTGATTTTTTTTAAAAAACATGGGTCCGTCGAATATGGGCAACCCTGTATAGTATATAGTATTGAATTTTTAAGTCGATTAAGCGATGTCCGTCTATCTTGCCTGGTTGTCTACCCGGTGGACACCATAACTGCAGTAAATGTTTATCAAACTTCCTAAAATTTTGCACACCGTAATATTTTGCCCAATCGTAACCGGGAATTTTAAATGGCCTATATAAGTCCACTATTTCTGGTACCTTCCATACAAATTCACCGCAATATTTTCTCCAATCGTTACAATGAGTTTTAAATAAGCTATATCGGTCCATCTTTTCTGGTACTTTTACAAATTTATCGATTTTCCGAGACTGCATTTCCTTCCTATAACTCAATATCTGTAAAATGCGGCAACCCAAATTTTTGTTCTTTCCTTCATTGTTCACAATTGATAGTAAGATCTGAAAAATCGACCTCTCTGGCATCTCCCTTACAAATGACCGGTTTAATCAGCATATTCTTAGGTTCACACATATAGTTGTACTAACTTTAGTCAAATTTTGTACACGTTCAGCGTTTGGTACGATATTATTTCAGAGTAAAAATAGAGCACATTGCCGCACCCACTCCCGTACCTCTCACATAAACTAAACAATTTTTTGAAATGCATTCATTCATCAGCGATTTCTAACTAGCAGTCTGCACAAATCTATAAATTTGGCCATTACATGGCTTTTTAATTCTTTATAAAACTGGCAAAAATCGTTTAAGTAACCACGCCCCTTCTGGTACCTCCTACCCAAACAATCAGTTTAACCAACTAATTCTTACTTCTATATCTTTTAATCAGTTATTCCAAACTCGGCCAAACTTGGCACATATCTTGCGTTTGATAAATGAAGTTTCAAGACCAAAATATAGGTCATGTTATTATGTCCAATCTAGTACGTCCCATTCAAATTTTCTACTTTATCTAAATTTAATTTTCCGCCGTAATTCATAACTTTTAGCCCAAAGTTAATTAATTAATTAAAATGTGAAAAAATCGACCGAATAACCACGCCTTCTCTGATAACTCCAATACAAATTTCCACACTTACCTATAATTTATATATTCCCAGATTCGTATCTTTCATTCTATTGCCTTTCATCAGTATAATTGATTGTGGACTGTGGACTGTGGACGGTGGAATGCAGAAAGTTAACATTTTGCTTCCTTTGTTGCGCTTTAATTTTTATATCTTCACCTGAATGAAGGAAGGTAGCCAGGCTTCTGCGGCAACGCAAGCTTTGATTAAATATGCAACTCAGATTACCTGTTTCAAATTTATGTTTTTTTTTTCATGTTTCTAAGGAAAGAATTGCTTAGTCAAAGTATCCGGTGTATCATTAAATATTAATGACCATTCGAGCACACATTCAACTCTTATCTTCCGAATATCGTCTCATAATATCTTAATATTTCGCATAAAATGTCCCATAAGTTGGACGACTTATTAACCTCTGCTCTAATGGAAAATTAAAGCCTTTAGCCTTTCAGCTTTTTCAAGCATGTAAAAGCTTTTTTGGTTCTTAGTGCATTAGGGTGGCAGCGAAAATTCGTCTGCAGAATTTTCGGGTTCGTGTTATCTAATATTTTGCTGTTTTACATGAGGCTGCTTTGTGTGAAATTTAGGAAAAATCAAATAACATAATTCGATATATTTTTATAATTCGCGGTAGAACTGTGGGTCAAATTAGATGAACTCGGGCAGAGACTTCAAACATAACTAATCCTGAGTATTGAGTCAAAAGTAAAGTAAGTATAAATAATTCTAATTATGACAAGTGTACAAATGCAAAGTTCGACATGCCTCATAACTTTGGCGGGGCCCAAGCCGTGCCGCCAAAACGGACGATTTTTAATCATTAAGTTTGGATAGTACATCTTCAGTACAACACGGATGCGTATTTATATTGCGTTCAATAGCGCACCAAATCATCGTTAAATAAGAGGTTCTACCAAAACCACCTTCTTCCCACCCAAAAAAATTCGAATTTTTTATCAAAGAAAATTTTTAACTTTTAGGGTCTTCCAATAACTTTGCCCGCAGCTATGCCTTTCCATATGTTATTTTTAATTAAAGCATAAATGGTAAAAATATCAGAAAATTTCTGAGAAATTACAATACTCTCAGAAGTTGTATACGTTCGTGTTCTCGTATGAGGAAGTTTTACCCTGCGGAATCAAATTATCTCAGTGCTGATATTTGAAAGCCATAGTGTCATGAGGAATATACCGGCACATCGTCAGATAAGTGAGCAAGTCAAGAAGGGCCCCTTTGCATTTATACTACATATATATTGACTTTGCCCGTTCTCCAGCGAAAATTCATATTTATACATTCACCCGAAGGAATGAAGCTGTATATCATTTGATCCGGCCAAAAACGTAGCGCGGAGTCAAAAGTACCAAGTGTCTTTTGACTAAACTCAAGTTTTCAAGTGGATTTCGCGATGTCCGGGCTGGCTGACTTCTGGTACCTACCATACAAATTAACCGAATTTCCGAGATTCAGTTTTGCCCTGCAGCTCCACATTCGTCGACTGGAGTTATTTAAATTTTTGTCCATTGCATTAGTTTGTAATGCTTCGTCAGAATTTTAAAAAATTTACAAATTAACCACGCCCCTTTTGGTATCTTCCATACAAATGTCCAATTTCACCGACAAAAATTTTTCCCTTTAGATTTTTCTTCTGTCCTAGCAGTTGTACGATATTTAGTCAAATTCGACACAAGTTCTACATTTGGTGAAGTACTTCCTTGGAACGGACACAGATGGCATTGCCGCACCCTTTCTGGTATGTCCCATATAAACTGATCGATTTATAGAAATTTTTCAATTGTGATGCCCAATTATCAGGCTGGAGTTATTTTAGTTGCATTGCATTATAATGCTTCGCAATATTTTGAAAAATCAGTCGGCCATCAATATTCATGCCCTCTCCAGTACAAATCTCCCTTACAAATTGCGTAATTTTATCTACTTTGATGTCTTTTATTCAATTCCACTAAACTCATAATTTTGCATGGATCAGGCATTTTGGGAACTTAGTTCTGCAAATGAAATTGGGTTTGCTTTGCATGGATACCACACATAAAAATGGGCAGATTTAGCAAAAATCAGTATTCTTCTTCTTCTTAAAGGCATAAATCTGTTGTCCCTCTATAATTCTTAAGAGGAGGGCTCCAGAAAGTCGTAAGTTTACTTCTTTTATTATGGCCAAATTCAGTAATCTCGCCCACAGTTAGAGCGGTCACTTAAGAAATTAACGATCTGGAATGGTCCTTTCTGGAGTCGGTCTATAACCATCATTTTCTATAAATGAATGCTATTTATGATGGTAGAGAACAGACACCGGAAAGAGTTATTCCAGCTCAGTCATTCCAGAAAACGCCTATTAGTTCAAAGTTGGATTCGGTTCAGGTATGGTCAAAGTTTTTCCTATTATATCGATTTAGTCGCCTTGTGCTATCTGCCGCCAGGTAAGTGATTTTTTCGGAAACAACCTCTTTTCATACTTTACCACAATTTAGTCTATTTTGCAGTTACGAATGATTCTTCTTTCGAGTGTAATATTAAGTAATACAGCTGTTCTTAATCAATGAATAAATAGCATTATTTTTTAAAAACTTGCACATACGTAAGTTTTTTCTTAGTGGACCGATTTACATAATTTTCTTAATCGAAAAGTTTTTTCCTAGGCCTGTCACTTTATACTACAATTATGCAACCTCTATTCAGGGAATTTGTAGCAAAATTGTTTAAATTTTCATACTATACACTTGCCAATCTTTGCAGATAGGGTTATATCTGTCAGACCAATCTGTTAGGGTGGCATCTCTTTCATACAACAAGGTACTCCCTTAAAACTTACGCCAGGTATATCTTCCACTTAAAACCGCTCAATTGATTTAGAAGTGACAGATTTATTTCTTGTTCTCCTCCAAATCCTTTATTATGCAACGCACCATGAAAGTAGTGATGGTGTACTTTATGGGTAAGACTACTTGGAGATTGCCATGTTACCAAAATTGGTCATTGCAGTCAATTGGTCACTTTTCTCAAATTTTAAACAGATATCACTGGACCATTAGTCTAACTTTCTTCTATGGATTTCGCAGATATTTACATATATATTGGAAAGCCCAAGATATCAAAAAAGTTACTTCTGATCTAAATGTGTCGTACCTAAGAGTTGTTTGATTTTCCTCTAAATTGTACGCATTACAGTTATACACCGAATATCAAAATTTATGAGAACTTTGGAATTACCACAAAATGTTTCCCATATTTAATTGCCACCCTATAATCCATAAATATCAATAAATTTTCACAACTTTAGACACTCTTTCACACACATCCACAGCAACGGATGTTTCCTTTATGTACTTTTGCTCAAGTTTTCTTTGCTTTTGGCTATTGTTGTTGTTGTTGTGGTCAGCCATTGAATATTTCCAGCCTCAGACAGAAAACAAGACAGTGTGTATGTGTGTTAGTGTTCTTCCTCTGAATTCGTAAGGGTTTGCTTGTATTTCGGCTCCGCAAAAAAAAAAAACAGAAGAGAACAGAAAGCTCATTTGTCTCAATGTGGGAGTCAGAGATGGTAAAATTAAAATGTTTGGTACGTTTTTTTAGTTACAACAGGGCCAAAATGTTTCGTTTTATTTAATTTTCAGTTTTAGCATAAACCAAATGTGCGTCGAAAATATAACAATAATTTAGATTCTTGGTGCTGCTTGACAGTACAGCGCTGGCAACTTTTATCTGAATTCTCTTTTTGAATTTAACATTTTTATTTTGATCATATTTATGACTAATCAGAAGACGTTTTAGAAAGGAGCATTTGCATATTGCTGCACTACGAAAATCTTGAAAATATTGCAATTGTTTCGACTTACTAATTACTTTTTCTGAAAATCCAGTATCCGACAAATATACCAACCGTTTAAACCAGTTTTGTTCTGCTTGCCTCTATGGGGCAAAGTTCTAGCAAGCCCAAAACATAAACTTTAGTCAGGTGAATTGACTTCCATATACAAGTATCTTAATCCAACGTCCATTTGCCCCGGTGCAACAGAGGGGAGGTGTGTGTAATAAATCTATCGGTCCTTACAAAAAACTACTCTGAATTAAACTACTACTCAAATAAAAACTACTCTGAATGGACACAGTAAAAGAAGCGAAATTACAACTTTCTGAAGTCACCTGCTTAGAAATTATAGAACTACTTTTTACTAAATCGCCCTCTTTGAAAATAAACTGAATATCCAAACTGAACTAATATCCAAAAATAAATATGCAAAGTTATATTGAATTTTGTGCAATTGGATGAAAGATGTTAGTTTAGGAATATATCGGATAAATTAGCTATTTTATGCGAGTTACCAGAGAAAGCGTGATTAACCCGTTTTTGTTTTATCACAGTTTAACTTGCAGTGCAAAGCCATAAAAATTTTAAGTATATGCAATCTTCAAATTATGGATCAGGAGTCAAAAACAAAATTGTGATAAATGGATTAATTTGTATGGCAGATACCAAAAAGGATTTGACGATGCCGTCTATTTTCATTCTAAGAACTTGGATCACTACATATAAATGTGGAAGAGTTCAGTACTACTACATGAAAAATATGATGTTGACTGAAATATTTTTAAGCTTCTGACGGCTCTCATTTGTATGGAAGGTATCAGAAGAAGCCCGGTTATAAATCATCAATCAGAAATTACAGAACATACAATGAAGTTCGGAAAACTGTTCAATTTGTATGGGAGGAATTAAAAGAGGTATGACAACGCTCCTCACTTTCATTCAGACAGTATTGTGGCAAATGCTTCTCTCATTTGTATGGCAGGTATCAGAAGAAACCCGGTTATTTGGTATGAGAAAAAATCTACGGCATCCTATCAATTAGAAATTACAGCGCAAAGAATGAAATTCGAAATATTGGCTAATTTGTAAGGGACTGGAAGAGGATAGAAGAACATTCTAGAATAGGCAAAAGCATAGAAACCTCTATTGTGTGAAAATTATACCTTTTAATATTTTCTATACAAAATGTGTCCCTAACAAATATTGTCGCTTGAAGCAAGTTTTAATAGAAGAAACATTGTTCAGCTACATAGGGTTACCCATTTTTCGGTTTTAAAAGTAAAGTTAACTAAAACACACATAAAGCTATGCTATCGATTAAACTTTTATTTCATTATAATGCATTATGTACGAAATACAATGTCGTTAAGTAACCGCCTCTAAATTGGCTGCAGGAGTGGATCGTTTTTTTGTTCCCCCAATGTCATTTTCGAAAATATACGGTCCAATGACACCTGCAGACCATATAGCGCCCCAAACAGTCACATTTTCTGGATGCAATGGCTTTTCCACAATCGCTTCTGAATTTTCCTAACCCCAAATGCAACAATTTTGCTTGTTGACGTAACCACAGAGGAAGAAATGCGCTTCTTCAAGAAAATTTTGTTCGATTGAAAGCCCACTTTTGAATCACCACTTTTGTAGTAAGTTTTAACTATTTTTACACGTTCTTCTTTTTACACGTAAACGGCATACCTTTCACTAAATAAATCACACTTCACGTGATGAGAGGTATTTGACAGCTGACAGCATTGTCAGACCGGCGGTTTTCAAACCAGTAAATGGATAACCCTGCATTTCTGCAAAACAACCATAAACTGATGTTGCGGCTGTTCAAGTTTCAGTGTGAGCTACGTCTGCAGAGAGGATTTCTTTCGAAATTTATTACCGCAAAACTGATGACGGAAGTGCTTTTCTGTAGAGAATAATAAAATGACAGTTAGTATTTAATAATTAAATTAATACACAACCAATTTGGAAAAGTCTTCCATTTCTTAGAAATATTTGCAATGAAGGCTAAGAATGCAGTGGTCTTTTCGATTTCGTACTATACGATTATGGAATTCAATAATTTCATATGAACACAGAAGATTCTCACTATCATGTTTTGAATTTAAGAAGCTCTTAATGTCTTGCTTGTAGAAATATTATACTTTGCTATAAATTGTTGATGCTACACATTTTATATTCTATCTTTCTCCATATTCATTGTTAATACTGTTAATACTATTATTATAATAACTATTATTAAAACTTTCTAGAAACTGAATTGTAAAACTTCAAGCATGTGTCGCAAAATGTTGATCTGCGTAATCAATTTGGCCGTATGCGGCTTTGGATTGCGATATGGAAATAAAATAATAAAGTTTATACAAATCTTTATTTGGACAAACTCTTGCTTGCAACGATTATTTTCCAATTAGTCGATTTTAAAAATTGAAATATACTTTCCACTAATTGGAAAGTCTTACCCCACCAGGCATATTTACCGGACATTGCCCCCTCTGTAGCACCCCCCCTGTAACTGCTTGCTCGTAGACTGCAGTAAAAATTAAAGATTTGATCGAAGTAAAGTTTTAGAATGAGAACATTGCTTTAACCCTACTGGCCAATTTTCTGAAATGCAATTATTGGGGGTTAAATTAGTTTCTCTGAATATAATTGGGGGAATAGAGAAAACGAGGGGTATTAGCTTTTTCTATAAACATTACAAAACGTATGTTTATTGTTTTAGAAATGTAAATTGGTAATTCAGAAGTATAAACGATATTACTTACGTTCCCATGGGGTGTACAAGAGTAATGACTTAAAATATCCTCTACAGTTTTACATGAGCCAAACGGGACAAAATCACACAGGGATAAGAAAAGAATAAGAGATTTTAACAAAAGGGAACGATAATTGCAAAAAGGAACGTGGATGATTCGGTAAATCATACTCTACTTATTCGCGTGGACAATAATTACAATAATTAGTAATAAATAATAAATAATAATTAGTAATTCTCCATAAAATTAAAAAAAATTGACTATATAGTCATATCGCTATTGATACGTTTCATACAAAAGATCGATATCTTTATATATATAATTCTACTGTACGGGCGTTGTCAGTGAACTTCACCTAAATGGCTGGACCGCTTTGCATACATTTTTGTACATGTGTCTGGGTGGTGCCCGGGATGGTTTAGATTTACAATTCGGTCCAATTGGACAAAGGGGCGTGGTACCTCCCATACAAACAAAAAATTAAAAATCAATTATTTCTGCTCCTGCTTACGGTATTTGAACAAAATTTGGTGCGTAGGTTTGGTGTACATATCTTAAGTGCTACTGCAAATATGGGCGGACAATGGGGCGTGGTACCTCCCATACAAACCACAAATTAAAAATCCATTATTTCTGCTCCTGCTAACGGTATTTGAACAAAATTTGGTATATAAGTTTGGTTTACATATTGTAAGTTCTGCTGCAAATATGGGCAGGATTGGACAAATAGGCGTGGTACCACCCGAAGAAATCAAAAATTAAAAAAAACCATTATTTCTGATCCTGTTATAGGAAAATTTAAGTTTTTCAAATACTGACTTTATTCACTTCTCATTTTTCTATGTTTCCCGACAGACAAACAAAGAACGTTGTACAAGTGAAAGCGTTGCAGTAATTTTAAATCTCAATTAAATTGACTTAAATTAAATAATTTTTAAAAACTTTACAAAAAAAAGTATTAAAAGCATTCATTTAAATAACCAAACTTTTCTAACAAAAATTTAAATACCGAACCATCTATCCTGAAAATTGTAAATCATTAATTTGCCACCTTTGAAGGCAGAACAAAGTTTGCCGGGTCCACTAGTAATCTATATATTCTTAGCTTCATATTTCTTCAGCGGTTGAGTTGAATTCATTCAAAGTTGGCACACATCATGCGTTAGATGAACTAAGTTTCAATAATGAAAATGTTCTTCTTGGTGCATCTCAAACAAATTAACACATATACCGAAATGAAAAGTTTTTCCCTCTGATGCCGAACTTTTAGTCTGTAGTTGTTTTATTTTTTATTTTTCAATCATGTTCTATTGTATAATAATGCTTGGTAAAATGTGAAACAATCGTCCAAACTCTTTGCGGCGCCATCCATACAATTTACATAATTTAATCAATACTTTCCTAGATTCATATCTTTCATTCTGTTGCACTAAATTCCGTATACTTTAGCAAACATCATGCGAACGAAACAGGCGTATTTATCAACAATTATGGTTCCTCCGTAATTTCTAAGCGGATGACTTCAGAAAGTAAAAATTTTATCATTTTTCATTACGAACCGATCGATTTACCACGCCGTTCTGGGACCCCTTACTCTTTGATATCAACACAAAAGGACCTTGAGTGGAGGTGTATTTAAGCCAATGCATTTGGCTGAAATTTCTGTTGCGGTTGACTTTACAATTGCATAAATTGCTTTTCGTTTAGTAAATACTGAAGCAGAAAATTCTTCCTTTACTCAAGAGTCATATTTCCCATGCTAACTTATAGTGAATTTCATAATGGTCCCTTCATAGTCACCTGACTCCATTGGAACTACAATTTCAACAGTTCCATTTCTTCCAAAAGTTGATACTTCTGTGCATCATGCATCTCTATTTATACGCAGTTTTCGGTGTTGCATACTTTTAGTTGCACATTGCTTCCGTAGCATCTCTTCTTGTAGGACACTTCTTGTTTTAAAAATTATTGTTCTCTCCGGGGCACGAGTATCATCTACAAAGTGTAAGCGTAAAAAGGAACTAAAGCCTGATGCAAACCAAAACAAATGATATCATAAAATGTGTTAAACAGTGCGGTTACAACAGATTTTATGCTGTATTAAAGCTCCTTTCTTTTAGTCACAGACTTTCATGGGTCTCATAAACAAAATTAAGGAAAATGAATATTGGAAGTAAATGGGCAGCAAGTAGAGTTTGGTATATTTTAAGAAGACCACATCTCGAGGTTAACAATTTTATTCATTTATAATTGTATTCCATTCATTTAAATCAAACTTCTTATGGGTACATTTGAGACTTAGATTGAACATATTTTCTGGATTTTGGAAATAACATATTGTGATATTACGAATATGATCAATATATTATTCCTATTAGAAGGCAAAATTTCTCTAGTCATGTTTCTGATGGTGTAAATTAAATAAATAAATAATATAATAAATTAAATAAATAAATAAATTATATTAATTCTGCATTATCGCCACCAGATTTTAGAATATAAGGTAAGACAATTTGGTATTACGAGCACAGATTTAGGGTTTATTCACTATATACACACCTATGTATATATTCCTTCACCCTTAGACATGAAAGTGTACGGAGGCGGTTCCAAAATTAGCCGACCTAACGATAGATGGTGCTAGTAGTTTCAAAAAAATTATTTTGGTGAAAAATGGCAACATATGTTGCATATGTGTTAAGATTTAAGGCGCCACATTATTTAGTATTTTTATTTATCAAAAGTAAACGATCTCAGTGAACATGGAAAAAATTGATCATCGTTATGTAATTCAATATTTCTATTTGAAAGGTTTCAGTCCAACCAATATTAATGCCGACTTAGATTCTACTCCGGGGAGTCTGATTCCACGTTTATGACTGCAAAATGTTGGGATGCAGAGTTTAAACGAGACCACCGATTGAAGCTTCTATGCAAGACACGGTTATGAAAATCCACATCGGCTGAAGGTGCGTGAGCTAGCTGAAATAATAGGTATTTTAACAAGTGCTAAAGTTTGAAGGTGAGAAAGCTAACGCAAGATGGGTGCCGCGCTTGCTCAAACAGCGTTGCGAAAAAGATTTTGGCGATGTTTCACCGCAGTGAAACCGAAATTTTGACTGGAATGGGGGAACCGTGTCGAAAGAACCCGAAGACAGTTCCATCTACAGGCAAGATCAATGCATCTGTTTTCTGAGATGTCCATGGGATTATTTTTATTGATTACCTTTATGAAGGAAAAACCGTCAACGGCGAATATTATGCTAATTTAATGCAGCGTTTAGGTGGTGAAGTTATGAAAAGAGGCTGCATTTGGCGAAAATAAGGTGTTGTTTAATCAAGGCAATGCTCCAATTCACACATCCACTATTGCGTCAAAATTAATTAATTAAAGTTCGAATTGCTTCATAATACACTTTGTTCGCCAGATTTAACTCCCTCGGACTATTTTCTATTTCCAAACCTGAAAAAATGGCTTGGTAGTAAAAGATTTGCCCATAATGAAGAGGAGAATTCTGCGGTTAATTGTTGTTTTAAGGAGTTTGACAATTCTTACTATAATCAGTGTGTAGAAACTATTGAATATCGCTGGAAAAAGTATATTGAACTAAAAGGCGATCATGTTGAAAAATAAAGAAAATGTTTCCTAATTTCTTTTGCCTTCTTTGTTAGGTAGGCTAGTTTTGGGACCACCCTCGTATACTGTTTGATATGGCCAAAAATGTAACACCCATACGGACGGTCTAAAATACCAAACCAAGTAAATTTTGGCCAAATGTGTAACTTTTTAAGTAGAGTTGTTGAGCGATTCTGCCTGTCTGCATGGTGGACACGATAGCGATCGCAAATCTTAACTAAACCTGTCAAAACCGGGCACAGCCATACATTTTGCCAAATTGTAGGCTGGGAATGCGAATGGTGGAAATAACCAACTATTCCGAATTCTCAGGGATTGGGGAAAACTGGTCACAGTGAGAATATGTTAAAGATTTCTCCAAATCGAAAAATCGGTCAATTGCAAAATGTCTATTTTTCGGAAGCAACAATTAGTTTTAGCTTCAAATAGAAGCTTACGGCTCATTAGGTGTTCCAAAATACCAGTTATTTTTATTCGATAAAACCAAAAATCTATTAAATACAAATATGGCAATAATGCTGGCAAACGTAGCGTTCATAACCGGCATAAATAGTTCAGTTTTTGGGACACTAATAAGTTTGAACATTTTTCAATCATACAAGTATTGTGAAGACATCCTCAGAGTTTTGAAAAATTTATAAATCACTAAGAAATACAAAATCTATGTCTCGAAGAGGCAAAACTATATTTTATATTTTTATTTCAGGAACAAATTATTTTGAATTATAATACCAGGTACAAATCGAAAGTATCCCCAATAGTGAAAATGACCAATTTTTGGGAATTCTAAGTGGTTATAAGGAATCTGTACACAGTGTCCTAAAATAGAAGTAGCATCTGTAACCAGTAAAAAAGAGTATACTGGAAAGTAAAACAGATCCACTGAAAATATGAATAATCATCGATGAATTTAACATTGGCTTGTCATACGAGGGATGCTCTTTTTTTACACTTTTCCACAACCTTTTCACCAGATCGTCTATAGAAATCAAAACTGTTTGGATAACTTTTGTGGTAATTTTCTTCCTTTAATTCGAATTCGCATAACTAATTGATTTAAATAATTAACGAATAACGATTTTAAACACATGTTAAAAGATTTTAATTTTCCCTATCAGAAACAAGAGAAAATAAACTAAAATTGTTGAATATTCTCACAACGACTGTCGGTTGTAACCCCTTGATTTCATCGGTCATTTAGGTGTATTTAAAAAGAGCCTCCGAACAAAAATATGCTCATATTGCATTTGGAAATTCTATTTTTTTGGAATGACTTCCACTTTTTTGCTGGGTACAGATGGCCACAAAACATCAGCTAATGCAAAAACATTGTGTGTTGCTTAATGGTGCCACTGCGTTGTATCGCCATAATTCATTTGTAGTAAATAACTTAGATAGAAGACAGAAAGGACAAGAGCGTGGTGCAGTAAGAAACAAGCAAGTGAGAGGATAGATCGACATAACGGAACTGAACGAGATATTGTGGGAGAACGGAGTAAAATGGATGATAATCAAGAAAATTAACCATAAACAAGTATACTAGTTTAGCCATTGATCAGACTAGTTTCAGTCTTTTCTGCGCTTGACGTAGGATTATTTATCATCCCCTAGTGAGCAACTCAAATGAAATTCCTTTAAATTCCTTATTTTCAGTCATTTTCTGGCACTAATTCTTGAAATACGAAATACAGTGTCACTTAAATGACCGCCTCTGAATTGTTTGAAACAGTGGATCCTTTTGAGGGTCCTCCATCGGCATTTTAGAAAAAATACGACCTAATAACACCCCCAGACCATAATACGCACCAAACAGTCACTTTTCCGGATGCAATGGATTTTCCACAATCACTTCGTTCGTTCTTCAAACCCCATATGCGACAATTTTTCCTGTTGACGTAACAACCGAGTAAGAAAGGAGCTTCATCGCTAAAGAAAATTTTGTTCGATTGAAAGCTCACGTTTGAATCGCCACTTCTGTGGTATAGGTATTTAACAGACCGCTAGACCGGCGGTTTTGAAACCAATAAATGGATATCCCTATATATATGTATATCATGATCGTTACAAAAATCTATGGTGCTTCTATACGAGGCTGAAGTTGTGCACGAAAATACCTCTGGAGAAATGGAAAAATTTGTTAACTTTGGTAATTTGTTAACTAACTAACTAACCAAATTTTGCACCTGTCCTCTTGTTTTCATTGATTTTATTTATTCGGTCGGTTCTATTACCTGTAATTATTTCGTGACGGTCCTGCCTTAAAGTATGCTATAGTACTACGTTCGGCTACTGGAACAGTGTTATTGTGAATGATTATCGTTATGGCTTATATCAATTGTATAAAAGAATGACCATTCGCTTTAGCACAAGCAGCGACGTGGTAGCCAACTTCTAAGAATGCATTGCGGAATATCCGAAGAAATTTGTTTACAAAACAATAAAAGATGATATCTGAAGGTAAAGGCGATATATTCCAATATGTTTTGTATCGGAAACTTGTCATCCGGATGCTATTTTGTGCTATTTTGTGTAAAATAATTTCTGAAAAGGACGTGTGAAAGTTGAAAACAGACTGCTCGTTATTTTGCAAGTTTTATTACACAGCGCATCTGTAGCAAATGCGTATATGCGCTTTTTTTTTTATTTTTAGCCTCTTTTTTGGCAATCTTTAGTACAGAACTGGAATTTATGGTTTCTTAATAAAATTTCAAATTTGAAATAAAGCATTTGAATTTCGACTTGTTTATCCCCATCTGGCGTAATTGTTTGGTATGGAAATCGTCTACTATGAAAATTTATGCAGCTGTGTATATAATTTAAACACAAACAAGCAGGTAGAACTACATCCACCACTAATTGCGCAAACATCGTAAGATAAGTGAAAATAGATTCTTCATACACATAATATAAGGACTTATATTTTTGCAGAGAAAATCTTAATTTTGTTAAATATTATTCTATGATGGTGGAATGGTTTCTCGCATCTATTAAAACCTACCTTCCGTTGCTTTTAGCTAACGAAACGAAAAAACTAATAAAAGCTATCCAAATACTATGAAAAAGTATTATTTTGCGAGAGTTAGATTAATATCTTCTATAAACAAGTGTTTTCCTAATGAACCATTTTTTTCTCAATTGCGACTGCAGAAGACATACAGAACTTGTTATAGGACGCTGTATGGTGCTACGCTGTAAGACGCCGACTAGCTCAAGTTTGGCTATTTCCTCCAAGGTGTGAATTTCTCCCAACAACGTAGCTCCATCGACCCTCACAATTATAAGATACATTAACAAACAATCACTTTCGCACAACACAACAGACCACTCGGAAGGTATTTTGCTTCAGCAGCCCTTTCTCTGCCGTAGCCGCAACACTTCCTCGTCGTTTCACGTGGCCACTTTTTTCCGCCACTTTTCACTTACCTTTTTTACATCACCATCCCTATCAATAATCTATCCTAATACTTTCATTTTTTCTATTTCAATACATAATTTATTATAACATTAAATTCCTTTAAAGAAAACTATGCTAATAATTTAGTTTTAAACACAATTTTTTTTTAATTTTTTTTTTTAAATTTATAATTATAAAAATAAATCAAAACTAATAAATAAAATTAAAATTAAAGCGAAAAAACTATTAATATTTAAAAACAAAAAAATTAATCAAATACAACCAACAATGAGACACAATAACCTAACGCCAAAAAGTAAACGATACACACGTTTAATTGCTATATTCGTGGGTAGCATTAAACAACCTCTAATGTACTCACTTCCCCCTACAATCTTGTCTAATACCGGGAAACAATAGCTATTTGCTGTTCCTAGGCCTGAGGGAGCTCCCCAAAACCTAACCTTTTGCGCCTCAAAACTAGAAACGCTGTATATGGCGGATGAAGTATTTATTTTTAGTTTGTTTTTTTTATACGAGTTATTATTATTATTTTTTTTTTTTAATCCTTTAGTTTCCCCTTTTTGGACTTCACGTTTTAGAACGCTATTCTATTTTAACTATATATTTCCACTTATTTCTAATCTATATATTTATAACTATTCTTATCTTTTAATATTCTATCTTATTTCTTCCCTTTTTATTTACTGCTTTCTTTCTTCCTTTCTTTGTCCCTTTTTTATTTAAATGTTTAATATCATTTTTCTAGTGTCTTTTTTTATTTTTGTTCGGTATCAATTTAATTTCTCCTTCCCTTTTTTTATTTTTTTGATTTATTTGTTTCAGACACCACGACCACTGTGCACATTGGTTACCTGTTTTCCAGAACTTTGGCAAACCCCTTTAGCTGTGCCAGCACATTCGATTACCCTCATAAAATATTCTGGTCTCCGCTACCGTTTTTGTTATATTGGTGGCCCTATTCCACGCGGAGACCAGTCCTGAGTGCCCACCGTTCGTACATTTTTAGGGAATTTTGGTTTTTATTTTACGGCACCGTGCTTATCCTTAGATTTGAAGGGTTAACTCTATTTGAGAACACGGATTAGATTAAGTCGGTATTTTTAAAAATAATATTATCCAATGTCCTTTTTCGGACGGGATATATTCCTTCGCGACTTAAATTTATTTGCTTGTCGCACTTTCTTTTTTTTCTCAACATTATCCTGGCTATGGGTCTGGTTTCTTCGACTTCTCAGTACCAACTAACATTCTAGCCTTTACCTCCAACCAACTTAACAATTCGACCGGTATTCGGACTTCCAAACTAGCCATCTTTTTAATTATTTCCCGCCAACATTCCCCATTTCTGTCTCTTTCCAGCAATGTCTAAAATGTTGCTATAGTTATTTTTTTTCCTGTCAAGATTGGGAACTGAACCCGTACAGAAATTTAAAATGTATTTTGAATCTCATTCATGAGGGACTTGACAAACCGTTCACACCAACAACAAAATTGGGTAATGTTTTTATGCGCCTAATCTGGCAACAAATTTCTCAGTCAGCTGTTTTCCATTGATAATATTATATTTGGGTATGTATGTTGGTTTGGTGTATCGTCCCAAGTTTTTTTCGATTTCTTTTATTTCAATTTATTTACAATATTTTGTCCTTTTTTAGCTACCTTTGAATCCATGGCCTTGTGAACTGGTGCTCGCCAGCCATTCCCAACCTTGTCACTGACATGGCGTAGAATTGCTAATGGGCGCCAGTTCATATGATCATTGGAAACCACAAGATCACCCATAAAGGACCTGGGTAAGGTGGTGACAATGGCACCTCCTCCAGCTGATGCCGAAAATTACAGCACGAACAAAAATTAAGATCAAGTTCAGTGCCTCCATGGTGGAAAAATGGCACACCTTGGCGAAGCTCCACGCAGATATTTTTCTGCATCTAGGCGACTTGGGCGTCGCGCGGGCCCGCAACAAACTGAAGCCAGATATGTGGACGCATCAAAAACCGCCCTCTCCTTCTACACAATATTTTGATTTTGCCCATTATTTTGTACAGAATCTTCATTCAATAACTTCATGCGCAATTGGAGCAGTCTCTTAAAATTTTATAAGCTGAGATGAGCCTTTCTAATACTTATTACCGTCACAAAAAAATACTGACAGTATCCATTATTCCAAAGTTTTCAAAGGTTTCAGTTATTGAATACGTGAGACCTTCTCTACTGCACACATTTCAATCCATAATGTAGAGGACGTTAACCGACATATTGTTGGACTTGAAGCAATCCTGAAAATCTGAATTTTTCAAAAGATAAATTTAAGTCTTATGTGGGCAATTTTATTTTATATTGAACTGATTTTATCCAGTTTAGAAATTAACATGACTACTGGTATGAGATATATTTATGAAAAAATTTCAGATTCCTAACTTAAGAAGTGTAAAAGTAAGAAGTTTATATTTTCTTCAAAAAATTGTATTTTCCTTTCTAATTCCATTATCAACAACCGTGAAAATTTAAAATTTTCAAGAGATGAATTGAAGTCTTATGTGGCCAATTTTTTTCATATTGGGCCGATTTCACTCAATTTCGAAATTAAACTGCCTACTGGTGTGGGATAATTTATGCGAAATTTCAGATTCCTAAAACATTCCTCAAACAACCTTATGTCTAAAAAGTTAGATCAGTTTTTTTACTTTTTTCAAAAAATCGTATTTCCCTGTCTATTTCCATTTTATTAGCTTCAAAGTGTTTGCCACCGGACACAATATCGCATATGCTACCAATTTTGCCAGTCCCCGAAGCATGTCAGGTTCAGATTAACCTTGAGAGTGTGCTGTGATTTATGTTGAATCTTTACGATCAACTCAAAACGGTTTAGGTTTAGGAAGTAGATGTAACACGGCACTAAATCAGGAAAATAAGGGGTTATGAAGGCTGAATTTTTGACAAAAATCTTACGGAGAGTCAAGGCAATGTAAGATGGCACTTCATCTTGGTGCAAGTTAACTGCTCACAAATCCGAGCTCTTACCAATGATTTCTTGCAAAAAATGCGTGACACTCAAACATAAAAGTTGAATGCTATATAGAAATTAACTCTCTGAGCTTCAAAAGATAGAATATTCGACTAGGAGGGTCAAGCTGATTTTTTACAGAATTTGATATTATTTTGGTTCATGTCTATGGTATTTACCTTTTCTTATCCTATAGAAAGCTAATGGCAACGGCCTCTATAATAACTCCACTGTCTGCTTTTAGGCGTAATATAATTCAGTATCTGCAATCAACGAATTCGTTTCTTTAAAGTATATTCCCTTCCTACGCACTCAAATCATATTCCTTGTTGACAATTTAGTCTAGCGGAAGGAACTCATAATGGATATTAACTATAATGTAATTTTCCCTTACACTATAGACACTTTATTGTGAAATTTGACCTAAAAATAAGAAAAAATAATGGTATACTTTGTAAGGTTTTGTACTCCAAAGACATTTGTCAATTAAACATATCTTTGCCCCATAAGGATTATGCTGTTTAAGGGAAGCCGAAGTTACAATTTGTTAAATATTGCCAACAACTCAAAAACACACCATATATGCAGTTAGGTACGATTCCACAGCTTAATTTTTTGCTTAAAAGAGCAAAGAAAATTTTTGAAGCACCATAATTCGTAGGCTACACCGATTTTGAACTAAATTTTTAAAGTCGTCTTGTTAAAGGTTTTAGCAGAATATATAAACTAAAAATCATCAAAGCCCAAGGGTGTTAGCTTGGAGATGTCTTCACTTTTATATTTAATGAAATCTTATGATTTTACCAGAATATTTATGACATGAATGGATTTCTTTTTTAATAAAGTTAGAACATTTTGAATCATCATCTAGTTAAAATGAAAAACTAACACACTTTTAAAGTTTTTCAAAATAATAGAAACAAATCGTGACCTCATACTTGCTTTGGTGCCTTCGATGATGCCAACGTTTTTGTACCTTTTATTCCCTGTTTTTTGCCAGCAAAAGCATAATTTTTGAAAAGCTCTTCTTACCCCAAGGTTACAGTCATTCGTCCTTTTAAACTCTTTATTTATACCCTGAAATTATGAAACACCAAAGTCTGTCTTGGATCTACGTCTAAGATGTGTTGTTTTAAATTGCAGCCGTTGCTCCCTACTTTCGTATTTTATTTTTATTTATTTATTTATTTATTTATTCATTTATCTATTTGACATTACCTGTACAATAAGACTTAATATTTTTTAATTATAGTACAGGGTTTTCATTTGGTATATAATATAATGTAACAATATTTTTTATCTGTTTTTTATATAAACAGAAATAAATTATTCTATGTATGTTATTAATCAAAATGGTCAAAAATAGCTTTTTTAAAATGCCCTGCATTGCTTATGAACTGTATGCGTGCAGGTAGTGAATTCCAAAGATGTATACTATTTGTATAAAACAGCCATTCGGACATCAAACTTCTGCGCCTTTCCGGTATTAAGTCATTTGATCTATCTGTACGTGTAAACTTTATTTTATTATATAGATAAGGAGGTTCATGGGTTTATATAATCTTGTGAAGAAGAATTAGAACACGTATCACCAATAAATTTTGAAAAGTAACTCCATACAATTTTTTTGCATAAAACGATATGTGGTCATGTTTTTTCAAACCGTACACATATCTTACCACAGCATTATACGCTAAATTTAACTTTCTGAGGCTTGCAGAATCACTACTAGCAAATATTTCACACCCATATAACAAAGTGGGCATAATATAAGTTTTAGCCAGGAGAAGACGAATATGTATGGGTGTAAAATAATGTGTGTTCCAAAGAGTTCTCAACATACCATAAGTTTTTCCAGTTGCAGAGATTATGTGGTCTGACCATGTAAGCGTTTTATTGAAAATGATGCCTATGAAGATAAGAATTTTTCTCGTGGCTACTGCAAAACTCCCCAAATTTCATTATTTTCCTTTCAGTCGGTTGTTTCCTTCCTTCACAATTTTTTACTTCCTTCATTCACAATTTTTTTTATTGCGAATTGTCGAAAATTCCGCCATATTGCTAGTTTAGTTCAGCAGCTTTTTTGGTCGAAAGTACCATTTTTTTGACCCTTTCATTCCTATTGCAGCTCCTAAAAATGCGAGTTTTCAAAAGTCCTTCCCGTCGCCTATCCCAATCGTTTGTTGTAAATGATGTTGCCATTATCAATCCCTTTAATGAATTTTTTTTTATCCCACAAAAACGAAGATTTCAAAAGGTTACTTTTTTCGCGTGCCTACCGCGCAACTGAATTATGGATAACTAATTTTGGAATTTTGGCATCAATAATGTCTCTAAGCAATTGAAAAATCTTTTGCCCCCTTTCTTGCCTGTTATATTTCCTGAACATTCGTACGCATTTCAAAAAATGTGTTTTTATCTCCCGCCTGCAAAGTAATGAAAGTGTCCGTTTATATAAAGCAAATTCAGTAGAAAGCATTTCTTTTAATTATTAAGTACCATTTGAATCCCATTTCTTCCTTATTTTGTCCCCTACATATACAAATTTCTAAACAAAATCGCTTTTCATGCCGTGGTCACGCTGACTGAATTAAAGTATCTTAATATATAAAAACATTCGTGCATATGTTTGTCCGACCATCAGATCTTAACGATTACAGCTACAGCAGCCATATTCACACCATAGGGTCGGTTGGTGCCCGATTAGGTTTTAATGAAGTTTGGGGCCGGTAGGTGGCGCTGGGGTAGACTTATTTCAAAAATTTATATTAATGAACCAATTTAACTGAAATTCAGAATGTGTGTTTCTTTGATCATGAGAAATTCGTTTGTGTATAAATGAACCCGGTAGGTGGCGCTGAGGTGGACTTATTTCGAAAATTTATATTTATGGTCCGATTTTACTCAAATTAAAAATGTATGTATGTTTGAACATTTCAATATCTTTATATATATAATTCTACTGTACGAGCGTTGTCAGTGAACTCCTCCTAAACGGCTGGACCGCTTTGCATAAATTTTTGTATATGCGTCTGGGTGGTGCCCGGAATGGTTTAGATTTACAAGTCGGTCCAATTGGACAAAGGGGCGTGGTACCTCCCATACAAACAAAAAATTAAAAATCAATTATTTCTGCTCCTGCTTACGGTATTTGAACAAAATTTGGTGCGTAGTTTTGGTGTACATATCTTAAGTGCTGCTGCAAATATGGGCGGGATTGGACAATGGGGCGTGGTACCTCCCATACAAACCATAAATTAAATATCCAATATTTCTGCTCCTGTTTACGGTATTTGAACAAAATTTGGTACATCGGTTTGGTGTACGTATCTTGAGTGCTGCTGCAAATATGGGCGGGATTGGACAATGGGGAGTGGTACTTCCTATACAAACCATAAATTAAAAAGCAATTATTTCTGCTCCTGCTAACGGTATTTAAACAGAATTTTGTATTTCGGTTGAGTGAACATATTTTAAGTTCTTCTGCAAATATAGGCGTTTCTTATTATAATAGACCGATTGGGATGAAACATTTCCAATAAAAATAAAATTTGAAGGCAAAGCAACGTTTGCCGGGTCGGCTAGTATCTCCATAAATTCATGATTTTAGTTTTAGTCGTTTGTTCCATTTTCATCCCCCTTTCCTTCCTGTTTTACCATCTAAAAGTAGGAATTTCAAAAAATCTAGTTATATCACACGCCTACGCCGTGTATCATCTTCAGATGATACCATTTCTGTCCACATTATTTCATGCCTACCTAAAAGGAATGTACGCCTCACTTTTAGGCATTTCAGCTTTAGATGGTACTATTTTTCTCCCTCTTTCTTTCATGTTTTACACCCCTAAATGTGCGAATTATTACAAATCCCTTCTTGTTCCTTGCCAGCACTGATCGGTGAATGTGGACACGTAATTTCGCAATTCTAACATTATTAGTTAGTTTGGGCAATAGCACACTATTGGTCCCTCTTTTGCTCCAGTTTACCCTAAAACTGTTAATATCCTTTCTTAGTACACATCTGGAGATCTACTGCCCAAATTGTGTGATCACAGGAACGACCGTTTGGGCGAGCGGTGATTAGTGAATCGGTTAGTTCCTCAGAAAATCATCCATCAACAATTTTACATATTACATATATAGCTTGTAAGACATGATATGGCTTAATTTTTATGGGAGTTTTCATGATCCGAAAAAAATTTCATATTTTTCTTGACTTCTTAGGTTCCTCCTCCGCCTTTCGCCACGGCAACAGCTCTAACATGAACTAAATTTGAAATTTATTTATTCTACTTCTATTGAACACTCTTAAAAATAGAAACGAATCGGTTAATATGCACTTTAACGGTTCTGCTGACCTAGTAAATTTTAATGTTCTATTTAAGAGCTTGCAATAATATGTACTATCTGTTCTAAGTTATGGTATGTAATAGTTATTGTATGGTCTTTTATACTGAAACAAATAAATAAATACAACTTTCGCAATATTTATAAATATGTCTTATTGTCGGTTTTATTAAAAAATTCGTTGACGAAATTAAAAATATGCTAAAAATTTAAGTCGTAACCACATTAGTTTATTTGGTAAATTCATTTGAATACTAACGAAACCCTTGTTCACTTGTTGTTCACATCACTTGGTCTTAGTCTTCTTACTTAGTTTTCTTTGACTTAGATATGGACTTCGTGGTTGTCTTCTTGCCCCTGCAGCACAAACATTTGCATAATGCTATAAAAATGCCCACAACACCAAATACAATGGCTAATAGGAAGGCAATTACATCTACGGAATTCAATTGCCACCAGTTGAGGAAGACAGCGGGAGATTGTAAATGCTTGGCGCCATTGTGACGGATAACATAGTTCACCCAGTAACGCACCAACTGGCGGGGAGTCATGGGTCTGTCACGATAGAGTTTGGAGAACTTTTGTACATTGTCCCTGTAGACGGGGTTGTTAAGTACTTCCAAAATGGCAGAGCGTAAATCTTCCTCCGTGAGGGAGGAGTAATCCAAACTTAAGCCGAAGCCGGACTTCTTAACGTTAGCCATATTCGAGTGTTGATCGCCAAAGAAAGGTATGCCCACCATGGGCACACCGTGATACTGTGATTCCACCACACTGCCCTGACCGCCATGGGTAATAAACAACTTCACCTTGGGATGAGCCAAAATATCATCTTGCGGCAACCAAGATTTGTAGATCATATTTGACGATTGTCCTGGGAAATCGGAGTCACCCCATTTCAACAGCACCTTATATGGTAGCTTGGAGAGAACATTGAAAATCATCTTAGCTTTGTCCTTGGACAAATTAGAACCTTGGACATTGGTGCCCAAACTGAAATAGATGACGCCTCTGTCTGCAGACTCCATGATTTGTGCTAACTCTTCAGGCAAAGGATCAGGTTGCTCTTTGATTTGTATACCACCAATTTCGATGAGAGCAGGAACATTAGGCCTTATGGGACCCTGGCTGAAGTGATGATTCGTAAGAACGAGGGAGACATTCTTGTAGACCTCTTCCAGAGGGGGATAACGATCAGCAGGGAAATTGTATCTAAAAATCAAAGAGAAGAGAAGAGTATCATGAAATGCATATTTTCTATATAAAGATTAGATTACATACACAAAACCTTGACTGATTCTATACCCTGTTTATAATAAGAGCTGTCAAACTCCTTAAAATATCCATCAACCGCAGATTCCACCTCTTCATTGTTGGCAATTCTTTTACCCCCAAGCCATTTTTTTAAAGTTTGGAAATAGAAAATAGTCCGAGGGAGCCAAATCCGGCGAATAAGGCGTGTGATGAAGCAATTCGAATTTTAATTCATTAATTTTGGTCATCGCCAAAAACGCATAACCAAAAAACAGACGCCATGTGCTTACCTGCAGATGAAACCGTCAACGCTTTCTTTGGACACTGTTCTCCCATTCCTGTCCACTGCTTTGACTGTTTCTTTGTTTTAGGTATAAAGTGGTGGATCCATGTCTCATATATAGTTATAAATAGACCCAAAAAAATTCGGCTTTATTGCGGTGAAACATCGCTAAACTTTACTATTCTACTGAAACATCTTCACGACGCTGTTTTTGCTCTATTGAAAGTAAGCGCCCACCTATATTGCTTACAACTTTCTCATCTTCAAATCTTTGGCCAATATACTATGTATAGCACTTTTTGAAATGCCTATCATTTGATCATTTGATCATCTTAAGACGACGATCATCTAATACTATTTTGTAGATTCTCTTAACCGTGTCTGGCATGGAAACTTCAATTGGTCGACTACTACGGTGTTCATATTGGCAGCTCGTACGGCTACAGTCGTAAACGATGGAGCAGACCGCCCAGGGTAGAATCTAGCTCGGCTATAATATTGGTTGGACCTGTCAAACGGATATATTGAATTACATAACGTTGACCAATTATTTTCCATGTTTACAAATTCATTACGATCATTTGAAACTAAAAACATCTGTTTCATAAGGTTGCCACTTCTCACCAAAATATTTTTTTTCAAATTACTTGCACCATCTACCTATATATGTCAGGTTGACTATTTTTGGGACTGCCCTCGTATATAGACAACATTTGTCTGTTTGTTGTTTCCCAAAGCCTCTGACACTTATATTTAATACGTATATTTTAATACTTCTACTTCTCCAGTTCATATGTAAAATAATTATTATAAGAAATATTTCTCTGCCCTAAAAGCTTTCCATTGCAGCTCTACTCTCGCAAGCTTCATTTCTACTTACTCGTAATATCTTTCCATCAGTCAATAAATCAACGGTCCGCAGATTTGTTGCTCAAATATCGTCGCCAACAAGTTTCTACAACGTAATCCACTAAACAAAGTGGGCACGTATAAAAACTCCGATGGATTGCCCATAATATAACTTAGAGGATATACAATGTGTACCGTAAACGAAATGACTATTGGGCAACGGAAGTGAGCACCCAGACTCAAAGCGTAAATGTTGTCAAAATAGCTGAACAACATCAACACAAAATATTCCGGCTTGAGAGTAATGAGCGCAAAGCTATAACAGCTAAAAGCAGCTGAGTAGTTGTGTGAAATGTACTCGTATTGTCATTTTACGACGTTACGTTCGTTGTAGTCCATACAGTGACGGGGCTAATCGATTGAGCCGGCAAAAATTAAACAAAGCATCACGCTCAACGTCACTACACGCTACAATACTTGAACGTTGACTGAATTCCAATTTCTTAAACATTATTAATGACCTGGTGACGCCGCCAATTTAATAATGTATTATCAACAATTTAGAATCATGTTTTGTAGATAAAAACAATAGAGAAAAAGAGTTGGAAGAGAGAGCTGTAGAACCTGCTTTCTCTTGAAAGTGCTTAAGAGAAATCTACAAAATTACGAATTGTGCTTAAGAATGCACTCATTTCATAGCTTCCATTTCACAGTGTCCAGAGTACACCCCACATGTGTTTAACCATGTCAACAATGGAATTTAACAATGAAATTTAGGCGACGAAACAAAATTTTGTCGACTCGTGCTAACTTAGGCTTACTATTAAACTCTTTGGCATGGAATTTTTCATTCTAATGTTAGTAATCTGGTGATATTATTTGATTAACATTTTGCACCAAAAATTGATACTATATAAAATCTAGTGACGTCTAGAATTGAAACTATTGTATATATCGAAGTTCATGCAAAAGCTGTGAAACCAAGCTGCTAACCCAATCTGTCGAAAAAGTACCGAAAATTAATCATTTAAAAAGCCCCTTAAAGGACCGCTAACATTCTCTTTGCCATTATGTTGGCACACAAGTTCTCTATTCTGTTGTTTATTTACTGTACTCGATTTTGTCATTTCATGCATATTTCGCGAAGTTTACAATGGATTTATCTCAAACAAATAATTTATCTAAAATTTTATAACGCAATTTCTTGTACCAAATGGTTGAAAATGTTACAGAAAACTTACGGGTACTAACGAAGAAGACACAAAAAAGTTGGGAAATGTTTCTTTATTTTTCAACGTAATCTCCTTTTAGCTCGACACACTTGTTCCTGATATATTCAATAGTTTCTATATCCTGTTAATTGTAATCACTGTCAAACTCCTTAAAATAGTCATTAATCGCAGACTCCACCCCTTCATTCTTGGCAAATCTTTTACCACCAAGCCATTTTTTAAGTTTAGAAGAAAAAAATCTGGCGAATAACGTGCGTGGTAAAACTATTCTAACTTTAATTCATTAATTTTGTCCATCGCAATAGTGGATATGTGAAATGGAGCATTTTCTTGATGAAACAATACTTTCTTTTTCGCCAAATGCGGCATTTTTCCATAATTTCATCACCTTAACGCTGCAATAAATTATCATAATATTCACCATTGATGATTTTTTCTTTCCAAAGTTAATTATAATAAAAATAATCTCATGCGCATTCCAAAAAACAGATGTCATGACCTTGCCTGCGGATGGAACCGTCTTAGCACACGATTCTCGCATTCCAGTCCACTGCTTTGACTGTTCCTTTGCCTCAGATTTGAAGTGGTACACCCATATCTCTTCCATGGTTATAAATCGACGGAAAAATTCGGCTTATTGCCGTGAAACATCGTCAAACTCTATTGCTGTACTGAAACATCTTCACGACGCTGTTTTTGCTCCATTGAAAGCAATCGCGGCACGCATCTTGCGCACAGTTTTCTCATCCTCAAACCTTTGAGCTATATACAATGTATAGCACTTTTTAAAATGTCTATCATTTCAGCTAGCTCACGCACCTTCAGCCGATAATCATCCAATACCATTTTGTGTATTTTCTTAACCGTGTCTGTCGTGGACACCTCAATTGGTTGATCACTACTGTGTTCGTACGGCCTCGTTTAAATTCTGCCACCCAATATTTTACAGTCGTAAACGAAGGAGCAGAAGGAACACTCCAGCTTTAATATCGGTTGAGCTGAGATCTTTCAAATGGAAATATTGAATTACATAGCGGTGACCAGTTTTTTCTATGTTTGCAAATTCACTGAGATCGTTTACTATTGATGACACAAACATAAGTAGTAAACAAACTTGGCGCGTTAAAACTTAAAGCATATGTTTTATAAGGTTGCCACTTTTCACCAAAATATTTTTTTCTTATTTACTACTGAAACTATCTATATTTCAGGTTGGCTAGTTTTGGGACCGTCCTCGTAAATCGACTTTTAGAAAAACATGTACGCACGAGTGGTGCAGTGAATTCAAAAGTTGTCAAGATGTGGTCGAGAATTTGCCTCGTTCTAGTGGGCCATCAATTTTTTAAACTGAACTCAACATTGACAAAGTGAAGGAAAGGAAATGGTAACTGAAAATCATAATTTAAGTTTTAGAGAGATAGCTGCTAATCTTTCTGGGTGTCACGAATCAATGCATACCATTTTGCACGATTTATTGGATATGAAACGCATTGTCTCTCAACTAGTTTCGAAAGAAATGCATTTCCTTCAGAAACTCCATCACCTGAATGCCGCTGAGGACATACAAGAACGGTTTATCTCCGACCCCATTCATAAAACGCATTATTAGTTTAACATGCAAACCAGTCAACAAGCTTCCGAATGGCGGCTTGCAACTGCGATGAAATGGCAAACAAATACCTTAAAATCGATTAAAAATTAAGGTAATGTTAGCTATTTTCTTCGATTATAGCAGAATTATGCTCTTGGAATTCTTAGACCGTAAATAAGGATTGTTATCCGAGAGTAAATTTATCGAGTTAGGCCAGATTTATACAGACTTTGGTAATATACAGACTTTGATCATTATTCCAATAACACTTAGTATTTGCAAATGTTTTTCCAATAACAATGAGCACCATTAATAGATTTGCACCACCATGAGCACCATTGGTAGATTTAGCTAAAATTTGTGGTGCATCTATAATTTCTAATCAGAGGACATAATAAAGTTACAGCGGAACGTTGGCTGCAGGTATAAGTAAGTCGGTTCACCTGTCTAAGATTGCCGTACGGGTTTTGAATCACATCGGCTGGCGACATTTTCACCTCGGTGGCTATATTAACAAAGAAAATAAATTCATAACCCAGCAAAGAAAATTAAAAAGGATGCCTAAATTAGACCAGCCTTCACTTTGGTTTGACGTTACTATTCCGCACTCGGTTCTACCTCGGCGCATCACAATCCCTTTTAAAAAGCCTGAGAAGTCTTCATCGTAGAACCAGAACATTCTTTAAATTTTGTTTTAATAAATCTTAATTTCTTCGCAATTTTACACCCCACTACATACTCAATTTATGGTGCTGTTCTCGGCAAATTTACAAAAAGATATGAAAAAATTACAGATTTGATAATTTTTGCGTTTTTCGTCTACAAATGTGGAAAATTGACTTCGTTATTTTTTGATTGTATGTTAAAAATCATATATATTTTGCCACTTTTTCAAAATATATGACTATCATCACTTATGACTATATCTGTGGTCACAGGCAAAAACAACTCAGGCGCAATTAGAACAAAGTCGAGCTCACTCATTCGTATTGCCATCATTTGAATGCAAAATTATCTCCATCGCAATATTCGGTATGGTTTACGAGTTAGGAATTTTTAGCAATTTTTTAGCGATTTTCGCTATACCTCTAACCATTGACATAAGAGAGAATATGTTTTTTATTATTGTGCTTAATATATATATTATAAGTTATCACCTATACATCTCAATACAATTAAGACAAAGTCAAGTTTTCGCTTTATTATGATTGCACTCATTTAGGTGCATAATATCCTTCAATTTCCACTTCAATATTAGATGTAATTCAATGCGTTATAAGAACTTTACAAAAAATCGATTTCTGAAAAATTGCCCAATATTTATAAATAGTCTTAGAGGAAAGAATATGCTTTTCTATTATATGTTTTGAAAACTATAAAAAATGCCTGTAATAGCAATTTTTTAAAAACGGTTTGGTATGTGGAAACAATTACGATCCATTTTATCATTTTTATCCATTACCTTCAATCCACAGCCCACGTATTCGGTGTAAGTCTCGAACTATAGTAATTTTTCGAAATTGCGATTTCTGAAAAATTAGGCAATATCTCAAAATGTTGACGTAAGAGAGATTATGATTATGATTAAGATTCCGTTATGGAATTTATGACCTTAAGATATAAGTTGTTACTTAATAGCGATTTTAAAAGTACGTACAATTCGAAAGCTCTGACAAGTTTCAATAATGGCAATTTTTAAAAAACGCTAGTACTTAGTTTTTTTTCTTTTAAGCGCAGGTATTATCAAACGCAATAGTCTTCGGGAATGAGATTTTGTGTGACAAATTCTTAAAAGTAAGCATTGTTGATGGCAATGTGTCTCATATACAGCATTATGTCTCAAATATATTTTTGATCAACAATTGTTAGTTTTATATTGATACAATGCTCCAAACAATCAGGAAATTATAGTGGCAAGATGGTTAGCATTCGCGAGCGTCATTCATATAAGTGTGGGTCCGAGCTTCGATATAGCCACCTATCTTTTTCTGAGCGGAGCTTTTAGCTCAAATCGTAATGCTAAGTCATCATTAAAAAATAGTTTCTTATCAGCGAGTCTCAAACAAAATTTGTTAAAGTGGGTAGCTCTTCAATATCCCATTCATGGGAAAAAAAGGGAATCGTTTATTCATGATTCACTTAAATAAAGTTTAAAGACACTGTACAAAGAGATGCTTTGAACTGTCATCTCTCCGTACAGCTTTACTTACCTATACAATTGATCATTTTTCCACGCCAACAACCAGCCCATTACAAAACGTTCAAATCCCACAAACATAAAGTTTGCAACTCTCGTCAAGAAGGCCATCGGCGCCTGAGTCTTCAGCAAAATTGAGGGGACGTGAGAAATCTCCAAGGAATTGCCAATCAGTAAATTTACGGGCACTATGGGTTGCACCATGAAGGAAATAATTATGGGGCATTGAAAATGAGCACCCAAACCAAACATGAAATCATTCATGAAGTAGCCTAGTATTAACACATCATAATCACCCGCTTTGTGGGTATTAAGGAAATCATGCATTTTTTGGTGGTTCATCATATCTTGGACCATATTGAAGGTCACTTCAGATATCTGATTGATTTTCCCGATGAAAGATTGTGGTTTATTAACCATTTCAGTGGCAATGGAGGCCATAGTATGTTTAACCTCAATGTGTATGTGGTTATAATTCGCCCTATTATGGACCACGGGGAAGTTGGATACAACTGTTACTGTGTGACCTTCTGCGACCAAGGTTTGGGCAATCGAGGAGTGTATCAACATATGGGATTTGGAGGGCGCAGGAAACATACCCAGTATACGACCTGATTCGGACAGGGGCACAATTAAAAGCCAAACAACTGCACAAACACCAAGTGACGTCATCTCTAATATAAACAATCAAACGCGCACTATGTAGAAAATATTGGAGCGGTGTGATCTGAAGCTTTATCGAGCACATTCGGAATACTAACCGATTGGGGGCATTTTTAATTTGAAAATTATTTTCATTGTAACAGAATTTGTACTCTCACACTGAACACTCAACGAAAATGCTATGAATCTTTTTGCTAAGAAATCTTTACTCTGAGACATTTCTTCACTGCTATCCGAGATAATTGAGAAAACAAATTTAATTGAATGTTGCAGGTCGTCAATTTCAAATTTGCTTAGCATCAGCAATCATCAGATGAATTGGAATTGGATCGCTAATAATGATTTTGTCATTTAAAATAGCGTCGGGTGAGTAATTTAAAAATTATTAGATACTGATGGTATTACTAAAATACATACAGTTCTTATTCAATGATTGTAAACTATAGAAGGAATATTTGCTGTAATGAACATGAAAAGCAAAAAATTGGTAATAATCGAGGATATCCGAAATTACTGATCCAACAGACAGAACATATACGGCGAATTTCTAGAGCCGAATCTATGTTTTCAGGATATTTATTTATCCAAACCCTGTATCAATGCAAGGTGACCTACAAAGTGTCGAAGTTGACCCAGAAAGGTGGAAAAAAGTCTATCAGATGGCATTTCAGACTGATAGACGAACGTAACTCAATCGTCTTAGAAAGTTACAACACTAATTTGGTCGGTTATATCACGGAGTACCAAGTCACTGCTATTGAAATAACATCAGGAACATATCTCGAACATTAATTGTAGGATATTATAAACAAACCAGGTAGATGGGCGTGTTATAAACAGATTCTTCCATGTAAATCTAGTGGATGATCGTTATTCTTTTTGATATTACTGAATAACTATGTCCCAACTTTGGCGCTCTTAGAAATTTACATAAGTTGGAGTTGTTCTCTTCTTGTGGGTCTATCACAGCCCTGGCATAGTATTTACGCGAAATTTTTGGAATAGAACCTACACTTTTAGAAAATGTACTTTAGAATGCCCTGCATCAACGACGGTTAGTACACACCGTTACCGCTCGCATGATCCCTGGTTCAATTTCGCTATCATTGTTTGAGCGGTGGTCACCTTGATGTGTCTGACGAACATTTCGAGTAGTCGAGTAATAGACTAGCCCGGTAAATGCTTTTCAAACTGTGACGTTCGGAATCGTCGTTAAAATATACGTTCTGTTGAGTGAATCTGAAAATTGAATGCGTGTAGGCTCACTGAATGTAAGAAAGTCTCCCATATCTCATTTATCGCCCCGACACAGTAGTGATTTTCTTTTGACGTCATATTCTTTTGGTTGCGTGAATATGTATGATTTTGGGCCAACTAATCGTCATATGCGGGAAGTATTGATTTTCTTCTTTCAATCGAAGAAAATGGCGGCTGAAGCTCGTCGATATTTTCAAAACGTTTACGGAGATGCTGCTTTAAGTGAAACAACTTGTCGAGGTTGGTTCCGTCACTTGGTGGAAGACGAAAAACCTTCGAAGACACTGTATTGATGGTATTGCTTAATGGGGATCCACGTCAAACTCAGGTAGAGCTCGCTTCAGTATTAGGATTTACCCGCCAAGTCTTTTCCAAGCGATTGAATGCGTTGGGAATGATTCAAAAGCAAGGAAATTGGGTTCCTTATGAGATGAAACAAAGGAACGTTAAGCGTCGTTTTTTCGCCTGTGAACAAATACTTCAATGACAAAAAAAGAAGGGGTATGGGGGATACCCGGTTTTTCTTCTACGTCGTCGCCTCGGCCGATTATTCACGCTGCGAAGATAATGCTCTGTATTTGATGGGACCAGGTCAGTGTTATGTATTACGAGCTATTGAAACAAAACAAAACCAACCACAATACGCGAAGAGGCACTAAAAAGTGATTCTTCAGTAGGACAAAGCTCGGCCTTACGTGGCCAAGCCCGGTAAAACCTACCTGAAAATGCTGAAATGGGAAGTCTTGCCCCATTCGCTATATTCTCCAGATATTGCGCCGCCCGATTATCATTGGTTCCGTTCGATGGCACACGATCTGGCTGACCAGCAGTTCCACTCATATGACGACATCAATGAATGGCTAGATTCGTGGATAGCCTCAAAAGATGAACAGTTTTACCGTAACGGAATTCGGGCTTTCCCAAAAAGATGGTAAAAGTAGTAGATAGCGTTGAGCAATACTTTCAATGAATCATTTTTAAACATGCTTTCATAATAAAGTTGCATTTTTAAAAAAAAAAAAAAAACAGCGAGAACTTAGTTGCGCACCTAATAGACCCCACTGACTTTTACTAAATCTGCCTAATTGTAAGCGTGAGCCATTTCATTCCCTTAACTAAGTTTACTGAATGCGTGATGTATGCTTAGTTATACTGAATATAGTGCAATTTAATGATATATGAACCTAGGAATAAATGGATTATATTTAGATAATATATACGAGTATGGTAATTCTAGAGAAGGAGTGGTTATCCGGCCAATTTTTGAAATTTTGCAAAACATTATAAGCAAACACAACCAACAACGATTTAAGTAACCACAACATGAACATTTTAATTTCTTACAGTCCATTACGTTCGAATTCCATTGCTATGTAGTTTTTTACTCTTGTCATGAAAGTCATCGGTGGTCTAATGTCTATTAGCAAAGATTGAATGTACGATATTTCCAAGGGATTTCTTATCATTCAATTTAAAGGTTGAACCATAAACGAAATGACAACAGGACAATTGAAATGGGCACCCAAAACCCAGCCTGAAGTCATTCATAAAGTAGCCCAAAATTATTAAATCGAAATCTCCAGCTTTGCGAAATTTCAGGAACTCTTGCATTTTTGGCGGATTAAGAGTGTCGCTGGCACTATCGAATACCAATTCCATGGTTTATAAACCATATCAGCGATTAGGGAGGCGTCGAATTTCTTGGCCCCTACATCTATATAGCTGTAATTGGCGCATTTTAAAGGGTTGGGAATTCCCCCAATAACGGTAACATTATGACCATCAGCTGCTAAAGTCTCAGCGATGGCGGTTTGGATCAGTAAATGCGATTTGGAGGGAGAAGGAAAAACTCCCAATATGCGGGCAGCATTCACATGATTTAATATTATCAAAGAGATTAAGATAGCAAACAAAATTGTATAGAAACCGCGTAGTCACGATCATCATATTGCAAACGTATTATTATCGTATTATTATTTGTTGTGGGAATCAAATGAAATTTTTTGCGGTTTACGTGTGTGCCATAAGAGAATACCGAGTAAACTACTGACTACTGCAATGAATTTATAGAATATATTTAAAACTATTAATAAATATTTCATTTTTCTCTTATAGACAATCTATCTAAATGTTCTCTCATTTGTATGTACAGTAGACCGGGTCGGCCTCCATATATAAAAAAAAAATTCCCAAAGTCGGCACGAAATATTAAAGATAATCTCGAGACAATTTAAAAAAAAAATTTTTGACCCATTCCGAACCCGTGAAAAACAGCCAAAATCGTTTTTTTATCGTAGTTTCTTTGTTTGTGGCTCGATCATAATATATGAGACATCTTTGTGTAGGTATTGACGAATGCTATATTTGTCCCATAAATGTCGCTGACGTACAACATCATTTTGTAATGAATATTTCATTAACGCAGTTTCTATCCCTAAAATTTTTTTTTTTTTTTTTTTTTTTTTTTGTATTTATTTATTTATTGAATCTTCAAAATTTTTGAACTAACAATAAGTTATCAAATCTTAAATCTAAATAAAATTAAATAAGCCCGATCAACATCAGACTTAAACTTAGGTTTAATATTTATTATTTAATTATTATTTAATTACCTCAACAACCATAATAAGTAGTTATATTACAATTATAATTATAAAAAATATAAAATATAAAAATATTACTTGTAGGCCTGTGGATTATTTGTTTTAGAATTATAAAATGTTACTTGTGGACCTGTTGATTAAAGCAGCAGTATCCCTCTTTTTTAAACGAATGCGGCCAGGATGATTTAAAATATTGCGTGCAAGAGGATTCGGGTGTGACTCAAGTTTTGTTAGATATTTGCCTGCGTGTTTACTGATTTCCGAGGTCACAAGAGGCATATTTAAGTCACGATGTATATTTGCGTTTTTAATGTACCACGGAGCCGGTGTAACCATTCTCAAAATTTTGTTCTGTAGCCGTTGAATTTTTTCTACGTTCGAATCTGAGGCAGTGCCCCATAGCTGCATTCCATAGCACCAAATTGGCTTTAAAAGCGACTTGTAAATTGGGAGTTTACAATCTAAGCTGAGGGTTGAGTTTCTGCCGATCAACCAGTGTGTCTGGATTAACCTTAGTTTCATTTGTTTCAGTTTTGCGTCAATATGAGATTTCAAGGTGAATACCAAGATATTTCACATGTGAGAGCTGTGGAACTATTTGATGATTAATTTGAATTGGAGGGCACGTTTCCTTTCGCAATGTGAAAGTTACTTGAACACACTTTTTTTCATTAACTCTTATTCTCCACAATTTCAGCCATTGTTCCAAATGAACAATATATTCTTGAAGATACTGCGATGCATTGTTAGGGCTGTTATGAGTACTTAAACAAGCGGTATCATCGGCAAACGTAGAAGTGTGAATATTACTGCTAATAGGCATATCTGCAGTATATATTAAATATAAAACTGGGCCCAGTATACTCCCCTGTGGCACTCCGGAAGCAATAGTTTCAGGCTCACTCGTAAAGTCCCCTTCCTTAACAACAAACTTTCGAGCAGTTATATAGCTTTCCAACAAGCATTGAATGTTCACAGGTAAACATGCCTTCAACTTTAGCACCAGACCTTGATGCCATACTTTGTCAAAGGCCTGAGAGACATCGATAAACAAGGCGGAACAATACTTTTTCTGCTCAAATGCGCTTCTTATGACTTGAACTAATCTATGCGTTTGTTCAATCGTACTATGCTGCTTTCTAAAACCAAACTGATGATCTGGGAGACATCCACGTTCCGCTAGTAATGGTGACATTTTAGCCAAAAGCAATTTTTCAAAAAGCTTTGACATTGTTGGCAATAGGCCAATAGGCCTATATGACTCAACTTTTGTGTGGTCTTTGCCCGGTTTTGGTATCATCCCTAAAATTTAAAAATATTTCATTTTTGGATTAAAGCCCTTTGTAGATTTTCTATGCCATTCCCAAAACACTGAACGTTTTGTCTCGAGATTATCTTTAATATTTCGTGCCGACTTTGGGAATTTTTTTTCGTGACCCGGTCTAATGTACAGTGTAATTAAATTCTCAGTTAATACAACAACAATTTCTCGGGCAATTTTAGTGATGTTTTAAAGTGTTTGACGAATTTATTTAGACGAATGAATTGCAGAAAAAAACGTAAAACTAAAAAGACTACATATATGTGAGTTAGCTTAGGTGGATTCTGAGACTGTTCAGTCTGAAAAAGTTGGATGCATTATTAAGATGTGTTTCCATATTAGCTTTCACTTTAACGAATATGGACAGCTCTGCTGTTAAGAGTTAGAGGTATCGGAGGATTGTCCCTTTTCTGATCACAGTCCAAAAATATTTATTATAGATATGAATAAGGACTTTCAAGAACCTTTTAAGAATACTAGGAGAGCTATTTGGATACATTTTTGTGACCGGATAGCCGAGGCACTGAGATCGCTAAGTGGTCTTTACTCCATGGAGGGAGAGATCAATGTGAAAGACAATGTTCCCACCATGGTTTCCAACTACTGTTTTATGGATTCTTCCACACTCTCTCACCTGGTTACTATAGGTATGAAATCCGAATCTGTATGATATATAAAAGCAAGATTTTGAAAGCAAAAAGAGCGGCATGGATTAGGTACAGCAAGACCGAATTATTCCGTCCAAAGATCGTGAAATATTGACTTTTTGTTAGCAAGTCGGATGGGTATTGAAACACCAGAACTCTTAACGGAAACGAACCTCCCAGTCTGCCGAAACAAAAAGAAGTGAACTGTTCAACCAATGCAATATCTTTCTTCTTTTCAGGTTATCTGGGTATGCTGACAGATGTTATGAATGAGGCCAGGGTTACATAAGTCATTGACTGTTTTGAACCGTATAAATTCTTTAGCACCGCCTGGAATTTTCCGAGTATGCTACAAATCCCTGCCTGTGAAATTTCTCCCGTACTTAGGGGTATGTTTAGAGACTGCTTCAGACCGAGCTAGTGGAAGGAAATGAAGGTGAATTTCAAAACCACATCTAGTAAGTCAAACCACTCCTTATCCCAAGACTGCACGCCAATAAGTCTCTTATTCTCTTTTCTGAATGGAGAGGCTGGTGGAAATATATATAAGGTAAACTATTAACTCCCACACATTAGGCGGATCCCTAGAAGAGTATCTCGCATCTCTGTTGAGAATACACTGCTCGAAGTTGTGGACTACGTAGTGCGGAGTTAATATAGAGGTGGTTACACAAGGCTGTCTCTTTAATACTGTGAGGGCTTGTAATAATAAGACACCCTGTGCAATTAGACACTCCATTAAGAGCCTTGGTATATTGGCCATCTCAAAGGAATAAAAGGAATACTGAGATGGACCAGGAATTGAGATCCAGTAATAAATTCCCATAATATTGATATGACCCTCCCCACTCTTACATATGAGACTATCTAGGCTAGTTGGTGTGAAGCGAACGTCTTCGTCTGGGGCGATATACTCTCAGAAATTGAAACAGATCAGCAAGTCTGAGGAAAAGATGAGGGATGAGGTATTAATGGGCTACATTGCAGTAATTCCATATATAAGTGGTTATATGCGGCAATTATAAGGGCAATAACGAAAAAGTAGTCCACTCTTGATGCTTTTCTATCTCCACCGCATTTTGAAGCCATGTGGAGGCGGCAGTCAATCGGAACACAATTAAATTGAGAGAAGCTGGTGTATGGAAGCAATCTTTATGTAGTCATACAGATATTCTTTGGGAACTGGCTATATACGGATTAGGAAATTCCCCCCACGGATCATATGAAGAAGATGGTACGATTCCAACTGCAGGTGGAAGTTGTCAATCCGCATTGATTGGTTCAGGTCTATTGGGGGCACCATATTGGATCCATGCAAATGTTTACGAACGGATCTAAGATGGGAACAACATATTAACCTCTCAAATGGAATGACAACTGAAGCATTTTTCGATCAGAAATATTAATCACTCATTCATTAATTGAGTATTTTTCAAAACATTTCCTTAGTGTGGGAATATAGTACCGTGAAATCCCATCACTGCTTTTTGTAAAATGTTTCCCTCCCAAACCCTTGTTTCTGATCAGACAGTAGACCAAAGCAAAAGGATGAGATTTTGCATAGGGAGTTCACAAGCTCTCTGTCTGTCTATACAAGCCAGCTGCTTCAGACACTTTGATGCGACTCCATTTGAAAATACATAGCAAAGATTCATGGGAGAAAACAGGCATCCCTCGAATATGATTATTTAAAAACATACGAGTATACAAATTATAGAAGTAATGCCAGATACAGTAAAAAATTCGGCTAATCGCAACTGCTGTGAATGCATTTGTTTGAATAGAAATTAAATGGGTTCTAATTAACCTAATTAGAATTTCGCATAATCCAAGTGATTTCTTAACATATCTAACTGCACAATCATTAGTAGAAGCCAGGCTATTTAGGCGTCCTCTTTATTTTTTCCTTTTTTTTTTCTTTTGAAGACAATGCGACATACTCTCTAAATTAAAAGGAATTATAAAGTTTCGACTTTCTACATTAGAGAAACACACCAAAGAACGCTCAGGTTGTAGAAAATTCTCATTGAAAATCTACTTCTTTCATCTCTTTTGCATAAATCTCTATCTCGATTTCCAGTAAATTACCCGATATGCCGCATTTTGTTTTTTGCAATGATATGTCACAATACATAAAAGTTATAATTATAAAATCATAACGCGTATTCATTATTCTTAATGAAATTCATTTACATTTTCTTTAATTTGTTTGGCGATAAACCATTTGCAGAAAATTATACTGAGCACAACCAAGTGAAGAATAAATGCGTGGTATCGCCTAACTGATTAAAATTCATAAAAGGCGTTGAACTTCTTTTAATATACAGCAATAATAAGAGAATTTATTGCACTTGTAATTATTCATTACCAACTTCTGGTACGAGAATTAAGAATTGAAATCGATTATAATAATTTAGATGTAGTGAGTAGTCCTGCCTATGGTGAGTGATTTTTTGATGAAAAATTCGCCTCAAGAGAAGCTTGTGACTACCGACTTCTCCAGGTCTTTGCCAGTAGGAACGAGGGTTTCTCTGTGAGAGACATAATGGGATTATCTTCCATATGATCACAATTTATCGAACAAAATGGTGCATATTTGATCTGAGTCGAATCATTCTAGCTATGCTGAATAAAGCCTTCGATGTCATGCAAATATTAGAAAGATAGATATTAGAAGGGAACATTTTCGACCCGGCTGAATTTACTCTTGTTCACTTGTTTTTCTCATGACTTATGAACCACAAACCACTTATTTAATTCAGTTTGTTTTATGCTCTCTGACAAGATTGATTGAGAAGTTTCTTGCACTCTGTGTTTTTTTCTTACCTACAAGTACATGTACTGAGAATAGTCATAAAAGTGTTTGTAAGTGAGAACAATAACTACTATACTATTATGCACTACATTCTTCATGCCGATCAATAGGTTTCCTATTGAACAAACACATAAAAACATGACATAAAAACTAATACAGAAATTTAAGGCAGGTGAAGTGACTTACATACGTACGAGTATACCCTCACCCGACGTCCTTTCCTGTTGATGCAAAAGAGCGTGAAGTGCCGCAAATGGCGTAATAAATCGCTAAGTTCTTTTCAACAAATGCTCTGAATCAAATCAATTAATTATAAAGCAGAATTCAATGGTAAAATTGAATGATGTTTGCCGATCTAAAGAGAATTTAGTAAAATGGAATGAAAAATCCGTCCGATATTTGTAAATTTTACTAACAATAACGATGTAATCCCGTCATCCAGAGTTTAAGGAATTGCAATCTACGAATTAAAGTTTATAGGGCAAATATTAAATTGCAATAAATCGGTCAATTTGTGTGAGAAATGTCGGAGTGGCAATTCAGTCCATTTTCATTCACAAAACTAATTGTACCAACCTCACGATGCGTGGCAAGCTTGCATGGGAGATCCCACCATCAAGATCTGTACTAATGGCGGCCCCAAGCAGGCCAAACACTTCCATGCACACCATTGTGCCCTCGTACTCACTAAAGTTTCAAAGTTTATAAATCTAACTGAAATTGAATATAAACCATTTACTTTAACGTTGTTAATGTATAGGTATACAATTTAAGCGCTATCCATTAAAGGGGTCCATTTTCATTCTTAGGAAAGATTTTAGCGAACCCCTAATGTGCACCATTACCTGTTCAAGAGAATAAAAGATATGAACATAACAATATATAAGTCGTTTGTACGACCGCCACCAGAAGGGGCGTGGTTAATCTTTCCTTATACAACAATATAAAAGGCAAAAATATTGGATTGCTACTATTTATCGATTGGGAATTACAAAAAAAAAAAACTAAATTTCAAAAATTGGTAAATTTTTGTGAGAGCTGCCAAAGGGGGTAAGCCGATACAGACCACTCACAATCCCTCGCTACGAGTGGGCAAAATATAAGGTTCTTTCAAGTTTTAAGAAGTTTCATAAAGAGTTACGATAGTTATTATACGACAGGCTGCCTGGCAGATACAATAACAGCCAGCCAGCCAGATAGACGAACGTCGCTTAATCGACTTAATAAGTCATGACATGTATTTTGTTAGAAGATAGTTGGTACTTTAAATGCTAGCTTCTGGGTGTTATTTATTACATTAATATTACATTAATATTCACTCCTCTGAGTGAAGATACAACTATTACGTCTTGCATCATATACTTTCCTCGCTAGGATGCTACATTATATAAATTTTTGTATTTATAACATATTTCTGCGGCTTATTACACCACCCTCGTCTCATTGATACAAATGACATTTTAGTTATTGTATCAAACCCCTTTCGCGGGGCCAACATTAATTTGGCGCTGTAATTAACCAATCCATTATCGCAGAAATCTTCTTTACCCCTCCTCTGAGAAGGACTAAAACGTTTGCTGCATCGTTGCGCTGTCTGGTGGCTGGTTCATCTCGTAGACAAAAAAGGGAGTTGTTGCCATTATGACGACCCCGCCTCAGACAAAGTGTTAACAGCAACTGCGCACTGAAGCTTCAAGTAACTCCGGTAGCGTGGAGGGGCAGGCAACTTGAGCGCGCTGTGTTGTGACTGTGGCATATTCAGACACACGTGTGTAGAGACACACAGTGCTAGTGTTGTAATAACCGGTAATTAAAAGTGATACATGCGATTTAGATCGGGCTAATGGCGAATAGGAATGGAACGTTTCATGTGTTCGCTGCGCGTGTAAGCAACCTCACACCGCTACGGTTCTGGGGCAACTGAATTGGAATGCAGGGATTTGTGTTAATGACCTTATCAGACAACTAACAATATTCACCGTTAGTTATAGCAACTTATTTTTGATTTTTGTTAGAGAAACAAGAAACTGGAAAACGCATATTGAAGGTGAGAGAATATAAAGAGTGTGACTAGAACCGTGAGGGATACGTACAAATTTGTGAGAATATTTACCGTCGTCTTTAGGAGAGCCACTTCTCAGACACAATGACTTATCAACCGGAGATGGTCAACTGGTTTTGGAAATGTACGCATATTAAAATGTACTCTATGTAGTACATTAAGCTCCCAATGTTAGAATTGCTAGTTGAATTATTTTTTTGAATTCGTCTTACTTAAACTATTACAATTGTCGTGATATTCCATGTATAGCAAAGGGCAGACAGACCTTTTGACAAATTCTTAGCTCAAAGTATATTAAATTTGCGTTAAGCAAATAAACTTTTTCTAGATTTGAAATAGTTGAATAAGCAATATATGTGGGTCTAAAGGGTTCTTCAGTAGGGAAGGTACGATTCGGTGGTTACTGACGGTAACGTTGTTTCGTCTTTCGCTAATTTTCTCCTTTTCTTTTATTTTTCAGACAAATCAACATAGTACATTATGGCACTGAGCAATACGAGCAAACTATAAAACTTTTCTTTATCAAGGAGTTCTCTTGCGGCAACGGCGATCGCGGTTCTTCCAAGTCGATGCTTGGAAGTTTGGTAAAAAATTCGCGTCGACTGATTCAGCGAGCGATCAACCAATAATCCTAGGTAACCGAAACATCAGATCTATCGAGAACATTATACTATCCGTTAGAATGTTCAGCAGAATCGAGGGGTAAAAGAGCTCGATCTTTCACAGACATCAACATGGCGACTTAGGATTACAACGGCACAAAATCCAACTAATCCAGAAACTGAAGGAAAATGATCGTAGGCAAAGCCGTGTGGTCGCTGATTGGTTTCTGATTTCTGGACAACGCTCTACTGAGATCGTGCTATTTAATCCCATTAAACATTAAACAGTCTCTTGTGGAGTTTGTTTAAATCGCAGGTCTATGCCAATGAGCCACAAGTCCTCGAAGCCTAAGTAACCCATAACATTTCACAAATTCGGCTTGCTATTTGCGCCACAGTCATCAAAAATTGGTAGAAACCACCTAGCGAATTGTGGCGCGCATCTGAAGCATACTTCATATATAGCGCCACTGATAGGCTTCTCAAATAAAATAAAATAATTCGTATCCCCATAGGAATAAGTATGAGAAAGTACGTAACGTATTAGACCTTTTAAGAATATTTAAGACGATAACGTATTAGAACTTTCAAAAATATTAAGGACGATTTATGTCCGCCTGTCTGGAAATAAAAGCAATATTTTCCCACGTCATTGTTAGAAATTGTACACTTCAGGCACCTTCCGTACAAAATGAAGAATTCCAAAAATTTATATTTTTACACGGAATAAATAGATTTTCCAGTAAGCTTAGCCAGGCTGCCGATTGTCTCCCTTAAGCTCTCTGATTACTGTTTACTTGGGTAGCAGAGTAGCAGAGGTAGTAAGATAGGCCTCACCTCCGCCAATGGGGACTAGCATAATCAATTTGGTTGTTTCATACTAGCATAATCAATTTGGTATCTCCTGGCTGCGAAGAAAGGGTTGACAATATGCGGTAGTATCAAAACTGTTAGCAGCTTTTCCTAGATAGTCCAAATTTTACTTGGCTATCTCAGGGGGGCGTTGGCAATCGCATTGTAATATGCTCAGTGTGTCGCACACCGTGGGTAAGGTCTTCACAGCGAGACTCACGTTAAACCCTTTTGTACTTCGGACAAGAATTCCGATCTAATCTGGTATATAGTGGCAGCTAAATGTCTATTTAAATAACTTTAGAGTGCCACTGCCGATGCGCTGTATGTAAATAGGTAGCAATTATAGAGAGACTCACAACCTAATAAAGAGCTTCTTGTAAATAAAGTTGTTATAAAATCAAATCAGAGAAGGGAAAAAATTTAATCCTTTATGTACAATGGAGGGGTCTTTATCCGATCTATGAATGTCTGACGCTATCCAAAATGAGGGGGGTTTGGCAGACTGGGCATAACAACTGTGCAATATACATTTGAATATGAACTAGTAACCGAAAAGAGAATAAGACACTTTATTTCATTGTTTGATAATATAATGCTTCAAAAACGCCTGGAAGGAAAATTCAACCCCTGCCCTGGCCACGACATTCAAATTGTTCAAAGATATTTTAATGCCTAATGTAGGGTTGAGAATGGGAGAGAAGACGATCTTAGATGATCACAAATTGGTAAAGTGAGTATACCTGGCAGCGCCCTACATAAAGCATTCATAATATTTTGCCGCGACGAGCTACAAAACAGTAAATGGATCCATAATCCCTCACAAAGATATTCAGAAGATATCTCCGAATAAGAACTCGATATTACTTGATATTGCACATGGTGATAGATGGTAGACATGGCTCTAATGTTCGGAAAGTATATGTGATGCTTGATACCATTCGATTGCAACTATGAAGAAGGAAGACATCGAAAGGCACATACCCTTTGAAATAGCCACAGTCAATTCCAAGAAGCTCTCTCAATCACTTGAACACAATGCTTTCGAATCCCACAGCAAAATCTGAACCACGCTCAGACAAACCCTGGTACCATAAACGAACCAAACTGGCAAAACTACAGCCAGTAGTAAGTAATGCCTACTACAAGTGAACATTATAGAAAAAGGAAAAGAGAAGCTGCAGATGGCACGCTTATAGAAAAAATACTGTTCGAGAAACTCTTTTATAAGGCAACAATGAGAATCTGGACATATATATAGAGACTGCCCCACCATGATGTAGTGACCACTTGTGTATATTGCGAGCTCGGGATGGCAGTAGAAGTGGAGAGATCACTTTATATTTAGGTACTGGCATTCTATGGTCAGTATGGCTGGATAGTCAAGAATTTTAGAATGTTTAACTTTTCTACTTACGTACTTCTAATAGGTAATGAAAATGAAAATTGCGCGCATTGGCGCCTTTCAAATTTCAAATTGACCAATTGTTCGACCTAAGTTGTAGACTGCTGCAAAATTATGTTGTCTTGTAATGCCTCGTAAGACTTGTGAAAAATCCGCCTATACAAATTACCGATTTAAACCACATATGCTTAGACTCATATCTTTCTAGTTGTACTGAGTTGGTGGATTAAGTTCTGATAATGAAAATGGAGGATATTCTCATACTCCCTTTGGTGCCTCTCTTAAGAATAACCAATTTAGTCCATATATTTTAGCTTCATATCGTTCACGCAGTTGTGTCATAACTTACGTGGTTGGTGAATTTAGTTCCGAGAATGAAAATGAACTGCTGCGCCACTCATACCTCATCTACAAATTGGCCGATTTATTAAACTTTAATTTTTCCCCTGTAATCCTTAATTCTTAAACCGCAACTTATAACGCTTTTAATTATTTAATAAAAACAATTCTGTGCATGACAGTCGTCGGATTTACACGCCTTTTGTGCAAATCAGTCGATTTAGCAAAAACCAATGGGCCTCCCTATAATTTTTAAAGGCAGTAAGTTATAGTAAATAAGGCCAGTAAACTATAATTTTAATTCTTTCGTTGTGCATTAATTCACAGTCATTTGTTAGTAACAAATTACCGATTCACTAACATCCTCCTGGCAACTCTGCACACTTTAGTACCAACGAAAAACGACGTTAAGTGAAGTTATATAAACATCAGTTTAGCTGATTGAAATTTCTGTACTCGTTATAAGCAGTTATCGGAAAAATAACAGTTTTACCCTAATAATCCAAAAATATTCCTCTGTCCACTTGAATGGGCCAAACACACTCACTTTTCAATATTTTAAATGCACCATCAGAGTTTCAGCCTATGGCATAAGAAAAAGTAAATCATATGGTCCCATTTAAAAGGTAATAATTTTGCTACCCATTCTATGTGCCCTACTTTTGGTACTCAGGTATTATATCCGTTCATAGTTGAAAGCTCTTCCCACTCTCTCACACACACATACATCTAATCAATCTCCCTCTTCGTCATATACTTTTAATTATTCACCGTGTATCATTTGTTGTTAAATAAAAATAAATGGATTTTTGTATATTTTGTTTTGTTTTCTTACTCTACATCTACTTTGTTTTGTGTTTCGGCGTCTCTTTGTGTATTATTATTGTTCGTTTTTATTTGTGTTCATTCTCAGTTGTCAGTTATTATGGTTTCATTTCCCTCTGAATACTAAACATTTACTTTAAGGTTAATTATTCAATCTGTGGTGATCACTGCTCATGCATTCATTAATTTACATTCAGACAATTGTCGGCGAGTAGCAGAAATGTAGTACCACTCACACCCAGAGCGTGTGTGGTGATTGTAATTTAACCAGGGTTGCCATTTTGATGTAGGGGGGATTCTCAGGTCGGAAGGACTTCCTCATAGAAATTTTGCTGCTCTCAAAGTAAAATCTTGTAAAAACTTGATCTTAATGACATTGTTTGAGAAATTATAATTTTTCTTACAGAAAAGTCCATTGTGAAATTTCAGCTTTTCATAGGCAGAAGTTGTCTTGAAAAGCAACCATTCTCTGTAGAAAAGTTGACTTGGAAAGGCAATACTGTATAGAAAAGTTGCCTGTGAAAGGCAAACTTATCGTACAGCAAAGTTGCATATGAAAAGCAAACTTATCGTTTAGAAAAGTTGTCTGTGAAATGCAAACTTAACGTATAAAAAAGTTGCCTGTGAAAGGTCGACTTATCCTGTAGAAAAATTGCCCGTGAAAAGCCAACTTGTCGCATAGAAAAGTTGCCTGTGAAAGGCCAGCTTTTTGCATAGAAAAGTTGCCTGTGAAAGGCCGACTTATCGTACAAAAAAGTTACCGGCTTTTCGTACAAAAAAGTTGCCTGTGAAAGACTAGCTTTTCGTATAGAAAAGCTGCCTGTGGCCTGTGAAAGGCCAGCTTTTCGTGTAGGAAAGCCTGTGAAAGGCCAGCTTTTCGTATAGAAAAGTTGCCCGTGAAAGGCTGGCTTTTCATATAGAAAAGTTGTCTGTGAAAGGCCAGCTTTTCGTATAGAAAAGTTTCCTGTGAAAGGCCAGCTTTTCGTACAGAAAAGTTGCCTGTGTTAAAGACCAGCTTTTCGTACAAAAAAGTTGCATGTGAAAGGCCAACTTTTCGTACAAAAAAGTTGCCTGTGAAAGGCCAACTTTTCGTATAGAAAAGTTGCTGCGAAATGCCAGGCAGCTGTCTATAAAGATAGAAAGTTGCATATGTAAGGTATTAATTTTCTTTTTGTCATAGAGAAAAGAAAACGGTATTTCTGCCAGTTGAAGCTTCTTCCTTATATCAGTCTTCAGTTTTTTTGTTAGTCTCTATTCAACCCTTGTAGACATTCGGCATAAAAATCAAACTTACTTATTTAATCAAGCTATAACTATAAAATTCTAATCTAATCTTAAGCATTCTATTTGCATGTTTCTGATTTGAAGTTTTAAATTTCCATGAGATATTATAGTTTTCTTTGAAAAGATGTTAAATTTGGGGAAAAATTTCTTGCTTGAGCTTTCGATTTAATTTATTTTATTTTCCATCTTTTTGCATGCACGTTTAGTTCATTCGTAATTTTATTTGATTCCTCAACCTCACCTTAAGAAATGAAAAAGGATCTTTTTAAAATGGAGTAGTTAAGTAATGATCAGGGTATCGTCAAATATTTTGTGGCTCGTATTGTGTAAGAAATTGATCTTTTTGCTGCAGTTTTTTCAACTTATTTTGAAAAGGGGCTTGCAGGGTATTGACAACAGGAAATTATTGTATGTAATAATCCTTGTTGCAAAAATATACCAAAGCTGGGAGAAAGGATGACTTGTGCAAGGCAACATGCATAAATTGCTGTGTGATGTAAACTTTCCTTCAGAAAAGTTGCCTCTTCCTACAGAAAACTGTTCAGGGAAGACAGCTTTTCATATTGCGAAGGTTGTTGTCTATAAAGCTTTGGCTTTTAAGATACAGGAACTTGGTAACCCTGTTACTTTAATTAATTATTCATGACAGGTTTTTGTTCTTTTCAAAAGTGATTAATAAAATATTTTTTTATATCATTCCCTTCTGTGAAATAGTTTTTTTTATTTTCTTTTTCTTTTGCTGGTGACGTTTCTTTACATAAACAGATCAGATACTGCAGACACAACTACAAATATATATAGTGCATGTATGTTCAGATGTGACAAACCGATTTCGTCGTGATGGACAAGTATGCAAATCTCCACAGTTATGAATATTTATAAATGATGGCGTTTTTGTGTTTTTTCCTTTTTCTGAAAGCTTTATAATATAAATACTTCATCACAATCCTATATTTCCGAGCTCTAAACCGTTGGTTAGGGGAAAAAACAATTGAATCGTAAAATCTGATGTTTATGAAGCCATGCAATCTTAGCTTAGCGAGAGAAATCAATCAAAAAGGTAATTCAATAAATGCGGACTTAAGACGATACTGCATAATATGACTGAGTTTTTGCTACTGGCAACAAAGAACAACACGTGAACCATCAGTTTTCTATATTTAAATCGTAATTTGAACGAACTGCTTGAAAAGCATTTACAGCTGTATGACTTATTTTTGTCTTTCATGCCCATATTCTGCCAGCTTTGAATCACTTACGTTAAACAGAATAGTTGAAATTTATGTCAACTATGAAGACTAGTTGGTTTTTATTTAGGCTACTGTATGATTTGTTTTTGTATTTCGAGTATAAACCAATTGATAACTGCCCGTTCGGTAAAGAGGCCGGCTAAGTTCGTGGATTAGCGTTAGAGATGATTTCCAGCTATGTCAGGAAACAGCATTCATTATTTCATGTTTGCTAATTGAAGTCAAATAAAAGAACGCAGAATTAAAAAAAAAAAAGATTTTTGTCCAGAATCTTCTTCGGAAAGCCGGTTGGTTGTTTTTCTGTTACCTAGTAAATAACTGAAACTGGGGACACTGACTAAGACACCTACAGTATTGCCCATAAAAAAAAGGGATTCTTAATATTGGCTGCAGCAAAATAAGGTTTGTGGTTTCGAGATAGTTCTCCCCATATATTTTAGTGTCCTTTAATTAAACTCTATTTAAACTGTAAGAATGGTATTCAATGAACTTCCCTATGACCGAAACTGACCGAAAATTAAACATTAAGAGCAATGTTGCCAACATTTATTGAATGTTATTAAAAACAGCTTTGCTATGAAAATCCAGTTTATAAACTCTTAAAAGATTATTATGAAAAATATTGCAGATCGCTCTCTTAATAAGCAGATTACTATACCAATATAGTCAAAATACTTACATATCGACAAGAATACTTAGAGCGAAAAATCCATTTCACTAAACACAAATTTTAAAAACCTTTATGTGCCCATTGGTCGAAAATTTTAACTACTACTGTTTTTTAGAAAGATGAAAAATCCTTGCATACATTGCAGGAATAACAAATCTATTAATAAGTCCTGAGAATAACGCATAACAAAAAAATCGAAGCGGTAGCCTTCTCAAGTATGGCGAAGAAGTCAGCAACGAAAACAAGTTGGTTGTTTCGACAAACAAAGAGTCTACTCGTTTCATGTCGAACGACTTTGACTACGTTGACTACGTCTTCCATAGAAATAATGATGGCAGTCTGAAAAATAGGAAAATAGTACCGCTTACAAACGGATACTGGACTTACAACACAATTTAATAACTAGGCCCCCCGAAAAATCCGACTTGCCAGGCATTATTACTACACCTCTTATTGTATAGCACAAAATGGTGGCTTCCGACCGAAACGAATGAAACTGTTCTGATAGTCTTCGAGAATGAAATGATATTCAAGAATGCAAAAAAGTTAAGACGCCTGTCAAAATTGTATACCAATTCCATCTTTTTTATGTTATTTACAATGTTTTAAGTGAAGCTACTGTTTATTGTTTGTGTACAATGAAAACTTATTTCAAGTGATAGGTAAATATAGTGGTTTGTTAAAAAAAAAAAACATTCCATTTCACCAGTACCATGTGAAATGTTATGACGGCTTTTCTCCATCGAAAATAACCATTAATTCTAGATTTGCTGATTTTGGAAGAGGTCGAACATTCACTGTTGGTACAAAAGATGAACACCAAAAAAGTCTTCTCGATACTCGAAAAATGAAGAGTAAGAGATGGCTACCTTCAACAATTTTGGGCGTGGAAGAAATGGATACTGCAATTGCTAACAGTGATGCAAAAGTACCAAAGTATTGCCAATATACTCGTACAGCGCTGTTTGGAGCAGTTAAAGCACAGTAAAAAGATTTTTTCAAGATAAATATGGTAATAAACGAAACATGAAGTTGCCTTTACTCGCTGGTTCGAATCGGTAGTGTGCTAAATAGAAAAAACCTGGCAAAAGCCGTGAAAATCTACCAAAAGTACAAGAGTCGGCCAGTGAAGTCCTTCGAATTTGAGGATGTCCATGATTCACCGATTACCTAGAAATGGAAGGAACAGGGAATAACTTCAAGACTAGGACGGTCTTCTATAAATGCATATAAATTGAAGTTGTTCCTTTCCGCATCTAACGTGTACCATTGGTTTCTTTTAACCGCTAGATGATACAAATATTAGGAAGGTCAGGAGGAAGAGTAGTTTTTCCTAGTATGAACAAGTTCTTCCCTAAAGAACCGATTTTGAACTCCTACATTCCATAGCGTTGATGTAATTGTATTGACAAATCGTCAGGTAAATAAGTGTGACATATTTTACGTGTAGAATTAGACAGTTTTTTTTGGATGCAAATGAGGGTTTTTTATTATCTTTTAACCATAATAATCAAACCGGTTCCTTACAAAATTATACCAAATGTGCTTTTTAGTGTGCATACAGAACCGCTTTACGTTGCCTTTAATTATTGAAGAAACCGTAAAATCGTAAAACATTTATTCAGTAGTTTTTGCACATTTTTTATTGTTAGATCATTATTCTTAATTCACACTGTCCATTGCAAGGCAATCTTTAAAATATTGCCCTCTTAATATATGATCTAAATAATCCTCGAAAAACAAACAAACTTATACAAAAAAAAAAAAAAAAAATTTAAAAAGGAAAAAAATTTTCTCAAAAACTTAAGTGCAGTTGATGACAGAAGCGACGTTTTTTTCACCAAATATTGATGATATTTGTTCAAGTAAGTAAGTAAAATCTTTTTTCCAAGACGCAAACGTAATAGAAGAATTATAGGGAGCCAACTAAAAAATATTGATAAGAATCGATCTAATCAAAAACCTCTGCTAAAATATTGTGAAGACAGGCGGGATAATTTGACAGATTTGTAGCTTAGCCATTGTGCTTCTTTGAATACGAGAGTGGTCTTAAAACTTTCCGATCTAACAAAGAAGACACAAAAGTTGGGGAAATCTTTTATTTATATTTCAACACAATCTCAGCGATATTCAATAGCTTCTACATCCTGTTTACAGTAAGAACTGTCAAACTCCTTAAAATAGCCATCAAGCCATTTTTTCAAGTTTGGAAAATGAAAAACAGAAAATAATTCGAGGGAGTTAAACCTGCCGGACAAGATGCTTGATGCGATGATGAAGCAATTCAAATTTTTATTCATTAATTTGGGCCACTACAATAGTGGATGTGTGAACTGGAGCACTGTCTTGCAGGAACAACACTTTCTTTTTCGCCAAATGCGGTCTTTTTTCTAAAATTTCATCACCTATACGAGTATGCTGCAATAAATTTCCATGGTATTCGCTGTTGATGGTTTTTCCTTTCTGAAGTTAATTAATAAAAATTATCCCAAGCGGTTCCCAAAAAACAGACGCCACCACCTTTCCTGCAAATGCAACCGTGTTCGCCTTCTTTGGACAAGATTCTTTCATTCCAGTCCACTGCTTTGATTGCTCCTGTGTCTCAGGTGTGAAGTGGTGGACCCATGTCCCATGCATGGTTATAAATCGACGCAAAAATTCGGCTTTATTACGATGAAACATCGTCAAACTCTACTGCTCTGCTCAAACATCTTCACGGCGCTGTTTTTTTTTCTATTGAAAGCAAGCGCCACACTCATCTTGCGCACAGCTTTCTCATCTTCAAACCTTCAGTCAATATGCGATGTATGGCACTTTTTTAAATGCCTATTACTTCAGCTAGCTCACGCTCATCCAATACCATAGTGGTCGACCACTACGGTGTTCGTTTTGGCAGCTTGTACGGCCTCGTTTAAACTCTACTACCCAACGTTTTACGGTCGTAAACAAAGGAGCAGACTGCCCTCGGCTTTAATATTGTTTGGACTGAGCCATTTCAAAAATAAATATTTAATTACATACCAGCGACCAAATTCACTGAGATCCTTTCATTTTAATCGCGGAAATAAAAATACTAAACAATGTGGCGCTTTAAAACTTAAAACATACATATGTTTCATAAAATTGTCATATTTCACCAAAATATTTTTTTTTTTTCAAACTACTGGCACCATTTGTACGTCAGATAGGCAAGTTTTGGCACTGTTTTCGTATATTTTTCCAATCTATCCTCTCTCTTGCTCGGTTTCTTTCACGATATTATTGTATTTTTTAATAACTGATTTAAGACATTTACCAAAAATATACATGGAATGTCATTTACCAAATCATTGATATCAGTAAATTCTATTTTAATTTTTTTGGCTTTTACTTTCAGTTTGTTGAAAACAGTTGGCAAAAGGTCCTTCCAACCCGATTTGTTATTTTCCTGACTGAACATCCCATTTTCTGATTTACAGACATATTTGCATTTTTTCATTTGGCGAGTTTTTGAATTTTTGTCGACAGCATGTAATGAGTACCACCTTTTCAAAATACCTTGGAAATCCAAGGAATTGGTTTGGTTGATACTTCCCTAACGACGCATTTGTATTCCGTCTATTTTTTGATTGCAGCTATTTAAAAAAAACTGTTTTTTTTTGCGATCATATTTCTTTGTTTCCAAGGCATGGACATATTTCTGTGGTCACAACCCGTAACAGTCTAACTCGAGTTAGGACACAATTGAGTTATTAGCACCATCGTATTCAGCGTATCTAAATTTATTTGCTCTAAATTTTTCATGTTTGTATCTCTTCTAGGAAGGCAATTAATCCAAAAAAACCTAATAGCTTAATTTATTTTTCCAAATTACTGTTTTGGGATAACTGCCTAAGTCAATTTAGGATCACAACAAATATAAACATTATTTTTTCATCGTTGCCTAAATCAACTTAAGTCGTTAAGTCTTTAAACTTTATGAATTTTTATATAGGAATAACAACCTAACTCAACATGAGAAATCGAATCTGAAATATTTTGACATAGAATAATAATTTATGTCAATTTAGGCGCACTTAAAGTTTTTTATTTAATCTGGAATAATAGCCTAACTCAACTTGAACTTTTTGACTTTCTTTCGTTCAAAAATTCATAAGAGCCTAAGTGTCTTTTTCGATAATATCTTTTGACTGCGAGAATAAACAACTATTTTTTGTTAACGACTAAGTAAAGAAATTCGTTTCCTTGGAATCTGTAGCAAAGTTTTCCAAAAAACACCTTCTCCTGATTTTTAGTGAAGATTCAAAACTTTAAACTCCTGTACTGAAAATATTGAAAAACAAACTTAGGCTGTTATGGGTTGTGACCACAGATTTATATTTTCACGACTTTATTCATTGAAGTTTTCTTGAATATTTCCGTACACCAACTGATGGGTCTGGTATGCCGTGATTGGGCATATTTTGTTATTTAGATATTTGTGTTTTTCTTTAAAATACTTCTTCACGCCATTTGATAGGAGCTACTTTTCCCAAATGCCTTGGAAATGTGAACACATTTGAATTTTAAAGACATTATTATTTTAGTGATTTTGCTTCTCTGGAATCAAAATTTGGTTATTTTCGCTATAAAGCTCTGTTTGAGAAATATAATAATGTTTGCATTTTAGCAATTTATATCATTTGCCGACTTTTTAAGTATTTATTTGCGTTAGAAGAAAATTTTGTTTACTTATTTTATAAGCCGAAATTTTGATAACTTTCGCGATTGACATATTTGTGTTTTTGAAGTTTGTGTGACAACTACAACTAAAACAACTACTATTATGTTAAAATCAATTGGTCAGAGACAAAGTCTGGCATCCGGTTCATTTACATGGATATACGAGTACTAATTCATATTTTATTATAGCAACGAGTTTGCACAATACAAATGGTTCCTATTTTATTTTCTCCATTAAGCGCTCTGTTTTTTGAAATATAGTCAAATTTGTATTTTTTACTTTGGGGCATGTCTCTGAGCCTCGTTAAATATAGCTCTCGGTTTTGAGTTAAAAGCTTGATTTTTCTCGGGAACAGCCTGCTTGCGAATAATAAAAACTCTGAGTATAACAGAGAGATAAACAAGGATAAGTGAGACAACAAAGATTATGTACTCTCTCTTCATAAATATGCCAATTTTTTGCGTCTATTGCATACTTTACTTCCGGAAAAAAACAGAATTTTCAAAAATGATTTTTATTTTTGAGGAATTTGTACACATTTTTTCAGAATATATATTTTTAAGAAGATTCAATTTTTTGTTAAGATGTCGCCCACTGTCTTTAAATAATTCAGACGATTGCAAAGCAACATTTAGAATGTTAGCGATTTATTCGGTTATATATTTTCTGACCACCATGAGGCCAGATCGGTTGCTTCTAACTATACCTATATATGATCTGATCTAAATAATCTAAAACTTATGAAATTCAGAATTTATTTAAAATTCAATTTAAAAAAATAACGTATAATTACTTATAATAAAAAGATAAATTAAAAAAAAAACACCTTTACGTTTAGCTGTTTTACTACTCTGTTATCTAGTAAATAACGGGTTATCTATTTTTCGGTTTCAAAAGTAAAGTTAAATCAAACACACATAAAGCTATGATTTCGATAAAACTTTTATTTCATTATAATGCTTGGGCCTTGCTATTATGTGGGAAATACATACAATGTCATTTAAATGACTGCCTCTGGATTGGTTGTAGCAGTGGATCCTTTTAAGACAGTTTTCGACCATCCTATCGCACATTTCGGGCGGTACATTTGCGGATTATCCGCGTATACGAGGTCTTTGACGTAGCCCCACAAAAAAAGTTCAACGCTTTCACTTTTTGAAAACTGAATCACGTTTGGATCACCACTTTTGTAGTAAGTTTTAACTATATTTACGCGTTCTTCAGTTATTATAAATAACTAAGACTTCAGATGACAGGTGTTTAACAGGTGACAACCTTGCCAGACCTGCGGTTTTGAAACTACTAAATGGATAACTCCGTATTTAGTTCTGGGACTTTGTATTTGGTTTTAGGATTTTTTTTTTTTAAATCTGAATCTTGCACAAAAGTATTTCGAGTAAAAGTTTAACGGGTGGTGCATGAGCTATCAGTGAGCTATCAGTGAGCTGGCGTAACACACATATGAAACCTTTCGTTAATACAATGAAAGTGATCATTATGGCAATGAAATTCAATTTTTGATATAAAGGAAAGAATTTGTATAAACATTAAATTATTTATTGATTGTATTAAATGATAATCATCAAAATTATTGCTGTTATCCCGAATTTCAATGGACTAGCTTGAACTTGTTTACAAACACAGTAACTTACCTGTACAACTCGTTATTTATTGGATCGATATACACTGACGCCATTAATATCTCTGCCATATAGTACAGATAATTTTCAACTCTTTCTCCAAAGTTCAGAGGCACTTCCAGACCACTCGCTAATATGGGTTCATATGCTACCACGGTGGGGTTGCCCACTAAATTTCGCAAAAATCTTGTCGGTTGTAGTACAAAATTGACAACAATGGGACATTGGAAGTGGGCACCTATACCCAATAGAAAACTTACGCCAAAGTAGCCCATAATGATCACATCAAAATCTCCTGGGCCATTGGTTTGCAAGAACTTCACCATGTTTGGATTCTGCATAGAATGATTAGCACTATTCATGAGCTGTTGCAGTAATCTCTTGTATTTTAGATAACGATTAGCAGGCTTAGCGGTTAAATCGCTCACATTGTAACCTTTTGCACTTTCTATGTAAATCACATTAAATTTCTCTTTAGCCTTGACCTGAGGATAACTGGTCACTATAGTAACATTGTGGCCAGCATCGGCCAATGTTTCAGCCACGGCACAGTGTATAATCACATTGGAGTACGAGGGAGTGGGAAAGAAGGCTAAAATGCGAGCGCCATTGTTGGGCTGGGCGAATAACACTACAAGCACGGCAGTTAAATATAACAAACTTTCCGACATAGTGTTAAATTTCCTCTATTATAATATTTTAAATTTTACTTCTGAGCCGAAACAAATATCATGCACGTAAGCCACTTTACTGAAAACTGAAGCGCGACCAAGAAAATTAGTAATTTTTAGTAATATGGAAAATATTTTCTTATTCTTTCTGACTGACACTGGACAAATTACACCTATTTCATGTTCGAGGCGAAGCAAGATAACAATGTTATCGCATGTGTGCTGACTGGTTTTATATTTATTAGGGTTGGCTGATAACTACCCTGCATCAAATAGATCTGGGTATTATAAATAGAATTTTATTTTTTCCTGAACACAACAACTTTTGCTTTGAGATCAGTGGGCGTTTTCAATTTAATACAGCAAGAATGTAACACCCAGAAGGAAGCATCTAAAGTCAATTGAGTGATATTTGCCTAGCTTGGTGCCTGGTAGAAACGATAACTGTCGCGGTCCTTTACGAAACTACTTAAAGCCTGGCATAGCCTAATATTTTTGGACCGAAGCTATCTGAATTTTATTTCATCGTTTTGGCACGAAATTCTTTTTAAAATTTGAAAAATTGATAGATTAACTAAACCTTACCGATATCTGCCATACAAATGACCGATTTGACTCATATATTCTTAGATTTATATCTTCTATACATTTACACTAAATTCTTTCAAATTTGATATGCGTTAAGAATTTACCAATATGGTATATGAGAATGAGAACGGACCGCATAGTCAAGCCTTTTCAGCAACCTCCTATTCGAACTGAATAATTTTCGGAAGTTCAATCTTTGCTCTCCAAATTTAATTATCCGCGGCCTGGTTCCCTCTATTTTTTTGTCAATTAAATATGCTGATAGTTTTCTGTGAGACTTGAGTAAAATCGACCGCCGCACCGCGTCTGGTACCTCACATGCAAATGATCGATTTAATATATGATTAACGAACAATGTTGTTCACTCCATTTCCAAGATCTTATGTTGGTGAAGACATAACGTGTACAATGTTTGACTGAATTTTATGCAAATGAATGAATGAATGAAAGATTTGAATCTAAGAATATAAGTTTACAAAAGGCATAATGTGTGCCAAATTTTACTGAAGTCCGTACAACAGCTTGAAAGATATGAAACTAAGAATATTTGGATTAAATAGGTTAATTGTAAATATGGGCGGTGCAGAGGGGGAAATTTTTACCAAGTATTTATTACAAAGCGATACGATGAACAAAATTTTAGTTAATCGCAGTCAACGAATTAAGAGTTATAGGGAAAAAATTACAATCCTCATCTACTATTTGGCAGAATAGGGCTGTGTTTCAAAAAGTTTTGTAAAGGTTTTCGGCAATTATCGCATCTACCAGCCGGTTAGCCGGTCACAGATACTCGATACTTTAAACGCTTCCTTCTGGGTGTTACATTTCTGCCATATCAAACGGTATATACCTTCAATTCTTTGGGTGTAATAGAAACAAGTACAAGGAGCGGGGTAGCGGGGATATACCAAGAAATACAACGCAAGGATTAGGGTACAGGAACAAAGATGGAAATGATGGAAATTTGACCACAGACACCTACAATGGAAAGAAAATATTAATTCCAATAGATAGTATGAGTGAAGATATTTCGCTAATCAGCACCAAGAAAATAGAATGTCAGAATGTCGTATCGGCTTAAGAACAGTAAATTATACTGTGTCAACGGTCCGATGGCAAAGTTGTTTGAGACAGGTGCTCATTGGTACCTCTGCCTATTATAACATGACATTAAGAAAAGCGATTCTAACCTTTTCGATGAATAGTTATTTACCAAATGCGTGTAAAATCGTTCCGTGATTCATATGAAAAACTAAAGCCTTTTCCATCCAGCCTGATTGGTGTAGTTGTCATTGCGCCAAACGATGCCTTAGGCAAATGATGCCACGCGACGTATGATTTCGGCAATATACTTATGGGGTTGATAATAAACAGAAATGAAGCGAACATCAATGGCAAAAATAAATTTAAGGAATGCATAAAAGCGCCATGACGCTTGCGTAGCCTACTGATGTTGTCATCTCTGATCAAGTACCGTGAGGTCTTACTACAGTCTTCTCCAACATTGAAGAGTAATCAGCAAAAGTGAATTTGGTGGCGGACAAGGTAAACATAAAGTTAATTCTTCTGACAAACAAGGGGTCTTATCGTTTGCTCTCAATACAGCATGAACCATTACGACTATGGCCGTAGTGTAGTGGTTAATTTAATCTATCTCGTCTCTGCAGAAAATGAAATAACTGAGGTTGATTAGTCAAGAAATTGGCAAAAAGCATTTCTTCTGAATAGGCGCAATTATGGATTAACCAAGCGATTTAGTGAAACAGTTCGACGAGCGAAAATCTAACTGCACCAGATCTTAGTCTCATTTATTTTAGTCTCGTTATTTTCAATTCAAATGTACTTTGTCGCTGACGGAGATTTTCGGCATCATGTGAGTCATGAACTACCGAAACTAACGTTGTCAGCTCATCTGTGTTACGCTGATCATTTCAAAATTTTTAAGAATTTTCATTTGTGAATAATACTATTTATCGAAACCGAAAAGTAGTTTTCATTTGTTTCATTTTATGGTATCCAAGTCAAAACTATGTACAATATTGAATCGGATTTCACTACGAAATTTGAATTTAAAAAACAAACTGCAGAAGATTCTAAAAGTGTTTTCTTCCAGGAACTATAATTTCATCAGGACTCAGCTCTGATTCAGATTGAAGTTTGTTTTGGGTTCACAAATCAAAAAATTTATTGCAGTATGTTTTCATAGATAAATCAAATCAATGTGGATTTCTGATTACATTTCAGACACAAAAAGAATCGGTGCATTAATTATATCGATGTTGTAACTATTCAGAACCAAACTTCCAAAGTATCACTGGGGATCAAAAGTGAAAATCCGAATTTTCCTGAAAGTCCCCGCTATTCACCATAGACGAGCAGGATGTTGAACATAGTTAATCCCCTCCACGAATTAAAAACAAATTTTTTAAAAGTTAGGTGAATCAAAAATGAATTTTCTAAAAATTACGTGAATTAAAATTATTTTTCTGAAAATTAAATTGAGTTAAATTTAAATAATTTAATTGTATTACATCGAATTAAAACTGAATTATTTCAAATTACACTCAATTAAGTTAAATTACGTTGAATTGCTTTCTATCAAATAATTTGTAAATATTTATCATAAATTGTAAAAATTAAGTATTTATCTACTTGTGCAAAGGCTACTTCAAACAACCATGTAATTATAAACACACCTATTTTGTTACGACCATGTGGCAACCCAGCGGTGCTCGGAGGTCTCATGGTTGAAACCAGCGATAAACTCGCTTTCTTTTTCCTCCAGCATTCAACTGAACCACTTCGTCAGTCGCCCACAAAATACCAATGAAAAACAAAAATGTAAGGTAACCTAAGTTCTTCACCAAACCCTCCATTTTCTCTCGTGGAACCTGAGGTCCAACTGAAATCTTCAAGCAAAATTTGACAGATTTACATCTTACATCTTTTACGCTCTGAGTGCGATATATCAAGTGATACTGAATCTAAATTCTTTTTGCAGTCATTCAGTGTTAAAATTGTTCACATTTATAACACCACGATCTGGGTTATATAAATATTTTTGACATGTGGAAATCAAAATCAGGCTCCCGCAATTTTTTTTATAAATATGTTAACCTACTAAAAATTAGAAACTGCTCTTTCAAAAAATTTGGTGTTGCGGTCATTCTAGAGACTATAAAAAGAGAATTCACTTGAATGAGCATTTTACGATCGTGACTAGTTGATTATTAAACTACTCTCGCACACGCTGCTTTATTGAACTCTGCACTCATGAAACATCATTGTTTATTTTGTCGCTTTATCAGTTGCCACAGATAACCAAAATCATCCAGTTAAACCTCACATCTGTACAGCGTCATTTGATCTTGATATGTAGACGATGCTTATCAATCTAGACAGATCAAAAGAAGGCTATAAATGGTATCAAGAAAATATTATGGATAAATTCTATTATGTAATGAAAATAAAAATATCATCAGGGACATATTCAAGAAAGTAATTAAACCGTCTTAATTTCAGCGCTTGCAACTTCAAAGGCAAAAGTGCTGCATTAAGTGCCATCTAGCTAATTTATGGCTAAACTTTGTACGAATTTACGTAGTACGATTTAAAAATTAACGGATCTGTAATTGTGTTTAGTTAGGCCAAATTTAAAAGTGGTCTTAACTTATTGAAGAACAAAAGTTTCGTAAGCATCTTTTCCGAATAAAGAAAATTTTTTGCTATAAAAAGAATACAATATTTGTGGCAGATTTTAGATAAATCTGAAACTAATTTTCAATTTCTAAAAGTCAAAACATTTTGATTGTATAATATTCAGAACGAACTTTAGGTATATAAATAAAAATTTAATTTATTTATATACCCTCATTCCTATTTCAATAACTGTCCAAGGGTAATTGAAAATGTAATAAGAAGAAGGAAAGAAAACAGCAGGGTAGCCTACCCGATCTCTTGGCTAACTATCCAATTTCTTAAAAAAAAAAACACTTATAAAAATATAAACTATTGTACGAAATCCTCTGCATGAAAACGTTAAATTTGATGATATTTCAGAAAAAAGACAAAACATGAAAATTTAAAAATTTTGAAGTACAGGGTGTCCGTCGGGAAGGTATACTACTTTGTTTTGCCGCCATTTTGGTAATGTTTACCACTTGACAGTTCATAGACGTGAAGTAGAGACGTGGCAAATTTATTATGGAAAAATATTCGATAAACGTGTTTTAATCTTTAAAACATTTTATTAAAATCATTCATCGATTTTTGGGAAAAACAACGTGCCAACAAGACGCACTATTTATCGTGTAGTGAATGATTTCAAAGAAAGAGGGTCTGAAGCTGATAGGACCAAGCATGGACCACAACGTACTGCAAGATCGACTGAAAACATTACCGCTGCTCAAGAAAGTGTTCAAAACAATCCATCGACCTCAATTCAACGCCGTGCTCAGGAACAACTTTGGCCACGTCTTCAAAGAACAACTTTGGCCACAATTTTGCACAAGGATTTGCATTTGTTCCCATTTAAGATTCAGCTGAAATTTAAAATGAAAACGTCCGGTGTGCAATTTGGTCAGCAGGAATCATTGGACCTTACTTCTTTGAAACTGAAAACGGCGTAACGGTTACTGCCAATGGGAAGCTTTTTAACGCCACAACTTCATGCTTTGGGCTTGATTAACATGTGGTGCCACATCGCATACAGCCAGGATTACAATGGAATTACTGCGAGACCTCATTCCACAGCAAGTTATTTCAAGAAACGGTGATGTTAATTGGCCTCCACGGTTGCCTGACTTGACTGCTCCGAACTTCTTTTTGTGGGGATATCTGAAAAACAAGGTTTATGCAAACCAGAAACGGTTGAGCAACTCAAACAAAATATTCGTGATGAAATTAATGAAATACCGCGTGAAATGTCTGAGAATGTAATGACAAATATGCTCAAAATGGCTCACATTTGTGAGGCTAACAGAGGCGAACATTTATCTGATATTGTATTCCATATATATTAAATTAATTCCAAAAATTAAATTAATATTGTATTCCATACACTAAATAAAGCATTTATCAATATACGATCAATTCTCTTTCATTTAATCAAAAATTATAAAGAAACAAAGTAGTATACCTCCTCGACGGACACCCTGTACAATGTGTCTCATTTTCTTAATATTTTTTCATCATTGATAACCCCCTTAAGGTTTCGTGAAAAAATGGAAAAAGTTATCTTTTCTTACTATTGGATAAAAGGAGTCGTTTCTAATTAATTAGAACATATCTGCCATTTGCGTAAAAGTTACATAAGTTGACTTCCGCAGCTGCCAAAATGTTGCTAAAAACTAATTAACTATTTAAATAATAGCTCAATTCCAAAATGACATTTTCGTTACTTTTAGAGAACAAAATAAATATTTTCGAACTCCCTCTAAGCTCCAAAACATATAATGTTCGATTAGTAGTCTCAAACAGATTTTGCTTGCTTAAAAGAGCTTGACGTGATTTTAGTTCAAGTCTTTGTCATTTACCATGCGTTGGCAGTCATGTCAAACTTTGATGCAACGGTTTGCATTACGTTTGATAGCATTCTGTGGTATTAATTTAGAGGATATTGTCATGGCAGCTATATGAAACTAATGGGCATTGTAGTTATATGAAACCAATAACAATATCCTTTAAATTAATAACACAGAATGTTATCAGGCGTAATACCAATCGTTGCATCAAACTTTGAAGATATGACTGCCAACTTAATTTTGACACTTTGACGATTTTATCTATTAAAATAGAACAAATTGGCAATTTTAAGTCCTAACATTTTTTTAGATTTTTCACAAAGATTTTAAAATTCTGTGTTTTTTGTCAGGTAAAATTTAAATCTTGTTATTAGGAAAATTAATGAACGTTCACTGAAGCTTTATTACAAGAAACCATAGTATTTTCTAATTTAACTAGTAAGTATGTTTACAATTTACTGGCAATGTCTATAGTTTATATAGCAAATCCCATCAAAATATCTCGTATTTGGGATTGTCTCGTGATATATAAATGAGTATAAACAAAAGTTATCCATGTTTTTGAGGTATTAAAGGTCATAGAATTAGATTTGTGTTATTAACATTTTAGTGTCATTTAAAGCGTTATAACCATAAATTCACAACAAAGAAGGAAGCATTTAATTTAAAAATCGCCTTCTCCTAAATATATTAAACTTTACTAGTGAATCTGAAGTGTTGTCAAAATCCAATTTCAGGATGGAGTCCTAGAGAAAATTAAATAAAATAAACTAAATTTCACAAAATCATTGTCGTATACAATTTGAAAATTTGTTTCCAATTATCGTACTTTCGTATTATATTAATACAATTAGCATTCTCTTGGAATCTCCTAAGAATCCACTCGACGACGGTGATCGCAGACTAGATAACCTAACGAGGAAGGCGCAAAAAACTTGGGAACAATTTTCTATTCGTTTAAAAATAATCTCCTTTTAGGTCAACACTTGTTTTTTTTCAGCAATATTCAATAGCTTCTATATCCTATTTATAGTAAGAACTCCATAAAACACCTGTCAACCGCAGACTCCAACTCTTCATTGTTAGCAAATTTTTTTACCATCGAGCCATTTTTTTAAGTTTGAGGATAGATAATAGTTCGAGGGAGCTAAATCTAGCAAATAAGGTGCGTGATGAATCAATTCGAACTTTAATTTGTTAATATTGGCCGTCGCAATAGTGGATATAAAACAGCACTTAATTTTTCGCCGAATGCGGCCTTTTTCCATAATTTCATCACCGAAACGCTGCAATAAATTAGCATAATATCGCCGCTGACGCCATGTCCTTGCCTGCAGATGGAACCATCTTTGTCTTCTGTGTACACGATTGTGTCAATCCACTGCTTTGACCGTTCTTTCGTTTCAGGTGTGAAGTAGTGGACCTGTGTCTTATTCATGGTTATCAATCGACCCAAAAATGCGCCTTTATTGCGATGAAACATAGCCAAACTGTACTGATCTACTGAAATGTCTCCATGGCTGTTTCTGCTCTGTTTTTCCTCTATTGAAAGCAAGCGCGGCACCCTTCTTTCGCATAGCCTTCCCATATTCAAATCATCGGTCAATATACGATTTACAGCATTTTTTGAAATTCATATCATTTCAGATAGCTCACGCTAACGCCTTGAAACGCACCACATATGTTTTATAAGGTTGCCACTTTTCACCAAAATAATTTTTTCCAAACTACTGGTACCATCTATACGTCAGGTCGGCTAGTTTTGGGACCAGCTTCGCAAAATGGATAATATTTTGTTAATTTTTGTTCGACTAGTACATAATAATTTCTATTCTAGTCGCTATTTAAGAATAAGTGGATATATCCACTCCCTTGCTAGGAATACAGAAAGATATTTTCGAATTCTTCTTAAGTGGAAAATCTTTACTACGATATTTAAAAATTAATCGCTTCTTCTATTATCATCGAAAGAAAAACTTGCCCAACCAACCTCGTATCAAGACAACCCCAACTTCTGCCTGATGTTTGTCTAGTCACTTTTTTAGTTATGATCGTCTGGTGCTCTTCAAATATTTGATATTTCTTAAAGGATTACGACACGCACTGAAATTTAAGTTAGATACAAAAAGTATTAGAAGACCTCCCTCTTTAACTTCATAACAATTTCCAAGTTGTATTGTAACCCGTTGGTAGCACCGTTCAGTGACAGTGCCCACATCCAATTGAATTTTATGACCAAACTACCTGCTTCAATTCTTTGGTTATGGGAAGATGCTGTGTAATGATTAGGGCTGAAACTCAGCAGGTTGTATAAATATTGGATTTTCTACAATTCGGTCTGTTTGGTTTTGTGTATTGGGTTCATTTAATGTCCCCTTCAAATTTACAAAGTAATGCGTTAATTGGTGTTCTCAACAAGACAGCATTGTTTTAATGCGAGTCATTGTCATGTACTGATTTCTCGACTGAAATCGCTTACGTCTTGGAAACATCACGTCACCGAAGTGTTTGTCACTGAGGAAATTAACAGTAAAGCATATATGTTGTAATTTGAACGGGATTCAATTCAGCTAAAGAAATGTTTGTGTTACCCGGCATGCCTTTCATAGCGAATTGTGTAACAAAAACCAGTCACTTCCGGCGTCTACTTTGAAATCATTCAACCTTGGAAATCATCCCAAAATCATAAAAACATTCAAACGTTGTCTACGAACAGAATGCTGAAAATATGCTACAGTAGTGGTAATAAAGGACATAGAAGCTGTTCATTACACTGAATCAAAAGTGACTAACATGGGCACTTCAATTTGCATATGTCATGTGGCGCTTCGGTCATTTGCTACATCTTTGGTCTATAATGAAATCGGCAAATACACTCCATTTTTTGATCACTACTGCATGAAGTAGGCAATAAAGGCACCCGATCACAGCAGTATTCGGTATGATATTAATTTCATAAAGCCTTATGTTGCTGTGAAATCTGAAGTACTGCAATTCACCACAGATTTATTGTGCTCTTAATTCCCACATCAAAGTAATGTTATTTTCATTGCATGAAATAATACACTTTCCAATTCCTTCTGAGGGATTCAATGGAGCTCCTTCTCTGAGGATGAAGAGAAAACTGGCCTTTTTGTTTTCTCCATGAAAATAATAATATACATTATGTCTCACTTCGTTAAGAAGGCCTCCAGCTGGTATCTTCCAGTTTATCGTTTTAAAATGCAACATAAGTTTCGCTTAAATACTTTCAAACAAGTCATGGAGCCAAACATTCTTAATCCGTGCTCAAAAGTTCAACATGCATCATATTTCAATTCTTTTATGCAATTCTCTCTTTCTGAAAGCAACGTTAGTGGCAGCTAAGTATCTTTCTTGAAAAAAGCCAAGCTTTTCTTGGAGCCAAGCCTTCTTATTCCTTTCGATACGCATCTTCTCTTTTTGCTTTAAGGGGACCAGAAAGCAGCATAAGTTGCGCATAGATACTCCCATTTCCCTTTTCAGGCTTTTTTATCACCTTCTATACGGTCTAATTCGCAATTTGTCTTATGATTTTAGAAGACCTCTTCCACATTTCATTTTTTGGATGTAAGTGAATTGCGCCTAAGTATTTCCTTTTCCCTTTTTCAAGGAAGA
>JAHXMU010000335.1:223830-255508 GCA_019455685.1 Philornis downsi | reverse complement strand
TCCCAAGATGCGAGTTACGCGCTTATAGATGGGCAATGGGCGATTAACCATGTCCTGCGCAAATGTGGAATCGAAGGTAGGTCCCTCGATGGGAATCAGTTTGTATTTGTGGCTTTTGTGGTTCGATGAGCGGCTGCTGCTGCTGTCGACGCTGGTGGTGGCGGCGGCAGTGGCCACCACTGTGACTTCGTGACCAGCATCCGCCAAGGCCTCGGCTACGGCCAAGTGTATGAGCAAATGCGATTTGGAAGGTGATGGGAACACACTGAGAATGCGTGATGCTTCGTTATTTTGAATTAAAGCAACGCAGACGAAGCCTATAATTACAAAAACAAAACCCAAATTCATAATAGACGTAATTATATTTAATTACGAATAATCGACTTGATTCCAAAAACCAAAAACTACAACAGCAGCAACAACAATATCAGCGGCAGTAACAACAACAACGACACAGCCCCCAACACTCTCCACTTCAACAAAGGGACAGACAGTCAGCCAAAGCCAGAAGAGCCACAACAATTACGACGACGACCTCTCTAGTATGAAGAAAAACCGAATGAGTGACGACACTGGCTATGGGAGTAAATGAGTGTGATGCACATTCAGGCTTGTATAGTCTGTAGTTTGCACACCGTTTATGGGTGGGCGGTTAGCGGGAGCGCGTGTGGTAATTGCCAGTGTGTGGGTACGTAGGGGGAAGATACGGTTTTTAAATATGCCGGCGCAAGACTGATCGGAGTTAATTGAATGCCAGCTATTAAAAAGGGGAAATTGTTTACACACAAGTTCTCCTTAATTTATAAGTGCTCAGAGAACTACACTCAAGTACTCTAAACACCGTACTATTTCCCAATCACTCTCTTTCTCACTCTCTCACACCTTTCTCTCTCTCTCTCTCTCTCTACCATCTCATTTTCTCTGTTTTCTTTACTACCGCATTAACATAATATATACACTGCTGCTCATTTTGTTTTCTAATTAATTATCACATTGCTGGAAAAGAGCGAAAGAGTGAAAACATTTTTAACTCACTCACTTTGAGTTTTGAGTGATAATTCCCGTTGATACTATTTAAGGACATCAAAGATTATCTCTTGAGACGTATTCTAGACATGTTCTCTTAAATGTATTGCAGCGTGTTTGTCTCGCACAGTTTCATGCACTCTTTTGCGAAAGCACTCGAAAAGGGTTCATCACTTGTGTGTGCGAGTTTAGTTGTGGGTGACCCCACCAACCAAAGACGCAATCAGTCATTTGTTCGCAGTATATGTTAAATGTACTTGCCCCTTTTTTTCGTTGTACAGACACAGAGGAGGACAGCCAGAAAGCCAGCCATCCCTATAACCCAACCACTACTTACGCCTTTGGAGTGTCATAATTGGTGTCTCTTTGTTTATGTGTGTGTGTATTGTTTTCGTGTGCGGGGAGTATTGTAAATGTAAAATTTTTCAAGGAGACAGACAGATTTGTGGCCTGTCTGTGTGTCAGTCCGTCCGTCCATCTGTTTTTGTTTGTCACGTTGTAAATAGTTGTGATTTCTTCTGTTTGTTTTCTCGCCGTGAAGCCGTCGGCGGTGTGATTTCTTGCAGACTGAAGTTATCGAAAAAAATGGGCAGCCAGGTGAAAATTTGTTCGGAAATCTGTGAAGTTTTTAGATTTGGATAAAATATTTCGCCGCAATTATTTGTTGTTTAATTAATTTCCTGGTTTAACATGGTCTTATCGTAATATTTTGACTTTTGAGTGGATCTGAAGCAGTGGATATGAAGCAATGAAATGAAATGTAATGTTTTTTAATGGACTTGCCATAAATCGACAGTAGCATGATGGTTAGAATACGCGACTGTCAAGCATGTAATCGTGGTTTGGAGTCTCGATACAACCTCCTATCATTATCTAAGCAGCGGTCATCTCTATGTATCTGACGACTAGTCGAGTAGTAGACAAGTCTTGTAAGTGGTTTTCGAATTGACTTTCGGAATTGTCGTTGGACTGTAGCTGTCGCTCTCTTATACCTCATTCATGGGAAGTAATTCCAATTCACTAAAATGAAACCGTGGAAGCTCTTAGAGTAGTTGGCAATTATTTGCATCGAAGGAATCGTTTAGGAATCAAATAGAGGTTTCCTGAGAAGCGGTACAATTTTGTTTTGCTGCTTTATTGACAGAAGCGACGAGACAACGATTAATGCAGTCTGCCAAAAAAAAAAATACTCACCAAATATTGAACAGTTCCCAGTCACTAAAACACAAAATTTGTGTTATTCATTTGAATTTATTGTATCGCCTCAGAACATTTATCAAAACATTTATCAAATGCATTTTTCACAAAAGATCAGTTCTCGCCGCGAATTGTCTTTTATGTCTTCTATCCAATAGAAAAAAGCTCCTCGCAGTATTTCGGAAAAGTTTTAGAAAAAAAATTATTATATTTTTGGTCAAAATTTAATTCTCCTTGTTAGCCGATGCGTTATAGTAGCGCAAAATACATCAATTTTCTTTTTACAAACCCCGCCTTTTTCCAAGAATTTTCCCTGTCAAACGTCGCATTACGCCCAGATAATATTCTTTATCTATTGTTTGACCAAAAAATGTCAGAGTGCGCAACACCACGAAACTGCCAGCTTTACCTTGCCTTTTGATCAACTTTGACGTGTTCGTTTTCCGGTTTCGGCTCAATTGGAAAGTGGCATTCCGCTGTTTGTCAAATTGTAAATTTGTTTTTCGTCATCAGTTGTAATGCGTTTTATGAATGTGGTGTCGGAATTGACTCGTTCTGCCATGTTTTCATTGATCTTTACGCGGTTGAGTTTTTGAAGAAAGTTCAGATCGAGCGGCAACGCGTTTCATACCAAAAAATTTTGAAAATTGTACGAATTCATTCATACGATAAAGAAATGTCGGTGGTTATCTTTGAAACTTAAACGGCTATTTTAAGTCAAAATTTCTTTTACTTTATCGATGTTAACTTTAGTTAAAGACGCTGATGTCCAACCAGAGTGAGGCGAATCTTCCAGCACATAATGGCCGCTTTAGAATATACTGTATCACTCATATGCACGAGTTATTGATAAAGTCACGCCTTTTACTATTCGGCACACAAATTTTCATTTATAAAGCAAAATTTGAGACAAGCTTTTCGTTATCCATTGTAAAAATCAGAACACATCGTTGAGATGAACTGACAAAATCGATCACTGCCAAAACTGACACGAATTTTGAGTGCGAAATATTTTTTATAGGTAGTTTTGTTTAGTTTCTAGAATATGTTTTTCGTAGCTTAGCGACAAAAAATTTTATAACAATCCTTTTAATTTAGGCTATTCGAATCAATGTATGCTAGAATTGTATCTTCGAATAAATTCAATATTGTCGATTTATATTTTCAGAGCAAAAGAACGAATGTTGGAAAATGTCCCACCGGTTCCAAAGTTAGTTAGGCCTATAGGAAAAGGTATCAAAAACTACCTCCAAATGGCATTAAGGTGAAGAAACACTTCACAAGGAAAATATTTTAATTCTTCTTTCACAGCAAAAATAAGAAAATGGACAAGAGTAAAATGATCGTCACGGCCAACGTGTGTACACCCATTACCATTAATTACAGTCCAAGGTGTCGTGGTCGACGTACAGAATCATCATAAAATGAGTAGTCATATAAAAAACGATTTCTTTCTATACATATTATATCGACATACATATTTCATCGCTCGCTTTTCTGGCGAAAATTCTTATATTTTAGATTTCCTTTTTGCATTTAGCAGACAAGTTTTTTTTTTTTTGTTGTGAAATGATATCGGCCACTTGTGGCAGCAGCGGTTCTTACGATGTATCGAATCGCCGTTAAAGAAGTATGTGTATTAATAACTATATAGACCTCTTTCCCAATGACCCCAACCAAAATTAGGACTGTTTTTTTTAATGTGTGAGTTGGGGTGGTTCTTGTTTACAGAATACCACCGAATATTGTTTTTAATTGAGAAAATAATAGTAATGTATTGATAAATTTTGAAAGGTTTTTCGGCCCTTCAGGTCGATTTCGACCACTCATGGCACCTGTTATTCATAGCCAGATAATTTTCTGTCGAAGATTGAATTTATGAAAGATAATAAAAAGGCTTGAAAATTTTGTATTATTTCAAAGGTGGGTTCAGTTTTGTCATTAGGCAAGTTTTTCGGTACCGTAGTCTTTTTGCATAGTTTCAAAACTTATACAATTCATACAAAATGTCGCCCATCTAGCTAAAGTTGTCCTGCCACAGATGTTGATTCAATGAATGTTCAGACAGGCGGTCGGCCAGACATAAGTTGCGACGATCAAGAATGTTCCGGTTGTAACAGCGATCTCAAGTTCATGCAAACAAGACTCAGCTCGTGGAAGACCTAAAAGAGGACATAAAAGAAGTAGTGTCGAATTTGTCGCGCAAATATGTTCTGGTGGCTGCGACTTAATGAATATTGTTGTAAAGTTCGGAACTGATGTTCTTCATTCACAAAAACGTAACCGTACGTCCTAATTTCATAAAACGATAAATAAACCCCGAATTAACATTCCGGTATTTGTATTTTGTGATTGGACTCGTATTTCCATTTTTATTGTGTTTAAAATATTCTACAGTAATTTTCATGAGATATTTTGCTGAGGTAACTGTGGAAACCTCTTCAGTTAAAAAACAGTAGTTTGCAAGTTCAAATTCGGATAGAGTTAAAGAAAATTAACGTCAAATACGAGTACACATTGCTACTAATTCTTTTTATTAATTTTTCTAATTTTTGCATACAATTTCTTGAACTGTAATATGCCTAGACTGGGGATAAAAGGCCGTTTAACCAACTTCATACAGGTTAAATATTATATAAATATAAGAAACTGTATCACAACAGCTTGTACCTTCATCATCATGAATAGGAAGAATTGACAGCGGTACGAGGGCGGCGTAAAACCAGCCGACCTAACAAACAAGAGACAAAAAAGTTGGGGAAAATGTGTTTATTTTTCAACATAATCTCCTTTTAGGTCGATATACTTTTTCCAGCGATATTCAGTAGCTCCTATATCCTGTTTATATTAAGAACTGTCAAACTCCTTAAAATAGCCGCAATCGCAGACTCCACTTCTTTATTATTGGCAAACCTTTTACCACCGAGACATTTTTTCAAGTTTAGAAATAGAAAAGAGTCCGAGGGAGCTAAATATGGCGAATATGGTGCGCGATTAAACAATTCGAACTTTAATTTAATAACTTTGGCCATAGTAGATGGTCAAGGTGAACTGCAGCATTGTCTTGGTGAAACAACACTTTCTTTTCCGCCAAATGCAGCCTTTTCCGTAATTTCATCACCTAAATGCTTCAATAAATTAGCATAATACTCGCCGTTGATGGTGTTTCCTCTCTAAAGATAATCAATAAAGATAATTCCAAAAAGCAGACGCCATGACCTTGCCTGTAGATGCCCTTTTAGTTAGCTCATTCTTAACAGTGTCTGGCATAGACACCCCAATTGGTCGACCACTACAATGTTTGCCTTGGTAGCTCGTACGGCCTTGTTTAAACTCTGCTACCCAATATTTTACAATCGTAAACGAAGGAGCAGACTCCCCCGGAGTAAAATCTAGTAACTAATAAGGTTTTCTTGAGACTTTTCAAATGGAAATGTTAAATCACATAACGATGGCAAATTTTTCCATGTTTACAAATTCCCTGAGATCGTTTCCTTTTGATATATCAAATAGAAATACTAAACCAAAACATATGTTTTATAATTGCACCATCTATACGTCAGACTGGGTAATTTTGGAACCACCCACATAAATGCTATTATTATTCTAAAATTGTAATTCTAGCTTTTTCCCACAAGTGTACTAAAATTATAAAACGCTAAGTTGGTAAAAAGTTACCTTGGCTATGATTTTCTGCGTAATCTGACCTGATTACCTGTAAAAATCAAGTGATTGGTTTACTTCTACCCCGACTGATTATTTGTGACACTTTGCAGGCAAAATTATGTCATGTTTTTGAGGAGTGTAATGCTCTATGGGATGTTAGTGTGTATTTGCATCCATTTTTTCACAAATGTCAAAGTCACCATAAAATATTTCTGATTTAGAGTAGAAAACTGAGTTAATTTTTGGATACAGTAGCGCTAATTATAACTAGGTTATTAACAAGATCATAGAATCTTCTAGCTTTTTCTTAAGGTGTTAACTTTATAGAATGTAGCTGCTTCTTAAGAAAAAGATCGCAGCATCTACAATTTTCTCCATACCCAGAAACATCCATTGCTGTTTTTCCATTTTAAAAATTATTCAACAAAAAATGTAAAGTCGAATTATTGAATTTTTTCTAGATTTTAGTTTTCAGATTTTTCTGGTTTCAGAACGAAACACAATTATATAAGGGCTCTAACCGACACAACACATAACGTTAGAAGAGAGGTAGAAATATTACTCTGCTAGTTCTACTAAATCGAGTCTTTTGGTTACAGTACCAATCCCGCATACAGCCGCTTATCATTATCTGAGCGGCAGTCACCTCAATGCGTCTGACGAACACTTCAAGTAGTCGAGTAATCGATAAGTCTTGTCAATGCTTTTCGAACTATGACGATCGGAGTCGTCGTTGAACTGTAGGTCCCGTTGAGCGAGTCTGAAAATAGAATGCGAGTAAGCTCATTGGATGTGAGAATCCCATTCATGAGATTCAAGGGAATTTGTTTTTGATAGTTGACGAAAACTTTCATACTTACTAGTATGTTTCATAAAAATTATGTTCTTAATGTTTCACATTACGAGTGTAGAGTCTTGAATGAAGGCCTTAATAAAGGAAGCAAACTTTAGGGACGACGAATCTATTGAGATTGTCTATCATGCAAGGAATTTCAGTATAATACAAGGTAATCCATTTAGAAGTTTAAGGTCAGGTGTTAAATGGCTATCATCTGAAGTGTTATTTATCTAGTGAAAGGTTTGCCATTAATGAAGAATGTGTAAAAATAAACTGGGGCACTTTTCGCGCATTACAGGTTGATCATGGTTATCATAGTCGATCTACTGTACAAGGAATTGACAAGATTATAAAACAAATTGAAGAGACTGGAAGCATTACAAATAAGGTCAGGCCTGTGCATCATCACAAGTGAAAGTGTGCCGTATAATCCGAATTTCAATTATGAGCGCTATGGCCGTATGATAATCGACTTTCTTTTTGGCCTGCAATTGAAGATTATGAACTGGACAATATATGTTTCAGCAAGACAGTGCCACGAGCCACACAACACCAGCGATTTTGGCTCTCTTGCATGAGAAGTTTCTAGAAAGCGTAATTTCACGTCTTGGCGACATCAATTGGTCACCAAGAACATGCGATTTGACGCCGTTAGATTTTTTTTTTTGTGTGACTACGTCAAATGCCGTATTTATGAGCATAAGTCCCCAAACGTTGGGTCATTTGGAAACCAACATTCTTTAAGTTATTGCTAAGATACCGCCCGAAATGTGCGAAAAAGTGGTCGAAAGCTATATCTAAAGGCACCACTACTGTAATTAATAAAATAAAATAAAAAAAAAATAAAATTAATAAAATAAAATAAAAAAAAAGAAATAAAAGTTTCATCGAAATAATAGTTTTATGTGATTTTTAGTTAACTTTACTTTTGAAACCGAAAAATGGATAGCTCAGTATTTAGTAATAAGCCGAATTAGCTCGTGATGAAGTCATTAACAATTCGTAAGGATTTTACAGAATGAACGCTTCTTCATGAATATTCACAGTCAAAGATATTTTAGCGCACATTTATTTATTTAGAAACTCTTATTCAGCTATAGCAATCATTCATGTAGAAGTCAAATGAGTACAGTACAACGTCAAAGCCGGAGATCCATCGAGCAGAATTGTCCGACTTTCGGACAATTGATGTAACATAATCTGCCTCTTTGTACCAAAACCTTCTGTTGTAAAAAAAAGTTCATTCATCCATCCAAAGAAGTGATCAGATTATGTTATCTCTGCAGCTGATTAACCATACAATATTAATATCTCACAGTTCCCATGTGCGACAATCTTAAAGTCACATTAATAAGGGTGTTGTCCAAAATATCTTAAAACATGATGCTGGTGCACAGGATTGTGTTCGGTCAGTCATTTGGTAACAAAATAGAAGAAAACGGAGATTGTTGTCCTCTTATCTCAAACAATAGAACTGCAATTGAAGAATCCAACTAAAGAAAATATCATCGGCTGTTGCAGCAAACTGCGTATGGAGATGTTAGCAAAAGAACAATTGTTTCAGATTTGTTGTAGTTTGAGGTAAATACGAGTACCGGATTTTAAACATAATTTATCACAGTAATACACATCTTTTCAGCAAAAAGAATTGATGGTAAAAAAAGTGAACAACAATTAATGGAAAATCAGCATCGAACTCAGTGTTGACTGAAGGAAAAAGGAAAGAAGAAACAAAATTTAATGAAAACAAAGCGTTGTAAAATATTGGGAGCAAGCTACAGCAAATGCCCCTCTCTTTCTTCCAGCCAAAATATACTAAATTGATTGCGCTAGTGTGGAACATAATTCCCTGTTGCAGAGGTGAGGCCTATCTTACCACCTCTGCTACTCCATGGGTCTGTACAGCCTGGTTGCAATGCAACTCCACATTCAGGCACAAAGACTTTACAAGTAATTTCAGTTTTTGACAACAACCTGCATGATGCTTCACTAGGGGTTCAACACCAAACAATCAGACGGGAATCTTCCTGATTCCCAGGCTACCGGCCAAATTCACCAGTGGGAGCTGCGTAGCTAAGCGCTACCAAATTATGATTTATACACCATACCTCAAGGGATTGGTCGCCCTGCAGCAAAAAGAGGACAGACTGGAAATTTTTACATATCTGCAGGTGCGGAGACCCCAGGTAGGACGTAGATGATGGTCGATACTACATTGCAAGGACGCAGTATCCTCACCGGTGGGATATACAACGTCTGGGCAGGAGAAAGGACGCTTAGCCATGACGGGACGAAGCTCTTATTTCCTCTACCATCGGCTCCTGCAACTTTCGTTTTCTAAGTCGTGCCACTGCATTTTTGAGCTCGTTTTGACGCTTTGATGGCGGTCATTATTTATAATTTTATCGCAATTTTTTTACTTCCGTTGCCTCCCGGAACTGAAAAACAGTCTCCCTTTGCATCCCATAAATGAGACATGGGAAAGCTTTTAACATTCAGTGAGCTTTCACTTGTTTTATTTTTAGACTCACTAGCTAGAGTTTAATTATGATTCCGGAAACCAGACTTGTCAATTACTCTACTACTCGTCAGACACATCGAGGGTACCTCCACTGTAATAATGATAGGTGACTGTATGCGGAATTGAGCCCTCGATCATGCAGAGGATAATCGCGAGTACCAACCATCAAAAATATTCGAAAATAGTAATGTATACAAATATTATCTCAATATTTACAGCACAATCCGCACAATCGTGACCAGATTTCCATCACAAGAGTAATGACATCCTCACCATAACCACACTCTAACTTTTATCTTTCTTATTTTTGTTCCTTTATTATATTGATCTTTCCTTAACTCTTTATTTAGTTTGAAAATATAGTTTGTGGGCATTTATTTAGTTTGTGTTAATTCTTATTACATCGAAAGATATTGGGCAGAGACCATACCAAATACCTATATATACCAATCGAATCGGGCTCAAATTGTGAATCGATTTAACGACGTTTGTCCTTTCATGAATTTTTGTAATGAAATTACAGATTGCAATTAGTCATCAATATTATGGCGTATACATTTCATTCGAAGTATATTAAGAATAGGTCCTGACCGGTTATAATATAACGCGTATGCTGTTTAACTTTGCGCCTACCCACTTGTTCTCTCCTTGCAGCGCTCCATCACATTACGCGTTACAACAGGCCACAGCATCCCCTACCTCAGACGGAAATTGCAAATGGGTTATCTGAATCATTGTTTTTATACCTTTATTCGAAGGCGTGAAGGTACATATCATTTGACACAGGATGATTCGTTATCTGCAGTATCTTTCAGTATCTTCTTTACAAATGTCAGATTTTATCCATATATTCTTACGTTCATATTTTTTATTTGGCAGCACTACATTTATTATAATTTTGTTCCAAAAAAATTTACCGATTTTCTGAAATATAATCTTTCCTCTGTAATTTCTAATTAGCAGGATGCGGTAGTCTATATTTTTGACCATTGCATTGATTTTTAATTCTCTGTAAATCTTTCGAGCAGATTCTAATCTAGCACACATAATGGGTACTAAGTTCTAAGAATGAAAGTGGAGGGCGCCGTCACACCCCTTTTGATATCACCACACAAATGTTTTTTTTTTCGCTCTAATCCCTAATTCGTAAACTGGAATTACTTAAACTTTTGATTTGAAAAACTCGTCAGAATAGCCACGCCCTCTCGCAACTCACGCACGAATCATCTAATTTAACCGATGTATTCCCCGATTTGTATCTGTTATTCAACTGCACTAAATTCAGTATAATTTGTTGGTATGCCATATGTTCATATACGTCCCATCCACACGCTCCATTTAAGCTTTGTATGATCAAATACAGGGTGGCACACGATTCTTGTTACTGTTAACTGTCAATTATTTAATTATTGTCAATTACTCAGTTATTATTTAAAGGTGTTGAAGGAGTTTTTTACCCAGAACTGCGCCTAAGACGTATCCGTTTCAACAGCGTTTGGGTCCTGCGAGATGGAGATGGAGACCGGTTATAGCGGAGCTCCAACGAAAACTTCCGAACAATTTAATACCCCCTACTCCACTCCACTTTCCAATGGCCCACAAGGTAGCCTGACCTGACTGCACCGGACTTTTTTATGGGGTTGTGTAAAGCAAAAAGTGTACAAATTAAATCAAGGAATTTGACTGAATTGGAGCAGTCCATTAAATTAATAACTTAGGCGATCCTGCATATTTTCTGACCAAGTGCCGCATATGCGTGAATGAGTATGGAGGTCATTTACAATGCATCATTTTGAATTTTTTATACAGTTCAAACAAAATAAGTGAAATACATTGAATTAAAAAAAAGTTATTTGAATTTCTTATTATAGTGTAATTGGTGTGCTACCCTGTATTTCATTGGAGTTTATTTATGCCTGCGCTTACGAGAAAAAAGTTAGTTCTGAATTTATCGCTTTAAGATATTAAACTTTTTCTAAAGAAATCACTATTATGGGAACTTATTATAGCTTTCGAAACACGTTTCTCCACCATGGAGAATTTGCGCACAGTATGTTGGCCACATTGGAGATATTACAATGCGATTGCCAACTCTGCCTTGAAGACAATATTAGAAGCAAACTGCCGCAACATATCGAGGTAACTGCCGCTCAAGGAAAGATAAGCGGATGCATGGCGGCTCGAACTGTCGACCGTGCGAATGAGAGGGTTTCATGCTAACCATCGCTATGCGGCTGATCATTTCTCTTGTGCTTCAATTTCACATCAAATAGTTTACACTTTTACCCATCTAAGTAGATCCATCTAATTAGATCATTGTATACATTCCTGAATTCTAAGATCTGCCTCATATATGACAAAGTTTTGTTTTTAATAAAATCCATTTATTGACTAAGATAATTAGGCTTTTTTCTGAAAAGAAAAAAAAACTTTGCATGCGATAATTATGGTCAATTAAACATTGAAATCACGTAGTTACTCTAAATGAATTTCCAAAATTTAAAATGGTTTGCCCCTTCCTCTCCCCTGACATCACACACCGGGCACATTAACACTTCATAAGCGAATGGTCATAATTCAAAATAGAAGAAGAATAAACTTTTTCTGGGCTACAACGCCAAGATATAATTAAATATTGATTTAAGTTTTGTTGACATTTCTAATTAAAATTTTAGAAGCAAATGCATTGATATAATAAATTTAAACAAAAAAAGCAACGAAATTAAAACCAAAACAACAAATAAGCAACGGAAACAAAAGGTTGTTTGTTTACCTTTCCAATATTCAATGGTTGGAGATCAATGCTGTCGATACTTCGAAATTTGAGTGCTGACTTGAAGAGCCACGAATACCGTGAAGTTAAACAGGTTCGCGTTGGATGGTAATTACATATGTACGTGCTTGGAATTTCCTAATGAGTTCTTTCTTATGAGAACAAAAATTAATGGTTAACCAATTTGTAAGCCAATTACTAAGGGAAAGTGTTTGGGAATACGTTATATGAACAACCATTATTTGATCGTATTGATAAACATTATCATAATCTGGAATAAATGCAAGCACTAGACAGTCCACTTATAGAATGGGACAGTTGCACTCTTAAGCCAATGGGTTTACAAAAGCTTTACTTAATTTATGGTATTCCCAAAGGCAACACTTTACATAGCAACACAGATTAAATGGAAAATTTCTAATTCTAGTGCAACAGATTAATTAATAATTTTCTGATGCGAGTTTCAACGTTATTTTATTTGTTTGCACATTACGAGTATATAAGACTACATATAAATCCATTATTTGTCCATGATATTGAAGGCTTTATTTAGCACAGTTAGAAGGATCCAATTTAGGCCAAATATGCATCATTCTGTTGGATAATTTGCTGCCATTTTGAAGGCAATTCCATTATGCCCCTCTCGTAATAGCCCTCGGTTCTATTGACAAGAAACTGAGACAGACGATTTTCGGTTGGTAATCACTTGTTGCCAGACCCGGACTATAAGGTGAATGCTTAAGAATCTCCCAATCAAGCTCCCATAGCTTCTGGCCAGTCATTACTGATGTGTTTGGCTTGCCGTTGTCCTGATGGAATACAATTTCTGCCTTATGAGCCAAAACAGGCCGTTTCTGGGCGATTGCATCCTTCAGACGATCCAATTGTACAGTACAGGTCCTATTTGAAAATTTGGCTATAGGGGAGCAGCTCGTAATAGATGATTCCTTGCCGATCACACCAAATACACAGCAAAATCTTCCAGACCGTCAATGTTGCCTTGGCCGCCGTTTGAGCTATTCAATTCAACCACGATTGTTTTCGCTTGACGTTGACATAAGTAACCCACATTTCATCAATAGTACACCGGTACATGAAGTTTGACAACACAGTGTCAGGATCAACAGCGTAACTTCCGTTTTTATCTTTATCGAAGAAAAACTGTAAAATATGACGTACTTTCTCTTCGATGTTGTGCAACTTTGACGCATGCTTAAATAATACTGAGTCGAGCAATCACTACAATTCCTAAGTAGTTTTTGGAGTACAAAATCAGAGTCATCTAGCGTAACCCACGCCCTTACACAACAAGAGACAACCATAATTTGACGCTAGATTTTCCGTTCCCAAAAACCGTAAATGTTTATCGTGCTACCGAAAATTTCAACAACCAAACCAAAATTTATATCCTTACAAATATTTCGTCTCTGAATGCTATTACAGGGATATTTAACGCAACGCAATTTTTTATTATTTTTCCCGAATAAAAATTTTTATTGTTCTATAATATAAGAGATTCAAACACTTTGAAAATAAAATTAATTCCTTTTCCCACAAATCTCCAAAATATGTTCCTCGACGCAAAGTTCAACTGTTCAGCTGCATAACATTGTAGAAGACATTTGTGTCAACTTAGCGACAAAAATAATTTTGGCAGTCCCCTTAAGCCAGACTTTAAATGATGATGATTAGATCATGGACATTACTTAATTTTAAGGGGTCTCTAAGAGGTTGGTATAAAGTAGTATCTCCCACATAGTGCAAAAATTATGCGAAAATCACCAAAATTAATGCATCGTTAAAAAGCTATTATGTATACAAATAAAAATTGTGCATCCAAACGCCAAAATATCATAAATAATCAAGTAATCACTAAAATAAAAACGCTCTAAACTCTTCTCTCGTTTTTTAGTAATGTTTTGAATTTAGCTGTTTATTTTTTATTTAGCGATTTTTAGTTAATTTTTTGGGCGAAGCGTGAAACAGTCGTATAGTATAAGCCTCCATAGAGGTACAAAATTTTATTATTTTTTATATAGATTTATAAAATAAATGCAGAATAAATGCACGATAAGTTTCAAATTTAAGTATAAGTATAAATTATATATATAAATTGGTCAATTGTATTGAAAGTACCAGAAGAGATATGGATAACCGACCGATCTTTTGAAATATGGCCCAGTACAACAAAGAAATACATCAGACCAAAATTTAAGGCACAAAGTAGGATTTACAGGAAAAAATTAAATTTCAGAAAATCGGTCCATTTTTATGGGAGATACAAGAAGGGTGATTTACAATCCCCTACTACGGTTCTGCACAATAGATGGATGTGCTACATTTCAAGAAGTTTCGTAAATGACTTTCATAATGATTATCGATAGTTGTCATATCTATCGGCCAGACCGACAGATGGACATCGATTAATTGATTTAACATGTTATGACACTCGAATAAAAAATTAGACGTACTTGATATTTTAAACGCCCATATTTCTGCCGTATCAGATATTATGTACTCTCATTCCTTTGGGTGGCGGTGTAAAAGGGCCACAAAAGAGGCAATTTTTTCAAAAAGTAAGAAAAAGGAAAGTGCAGTAACCAAAAAGTAAATTTTGTAATAATAATAAAGTGACATTGTAGCAGTTCTGTGGCATATTTTACTACCTCAATGTGATGTAGTCGTTTGACATATTAATTTTCCCAATTTGATTTCATAGAGTAAGGTGATGTAGCTTATTTAATATGACTTATAGTAACAACAATACCGGTAGAATTCCGAGACTTTCAGGTTTTAAACTTGCCTCCACTTTTCAATAATATGTCTTATCTGGGAGAGAGTAAATTTCAAACCGGTCACTTATAAAAAAGTGCGTCTTTTGATTGATTGCTTGGAATTATCTAGAAATAATGTTTGACAATATTCGTTACTATTGAGTTTGAACCTCAGTATATTTTTTCTGTACGGTAATTTATTTTCCCTTCATCGTTTTTCTTAATTAAAAGACAAACTAATGCAAAATTTATCCGCAAAACTCTTTTGTGGTTGATTATACACTTTACAATGGACAAAGGGCAACAACTTACTTCACAAATGGTCTTCAACCTGTCAACCGGAACTCAATACTCGTCCACTTTTGTCTTTCATACCTCACTACATTTTACAATTCTTCCGCCACCGGCAACGCCCAGTGAAGCAATTACGTTGTACAAACTAAATACTACGTTCTCGGGTGAAGAGTAAACATTAATCATTATCTAATTATTGCAAGTTGAAACTGACAATTTGTTAATTTGTACTTGCAACACATTGAAGTGTACTCAAGCACTTAGTGGCACTGGTACTTACCTGTACAATTTCTGGGTTTCCCATGACAGAATGCTACCGAGTATCTGGTGTTCGTAGGCATTGCCCAGAAAGTTTTGGACGCGCTGCCAGAAATTCATGGGTTGTTTCAGACCCGCAAACAAAGTGGGCACATACGAAACCTCCGAGGGATTGGCTACCAAGATGTCAGTAGAAAATATTGACCGAACCATGAATGACAACACTATGGGACACTGGAAATGATAGCCGAGGCCTAGCATAAATTCATTCAAGAAGTAGCCCAAAATGAGCAAATCAAAGTCACCGGCCTTGTGGATTTCAAGGAAATCCAACATTGTGGGGTTATTGAAAGTGTCATTGGCTAAATGCAACACTTGTAATGCAGTACTGGTGAATTTCTTATAGACTGGAGCGGGTTTGTTAACCAATTCCTTTGCAAAGGCGTCGCTGAACATGGCGCCCTTAATGTGTATGTACGAATACTTAGCGTTTTTGTAGATGTTGGGTATTGTGGCCAGAACCGTAACATTGTGGCCATCATCGGCCAGGGCCTCAGCTACAGCGAGATGAATCAACAAGTGCGATTTGGACGGTGAGGGGAAAATGCTAAGTATGCGAGCTGCATCGCTTTGAATGATGATCGGCAGACCAGTAACACCAAGCAACAAGAGCAGGAAGCGGGCAGTCATTATAGTGCTTTCTAGATAGATAGCCTTATCAGAATAAAATGCAACAACAAATATTTTAAAATCAGTGGAAAAAACTACGGGAAAAACTTGCGCAACAACTGATTCTCTCCGACAATGGAATCCACCGAGACTGATTGCAAATGCATTAAAGTGTTTCTTAAATATAAATGTTGAAGCCAATTCTTATCATTACTATAAACGTTTCAGATACTTTTCCATTCACTCTTTCAATTGATAAAAGAGAATTATAAGAGGTTGAAAGGTAGCGGCGAAATTTTTATCGTACGTGTAGAGTTAATCGCATAATATATAAATTCAATACAAATTTTTTTTTTATTTTTTTTATTTCTTTTTCTGATCAAATGGAACTCACTACCACAACTGACTAAATGGGTTCAATATTTGGGAATCTAGGTTCGATTTTGTATTTCATTTTGGTATTAATTCCATCAACAATTCATATATACTGGAATATTATCTTATTATATACTTTCTCCAGCATTTGTTAGACTCATACAACTTATGTAATCCTCAAAACTTATAATTTAAAAAAAAAAAAGAAAAAAATGATGTACATATACATCCTGTTCAAACAGTACAGTGAATTAATCATCTGAAATTCCGCTCAAAAGGGGTAATCGAAATTACTTTTATCGCTAAACTGGCGCAACTATCCTTTACGCGGATGCGGAGTTTGAGCCCAATCTGTCATTAAGTTTGTTAACAATGCTTGATTTTGTCAGTCCATCCCAAGTGCGTTTTGTGATTTTTACAACGAATTAAAATGCCGAACAAAGAATCTATTAAAAATGTTGCAATGCAAGAGTCATGAGTCATGAGCCAAGTCACTGAAAATATTAAAAAATTAGTGGTGAATCGGTTTTTCAAAAGCACACGCATATAAGTGGTTTAATGCATTCAAAAGCGGTCAAGATGTGGAGGAAGATTCGCATCGCTCTCAGCCATCAACGTCTACTACTGAAATTAATACCGTTAGAGTGGCGTCTGAAAATCGTCGTTTAAGTTTGACAAAGACAGCCACTGAAATATTTGTGTTTCACGAATCAAATCGTACGATTTTACATGATTATTTGGGTGTGAAACGAGTTGCCGCTCAATTAATTCCGATAGACCTTAATTTCCTTCAAGAAATTAAAGAAAAACTGCGAATTAAAGAAAAACTTTAGAAGATGGAAGCAACTGAAATTCTTTTGTAATCGCCACAATTATTGAACAAAGACAAGGTAAGGATTTTTTCTCCTTAAAATATGACTCTGTGTGCACTCTTCTGCCTCCGATTGATGATCGCATTGCCTGGTCGTTTAGCTACTATCGTTGTATTGGTCTATTTGGTTAACATATTCATCTAAGACCTCAGCCCAAGAAGGTTTACGGAACACCAAAAACGGCTGTATCAAAAAGATTTCATTTGACTTACGTTCCACGAGAGAAATTGGAGGGTCTGGAGAAGAACTTAGGTTCTTGACGGGATGTTTACATTATGGAGGGTTTTTCGTTTGGGGGAGAAGAAAAAATGGGATATTCGGTTAACTTACATTATTTGATATTTGGGTTTTATTAGCATGTTGAGGGCGGCGGGCAAAGTGGTCTGGTTGGCGGCTGGTAAAAGAAGAAGAAAGCGAGTATATCGCTGATTTCAACCACGAGGCCTCCGTGCCCCGCTGGGTTGCGACATGGCCGTAACAAAATAGGGGTTTTTATAATTACATGGCTGTATGGAGTCGCCTTTACCCAAGCAAATAAATATTTAATTTTTACAATTTATGATAAATATTTACAAATTGTTTGATACAAGCAATTCAGTGTGACTCAACTTAACTCAGTGTAATTTGATAAAATGCAATTTTGTATTACCTCTAAATACAATTTAATTCAATATAATTCAGTGTAATTTTCAGAAAATTCTTTTCAACTCATAATTCATAATTTAATTTGATTTAGAAAATTTATTTATAATTCACATAGAGGACTAATTATGTTCAACAACTGCTTATATCAAAAAATGGGTTATAATCATAGTATCCGTAGCAATTTTGATTGAAATTTATCTAAAATTGTGTCCTGTACCGTGTTCCCACGAATAAGCGATGACTTATAGGCAGACATACTTCCTTAAATCGAGTCAGAAAGCGATTCTGAGTCGATCGGTGTAATTTTTGTTTGCTTCATATGACTTATATTTCCTTTGTTTTGCTGCAACTCCAAAACAATATTACCATATACCACATGTGGCGTAAGGAATAGTAATACTTTGGCACCTCACTTTCGCCATCTCTAGCCCACACTGGCGTATACTTTTACTTGGTTGTTTGTTCTGAAAAGAAGTATCAATATTGCTCATAGTAGCTGCATGAATATTTCCATTCCAAATAGGATGTATTTATAATAAAACTGTCTTATTGTACTGATAATTTCTCCATTCTTCTCTGATTACAACGAATTATCTTTGACTTCTTTGGTCGATTTAATGATTCGTCTTCCGCATTTCTCACATGGTCACTGATGTAGAACTGCCATCACCACCCCATCTCCTACACTGTGTAACTATCCTAAAGGCTTGACACGTGTCCTCCTATACCCTCACATATGGTATAGAAAAAAATTTACTCGCATGTGTATGTGTGTGTATAAATTACACATGTGTTTGTCCGTTTACCTATAATGTTATCGCTTGTCCGTTTTTTTTCGTGAAAGGGAGCGTTATTAATCCAATTTAATTATGTGATCTCGTTTGTTTTTTTTATTGCCCTCACACGTGAGGGTAAAGTGTGTGAATATTGTAAACGCTACAACTTGTAGTTGGTTGCCACAACATGTGTTTGCGTGAAGTTTTACATCATCTACTTTTAGTTTCGACCAGATGTCTCGATGTCCATAAGAAGCCTGGTAATTACTGTGGGGTGAAAAGGAGAAAAACAAGAAGAGGAGATGAGAAAAGTATTTTCGTTGCACAGGATTGCTTTGCAGAATTGCGGTAAAGTTTAATTGAGACCCCCATTTGTGGGTTACAGAAATATATCTATATATATATGTATATATATATATATATATACATATACATATAGTTTTTGGTTTGTATTAGGTGCGCAACTAAGTACTCGCCTTTTTTTTATAAAAATTCAACTTTATTATGAAAACATGTTTAAAAATGATTCATTGAAAGTATTCCTTTCTTTCAGGCAAAGCTCGAATTCCGACACGGCAAAACTGTTCATCTTTTGAGGCTACCCACGAATTTAGCCATTCCTTGATGTCGTCATATGAGTGGAACTGACCAGAGTGGACAGACCGTGCGCCATCGAACGGAACAAGTGATAATCGGACGGCGCAATATCTGAAGAATATGGCGGATTCAGCGTTTCCAGGTAGGTTTTAACGGGCTTGGGCACGTGAGGCAGAGCGCTGCAGATCATCACCTGTTACAATACGATGAAGAAAACCCTTCCTTTTTTGTCACTAAAGCGGTTGTTCATACGCGAAAAAACGACGCTCAACATCCTTTGGCTTCAACTCACAAGGAACCCAAGTTCCTTGCTTTTGAATCATTCCCAAGGCGTTCAATCGCTTGGAAATGGCTTGGCGCGTAAATCCTAATACTGAAGCGAGCTCTACCTGCGTTTGACACGAATTCCCATCAAGCAATTCCCATCAATTCAGTGTCTTCGAAGACTTTTCGTCTTCCTTCACGCGAACGGTCGTCAATATCAATATCATCGTCTTTAGAGCGACGGAATCAATCTCGACACGTTGTTTCACTTAAAGCAGAATTTCCGTAAATGTTTTGAAGCTCTTGATGAGCTTCAACCGCCGTTTTCTTTGACGATTATTTGGCACAAAATCATACATATTCACACAACCAAAACAATATGACGTCAAAAGGAAATCCCTATTATGTCGAGGCGGTATGTTTACCATATGCCAAGCTTGGCTCATGATATTTAGGTTATGGCAGGATCGACAAATACTTAGAGCTACCACCATCTATCGCACACCTAATAAAAAGAATTGAATCCAAAACTGAATTCTGGGGAATCTGTTTAGTTCACTCGGCAGTATCCAAACAGAGGTCAATTAATTAATCGTAATTCTTTCAAACATGAACCGATATAGAAACCACTTTAGAAATTCCATTCAGGTCACCCAAAGTCCTTCTGCGTTGGTGCAAAAATGTGTGGGGTGACAGAAGGGGCATGGTAAATAGCTAGGAAAAAGCGTTTTAACTTACTAAACTTAAGCATTACAATTTATAACTATTACGACTCGTTTACAACTTACTTTCTGTCGATAAAAAATTGTAGACAAACCATAAATTTTTGCCAAATCGGCTAATTTTTATGTGTGGTAACCTAAGGGTCCAAACGATCCAAACGATTTTCATTTGCAGAATTGAATTTAATTACACTAAGCACAATTTAGTGCAGTTGAATGGACGATATGAACCTATGAGAATATGAATTAAATTAAGAGATTTTTGTGGAAGGTACCAGAAATAGCGGGGTTATCCATTCCATTTTTTTTTTTTTTACTTTTAACCAGATATTACAATTTAATCCGCAATCAACAACAGTTTAAGAAACTGTAGTCAGACCAGAAATAAATTTCATTAAATCGGTCAATCTGTATGAAATGTACTCGAATGGGAGTGACAATGCAGTCCACTTCTATTTCTCAAAATTCTGCTTATCAAATAAATTATGTTTAATAATAAATTATGTTTAACTGCTTGAAAGATATGAAGTTAAAAATATATACGAGTTAAATCGGTCATTACTGTGAAAGGTACCAGAAGAGGTGCGACTATATTTTAAATATTTTCCAATTTTTACCAACGAATACAAATCAACATAGTAATCTAAAGTATGGGTTGCGGTAACCTATAAGATATACCGCAACCCATACTTTAGATTATATATATATACTAGCCGACAAACGTTGCTTTGTCTTCAAATTTTATTTTTATTGGAAATGTTTCATGCCAATCGGTCTATTATAATAAGAAACGCCTATATTTGCAGAAGAACTTAAAATATGTTCACTCAACCGAAATACAAAATTCTGTTTAAATATCGTTAGCAGGAGCAGAAATAATTGCTTTTTAATTTGTGGTTTGTATAGGAGGTACCACTCCCCATTGTCCAATCCCGCCAATATTTGCAGCAGCACTTAAGATATGTACACCAAACCGATGTACCAAATTTTGTTCAAATACCGTAAACAGGAACAGAAATATTGGATATTTAATTTATGGTTTGTATGGGAGGTACCACGCCCCATTGTCCAATCCCGCCCATATTTGCAGTAGCACTTAATATATGTACACCAAACCTACGCACCCAATTTTGTTCAAATACCGTAAGCAGGAGCAGAAATAATTGATTTTTAATTTTTTGTTTGTATGGGAGGTACCACGCCCCTTTGTCCAATTGGACCGAATTGTAAATCTAAACCATCCCGGGCACCACCCAGATGCATATATAAAAATTTATGCAAAGCGGTCCAGCCGTTTAGGAAGAGTTCACTGACAACGCCCGTACAGTAGAATTATATATATAAAGATATATACATATATATATAATATATAGACATAACGATCATTTCTGTGGGATATACAAAAAAAAAAACATGGTTAATCGGCCGATTTTATTCAATTTTTTTTAACATTATAGAGAAATATGCTAAGTAAAAATATTTGACTTGCTTCTGTCTGCCGATTAAGAGCTCCATATTTGACTAAATATTGCGTAACTGGATAAAAGACAAGAACATAAATATATATGGATTAAATCGGACATTTGTATGGGAGGCACCAAAACGTGGTTGAATAATCCACGACTTTTTCAAATAGTATCAGGAATTATTGTCCAAAATAACGGACAAAAATGCTGGTTACAGCAGTCACCGAATTTATTGAAAATGTTGAGTTTCGTACAATCGATCAACTACTTAGGCAGATAACCGGTACAAATCAAACATGGACATACATTTAGATATTAACAGCCATCTTCACTAAATTGGTACAAATTTGCGTATAAGTTACATACAAATTGATCTCTTCAAATGGGATAAACCTTTAGGATTTCTTAATCAAACTCCAAAGGTTTTACAGTAGAGACAGATGGATGTTAAATTTTGATAAAACAAATATGAGATATTTGCGATATTTTTGCATTTAGTTGAAAAGTCCATCAGTGATATTATGTGTGAAGTACGACATCGTTCAAATGGCCGCCGCTGCTTTGGTGAACGGCGCACATTCAATAGAAGAAATTGTCGATGGCTCTGGGGCAAAGATCATCCTGAATTTGGGGGAGGACATCGGCAGATTCTGATAGATTAATATAGACTTGAGACATGAGGAAAGCTCGTAAAAAACGTGTAGCGAGGTCAAATTACAGGGTGCCAGTGAATCGCTTCAAGTACTCCAAAACCCAGTCAGTGAATACCCTTTTTTATGGAAGTAAGCCCAACACCCGAGACAAGATTGGTTAAATTGTTGTCTGCTGAATTCTTGTGAAAGGCGAGGAGTTGACTGACTTGGATCTCTTGCACAAAATAACGCTTTTTTGAGCGTTTTCACATGTAGCTCGATAATGCAACTTGCCATGGCGATCTCTCTTTATTTTCTGAAAAATTAAACAAAAATTTTGAACTTTGAAATTAAACTGAATTACCTTCACCCGGCATCGATATGCGTTGATACAAAAGTGTGAGAGAGCCAGAAAACTATATTTAACGGGTAATTAAAAAAAAATTCTTAGGGAGTGTTCATCTAGCCGATTTTTTTTAATTTACCCAGCATTACAGTTTAATAAAATTGATAAAAAGTTAGTCACTACAGTCTACTAATTAGGCAATTACAAGAGAAAACTAAATTTTGATAAATCGGTCAGTTTGTTTAGGTAGTATCCCTCCAAATTCTTCAATTTTCATTCTAAAAATTAAAATTATCAGTCGCATGATGTGTGCCAAATTTAATTGAATTCGGTAAAACTGCTTGGAAGGTATGAAGCAAAAAATAATTGAGTTAAATCGGTCATTTGCATAGAAGACATCATCAGGAAGGTCGATTTTTCCCCAAATTTTACCAAACAGAGAAATGATTGTAATAAATAAAAATCTGAGTTGTTTCTACTAATTAGAAATAACGGACAAAGAACTGAATGGAAAGATTATGTGAGGTACCAGAAAAGGTACGTTAAAGCCGCCCATTTTCATTTTACTTTGGCGCGTTGCCAAATATGATAGAGTTTAGTGGAACGAAGTAAAAGACAAGAACTTAAGAATATATACGTTAAATCGGTCCACTTCCATTTCCAGAGTTATGTTTACGACACATATAATGTGTGTCCGATTTAACTGAATTTAGCTCAACCAAAAAAATGAATTGAATTTAAAAGTATATGGGCTAAAACATATCAGTTCTGCTGAGGACTACAAAGTATACTAATGGAAAAAATTCCGTTCATTGCGAATTATAGGGGAAAAATTAAATTTCGGAAAATCTATCAACTTGTATGGCGAGTACCAAAAGGGATAGATCGATATATATATATATAGATACCTAGAAAAATATTGGCTGTGCCAAGATTTAGGACAGTTATCGTGTCCACCATTCAGCCAGAGAGACGGACATAGCTCAATCGATTTTGAAAAGTTATGAAACACATTTGATTCAAAGGTATTTTATTCTTTAAATGCCTCCTTGTGGGCGTCACATTTTTAGTCGTATCAAATGATATATATATCTTTATATCTTGAAGAAAAGGTATAAAAACAAGAAAAACTATCAAACAACTTCAACTCCATAAACTAACCATTCCTATCGGGAAACAGGCTAGACTTAATTTCAGATTACTTTTCATCGTTTCACACAAAGACATTTTTAAACATTTCGGTAACTTCTCCTCAAATCAGTTAACCAAATTGAAAACGCCAGTTAAACCCGTTATTCGGAGAAAGCTATTTTATTGAAAACTGATTCCGGTATTAAATTCTCTAATTACCAGTTGTTACAAACAGAACAACAAACTTGATATTTCGCCATCCTACGATGGGTTGTGTAAAAATGTAGGAAATAAGCCCAACTCAGCAATGTCCATCTGTTTAACTGCACGTTGTTGGTTATGTCAACAATGAAACCTATTGAAAATTATTTTTAGCCGTTCACTCTTTGATGCAGCCACCAATGAACAACCGATATCTGGTTTTAGGGTTTCCTTTCATATGATACAGAGACTCTGTAGCCAAAATCAGAATCATCCAACAAGCCATTCTGTTGCAAATTATTGATTGATCGTTTTGGTTCTTCCATCGATGATTTTTGTTTGAGGTTGTCCCAAAATCGATATGTCCTTTTACGTAAAACTAGATTACATTGCATTAACTTCGAACAATCATATTAGATTGTTTTTTTTTTTTTTTTTTTCTTTAAATGGTTCCTTCGAAATAATTATAGAGAATAATTGTATTGTATATAACTGTAAAGAATACGTTTCGGTTAACATGTTCCCAAGCTATTTCCATCGCACCGATTTTATAGAACCCACACAATAACTGAAACTCATTAGTAGAGAATTAATTCTAGAACTAATAATGGTTGGTACCCATTCCAAAAAGTTTTGATGGACAACAGAAAATGAATTATATCGTCCCATTATTTGGTGTAACCCATATAAAAGCTTGATTTTATTGCAGAGTTTAGCGATAGTTTGTTAACATTTGGTTTAATGTTATAAAATACAGCCAGAAATTGACTAGACGGACTTAAATAAAGTCTATTAGATTCTCTTTCTGATATAATCCCCGTAGAAATTCTACTTTAATTTGAATTTCAACTAAAGGAAGAGATTATTTTATAATTAAAGAAGATGTGCTTTATAGTCTTTCAATTTCAGAAATAACGGCAGCCCCTCGAGTGCAAAAAAACAAATTCCTTTTTCATCCTACAAATGAGATATGGGAGGACTTTTCACATATAGTGAGCTTATATTTTTAGACCGTCTGTACAGGACCTACAGTTTAACGACGATTGCGAACGTCCCAGTTTGAGAAGCACTAACCAGACTTGTTGACTACTCAAAGTCAGATACATCGAGGCGGCCGCCACTCAAATAATGATAGGTGGCTGCATTCGGAAATGAACCCGCGATCATGCAAATGATAGTCGCGTGTATTAAACATTGCGCCACGACTATGTCACTAATAAATTATACAAATTTAATTGTTTTTTACGGCTCGCAGGGTGTCCAAAACCTACAACGAAAGAACTGCTTGTCAACTTAATTTCTTCCATATCTAACTCATTAAAAACAATCGGCGGTCAAGGTGTGAACTATTACTAATTTGAATAGAATATTTTAATAAAAGATAGATTTCAACAAATACAAAACGGAAAACAGTCTTTACTGAAATATACAGTATTCCACCCCTCTTTTATGTAAACATTCCCTCCCTTCGGACAGTCAACAACTTAACTTACATTCTATTAACATTATACATCTCATTATAATAAAATTACAACAGAGATAATTAATCGGTTAGGTTAAAATGGACAACGGAAGAATTACAATTAATCCACTCGTATCAGTTACAACAAGTGTCCTGTCGGCCAAGAAATCGTCCTTCCGTCCCAATTAACATGTTTTGGGAAGTTTGTTATTGCTGCCGCTGCTGGTGGTTTTGCTTTGTTTCAGTTTCAGTTTCTGTTTCTGTTTCTGTTTCTGTTTTTGTTTTTATTATTGTGTTTTGGTTACCACAGCTAATTATGTGCATTAAGTGTAATTAATGATGTTAACAAGTTGTTGATGTCCTTGCGAGAAACGAACCCAACAACCGGGAGCGCCAGAGAGCGGGAGGGACACAAAAACAAAATAAGTGTCGGCCAATAAAGTTTTATTCTCGCCAGTTGCGTGGGCGGCTGGGTTAATAAGCATAATAAGCTTTAGGGCAAATTGATGCTAAAAACGTTGATAATTTTGTGAAATAACAAAGAAACGAAGAGAAGTAAAAGTTAAGTGACAATGATTTGTCAATAAAAGCTAAATTGCGTGAAAGCTTTAATTATCCTGGTATTTGCATATTACTTAAAGTTGTTTTATAAGGATCATTAAATTTGTTTAATTTAAGCAAATGAGTCGTTAAATTTGTATTCCTTTTTGATTGCGTTTAAAAGTGATTTGAAGGGATTAATTAGTATCATCGAATTCGCGACGCGCTGAATTAGTTATATATAGCGGCTACGACACAAATTATAGTTATTTGATGAGGACTAGTTGAGCGCGGAGAGTAGCACTTAAATAAAGAAATAAATCAGAATTTGAATTACTCTACAATTTATTTAGCACTGCAAGGGAATTTCCCCTCCATCCTTCGATTCCCGGATGGATGCAACTTCTTAATGGCCCATATTACATTTGCGGAGTTCGCTAATAATTTAAATTTCCATTTATTTCTTTTCTCATGCTCCTCCCCCTACTCATACTGTTTTTTATTACCTTATTAGAATTTTTATAATGTTGGGTTATCCATTTAACGATTTCAAAACCGGCGGTCTGGCAAGGCTACCAGCTGTTAAATACCTGTCATCTGAAGTGTTATTTATTTAGTGAAAGTGAAAATACATTTAGTTAAAACTTACTACAAAAGTAGTGATTCAAACGTGGATACTTTTCTTGCATTACGAGGTGAATATGGTCGATTATTATGATTATGGTCGTCATAATCGATCCACTGTGCAAGGAATCGACAAGATTAACAGACATTTGAAAACACTGGAAGCGTTACAGATGTGGTCAGGCCTGTGCATCATCGAAATGTACACACTGTTAGTGAAAGTGTGGTGGATAATCCGAATTTAATTCAGAGCGCTATGGCCGTATGGTAATCGAGTTTTTTTTTTTTTTTTTTTGAACAATTGAAGATTGTGAGCCGAACAATATGTGGTTTCAACAAGACGTTGCCGTGGGCCACATAACTCGACCGATTTTGGCTTTATTGCATGAGATGTCTCTAGAAAGCGTAATTTCACGTTTTGGCGATTTTAATTAACCACCAAGGTTATGTGGTTTGACGCCGTTTGACTTTTTTGTGGGGCTACGGCAAAGACTGTGTTTGCGCGGATAATCCCCAAACGCGAGAGAATTTGAAAACCAATATTCGTAAAGTATGGATGAGGTACCGCCCGAAATGTTAAAAAAGTGGTCGAAAACTACCTCAAAAGGATCCACTTGTGCAATCAATCTAATATAATATAGTCGTTGATAGATACGGGAAAGAATCAATCCAAATTATATAACAAAATAAAGTTCCTCGCATTCAATGAATGAGACATAAGAGAAGCTCTCCCACATTCAGTGAGCTTACACGTACCCCTTTTTTAAGACTCACTGAACGAGATCTACTGCTCAATGACAATTGTGGAGATCAGTCTGTTTTGCTAGACTTGTCAATTGCTCGCTTGACACATCGACGTGATTGGCACTCAAGGAAACATTTGTTGGTTATAAGATAGTTGGGTTTTAACCAACGTATAAAGGTCGGTTGACATACAAATTATATATATATATTTGTTTATTTTAATGGATATTTCATTAAAAAGTGTTTGTAAGCCGATATATTACGCATGAGAAAATCAAGCTTTCGTCCGGTCATTTACGAGTATATTGCAACGAGGTGGTACTGTGGAACTGCTGGTTATGGTGGTGTGCACATAAGATTAGGCTTGGCCGAACTTTTGATGCCTTTCCAACTTTTGATTGTTTGGGCTGCCAACTGTCATCAGCCTGGCGTAAAAACTTAAATCGCAAGAATAAGAGTTATCTATTAACCAAAAATGCATCAGTGATTGCACGCGATTTGTGCCAGTTGGCTAAGTAGATGGATATCCGATAGCATTGTAAGGGGATACTTCAGCTTAAGTTGATATCTTTGAACCGCTTAGGAAATTCTGCAAAAGAGTCGTCTTCAGTCAACCAAAGACGCACAAATTGGAGAGATCACATCCCCAAAGTGTGTACATTTGTTTTTTTATTGTAATTATTATTAATATTATTACTATGACTTTTATTCGCAACAAGTTCACAAATGTTTTTTATTTATGAAACTAAGACTTTATAATTTAACATCCCGCCAAGTTGCCACCTCTGTCCTCTCAAATGTATGAATTTGCACTCTGACCGTAGACACAGGATGTTGTTATGCTTGATGCCGCATACAAGTAAATTTCGTTTTAATGAATTGGCAATTCTTGTTGTCCAAATTCGTTACCTGAGGTTGCAAAGGATACTAGAGTATTCTTGTCTTCTCCTCTACCTCTCCTTTTCTCTAAGAAAGCACAAAATTGTAGATTCGTAAAACAAAAGTCGATTACACATTTTTTTCTGCTACTTAATTGTTTGTGCTGAAACGTTACCTTTTCTTAATTTTGAGCACAAGAAATACTTTCTCCCCATATCCTTAAGCAAATGTTGTTCTATTTTCTGACATAATCATATCATATCATGAACAGCTGTCATTTTGCGTATCTTTTTAACATTTTATATACTTTATATTCTTTGGGAACAGATATTTTGCTTTAGTTTAGAATAAGCAAATTCTTGTGGTGAAAAATTTGCAATTTTCTGAATGAGCGCATGTCCGGGAAAACGATAGACCACTTTATGCTGGCAATTGAATAATAAAAGTCATTTTTCAGAATATACAACTATACGATGTAAATTGGTACACCTTTCAGAGAGCATTGTTTTTCGTCCTTATGAAACTCAAAGCGTACACTGTAAAAGTTCTCAATGGGTTAGCAGTTTTTCGGCAATAACTTTTGCTTAATTGTGGCTGCTGTTGGCAAATATCAAAACTGGTGGTTTTTGAATAACGTTATCCTGTTGTAGGTCCTAAAAGTTTGCTAGCAAAGTTAATCAAGTTTTTCATTCAACTGGCTCGAAGTGATTAGACATAGCACGTTTTTGAAGGATAAAGTATTTTAACACCAGTGAATAGTTGTAAAAAAATTGATAATAATAATTAATAGTCAACATGAAAATGGTCCGGGCTCATATTATAGAGGATACTCATACCATGTTGTATTGATAGAAATTAAAAAAAAAGGAATAATTAAATTAGTCGTAAAGACAAGCGACAGTAGTGGAACCTCGGGGATATAGTTCGATTGATAACTCAATTTTTCTTAGCCAGGGCAAGGAAACATTTCTGTTTTTAATAATATATTTACTTACGCAGAAAGTAAATACCAAGCGCTTTAGTTTTCTACACTGCTCCTTCAGGTCGTCACACCAAGTTTTTACAGTGTTTCAAAAGCTTGTTCTTTCCAACGCATATTTGGTTGCCATCTACTGCACTACCCATCAAATTCGTTATCGAACAATTTTGATGCTGTGTTTTAATGCGCTTGGCCGCATCAATGTCGGTATACAGCCCATGCAGCTCGTGGTTCATATAACTAATGTGCTTTACGAGCGAGTGCTTCGTCATTAAACAGAAGACTACAAAGCTGTCGATGAAAAGTTGGCGCATGTCGATTCGTTTGTCTTGAATCTTCTCCATCGGTTAGAGCAATGTAAATATCTGGTCAGTTGTGAATTTATCACATCTAATGTCATGCTGATAATGTCTATTGAAAGCTAATATTGTTTAGCGCTTCACTTATCACATTCGGATGAACCTCAAAGAATCGACTTTTACTTATGTTGTGACATTGTTATTATTGACACGTTTTGGCTCAGTGCTAGGCAGTTTGTTCCTTTATTGATAATTGATAAGATTTCTTCATTTGGCCTCTGCAGAACTAGAAGTATCTAAAAATGCTCCCTCCATAATTACGACACACTCTGCGTAGACTTGCAACGCTGCCCATAAAAGAAGGGAGTCCTGTTCTATAAACTTTGCTTGTAAGAGTTTGGTAGAACTTTCAGGCTTCACCTCTATCCATGTACTTTTACATATATCTTCGCATAACCACTAAAAGAAATATCTGCCACTCTTTTCTGTTAGTAGTTTGTTGTAGTAGTTTGATATTCGTTGTAGTGTTTGATAGATTAGGCTTGGTTAAGCACCTTTTTTGCTCCGCTCAGTTTCTTGGATACCTTAGCTGCAACCAGGTGGTTATCTGAATTTGTACTATCATCACGATTCAAAAGGTTCCTCTATTAAAATGCATCTATTGAATGGGACCTGTGTGACATCTCGTGAAATCTGATTCCACTTACTATCAGTCTGAATGTGCTTTTAAAGACAATCTTATGTAGACTGAATTTTCCAACTGTTGAACTAAGAACTTTTTTCCTTAAAATTCTGGTATTAAAATCTCCCAGAACTATTTTCAAACCAGTGGTCGTAAACTCCTTGTAAGCACTCATCTTTGTCCTGCACCTTGCATCTGCTGGTGATTGTGACTTACATTTGTCAGAGACATCCTGTAGAGAGTCCTGATATTCCAGATGTATATTGTTAAGTCATGGTTCTCGCAACTCTTGTGAAGTCATTCATATTTGGGGGGTTCTGTTTCCTAATTTTCTTTCCATGTTTTCATATTAATTTCATTTGAGATGATCGGCTTATTAGGCCACCTCATCCGATCGTAGTTTTAGGGCTGCCACGACCACTAGCTTGGTATGAAAGTAAGTTTAGCTAACAGATGTTACCTAGTTCTCTAAGATGCATCATTTAGGTTACTCAAACGAGTCACTTTATCACTTTAGCTACCACCAGAAGAATGTTCGATGGTGTTACCAAAGAATAATGCATTTAAATCAAGTATGACAGTTCTTAAATTAGAAATAGTTATCGAGATATTATGTTTGAAACCCTTCGAGACATCACGTTTCTGAGACCTAAAAGGCAGTATATTTTAACCTTATTGGGAGATTTTTCGGTATACCTCATCAATAATACTTCACAAATTACACAAATTTGGGGGCTACATCAATCACCAAGTGGTGCTCATTGGTATTGAAACTATCAGTTAGTTAGGGAGTGAAGAGCCATCAACCGATAAGTTTGCCAAACTTCTTTCATCAACCCACGTCCGACATATTTCTAGCACGCAAAAGAAACAGAACAAATTTTCATCAATTGTTGCTATCTGTTAAAATTAGGGGAATATTTCATATACACAGTTTTTTAATGAGTATACAATTTGACATGGGTTGACTTCGGGGATACGCTAAGATTAGCATTGCTTGGACTCAGATTTCTAGTCGACTTGCCTAAGCGTGATCGCTGCAGCCAGCGGAAGCCAGTCACGTGCTGCATAAATTATGTAAATGTTTAACCCTTTCCTCGCATGCCACGACATCCTTCAAAGCTATGTATACATTTCCGCAATATGACGCATGCCAAAGGGAAATGAAGATGTTCTGAAGGTTGGACAACCAAGTTGCGTGTAAATGGCGATGGCAGCTGATAGTTAGTTGTGTGATGATTTACAGTTGTTTTCTGCTTAAACGATTGATATTTCTTCAATACTGAAAATCATAAGATGGCATCAACCGAAACGGTTACATTTTTAAGCTGTATGCAGGGCTAAGGGTTTCCATCAATTTCGCTTTAGATTTGGTTTTTATTTGTTCAATCGATTTCAGTTCTCTGGCTTAAATAGTTTTTTTCCC
>JAHXMU010000335.1:90261-223430 GCA_019455685.1 Philornis downsi | reverse complement strand
AAAGAGTTTTTCAGTGAGAACTCTAAACTTTATTTGGCTAAACGTGTTTTACTTCCCTCTGTGATCTTCTTTTAGCTCAATGCACTTAATCAAAAGATCCTGCAAATTTCAACGATTCTTTAAAGCCCTTAAAATATTCGTTTGTTACAGCGTTAAAAAGAAATCTTTTTTTATCATTTCTTTAAGTTTGAAAATGAAAAATCGTCACAAATATCATATACCCTCGAGAATATGACAGATGCAATACCTCGGAGCTGGATTTACATTTCGGGAAGAAAACAAATTCTGAATAATTTCAATAATTTCTTACCTCCTCTAACCGGAACAACTTGTTCGGAATTCTCAGGAATTATAATAAGAAATAATAAAGTGTTGTGGTGTACATATATGATGTTTCATACATTTTTTTTTGTCAGAATTGGACGAAAGTTGAGAAGTACTGCTTATCAGTATTATCTCACTTCCCTAAGTCAATATGATTGAGTCCCAAATATTATTTTTTTTATAATGACCACCGTAGAACGAGGGATAGACTTATATGTTCACTACGTTTCGAATAACTATAAATCCCATAAAGTAGCCATGTGTAAAAGGTATGGTAAAAATTAATCCATTATCTTTCCTAAAGATGGATTTAGTAATCCTGTACTTGGTTTATGAAGGCGAAAAAGCGAGCCAGGCGACTACAAATATAAATAGTGTTTATAGCCTATCATGCGCTATTTTGGTTTCGTCAATCCCGTTCCCGTAATCTTGATGTTAAAGACAACCAGGCCAATTGCCAAAAATATCGTTGAAATAATCGTTAAGTTCGACTGCCATGTTGGCGCTATTTCGATTGCCCAGCAGGTAAACATTACACAAAAATCCGTTTGGAATCATTTGAATAAAGTGGGATACAACAGGAAGCTCGATCTATAGTTGACACATGAGTTAACGCAAAAAACAAAAAAATATAAATTGAATTTTCGTTTGCAAATCGATGCTAAATGGCAACCAAATTGATCTTTAATTTCTGAAGCAGATAGCAATTGATGATGAAAGGTGACTTACATGCGACAACTTCAACCGAAAACAGTCAGGAAGGTTTTCTTGTATGTTTGCTGGTATTAGCAAGGAATTATCGACTATTATCTGTTTTCCTGTAGTATACGAAGTTAGCAATCTCTTAGCTTTGGTCAATGGGGGATGAATTGCGTTTCATCGGGACAACGCCAAGCTACTCACATCGATAATGACTCGCCAGAAGTTCCGACAGCTTAAGCGGACAAATCTTGTGCATCTATCTTAAGCTCAAATGAATAGCACCTATTCCTGGTTTTGGCGAATGATTTTGCTGGTGAAAAATCTGCCTAAAAAGAAGCTTGTGAAAATCGAGTGTTACAGTTTCTTGCAAATGGGGCAACATATTATTGAACAAAACTGTGCATATTTGATCTAAATTAGTTGATTGTAGCTGTGCTAAATAAAGTTTTCAATGTCATACAAACATAAAGAATTTCTTTTAACTACATATTAAGCCACTATGTTCAAAAAGTAAGACCAGCTCCCATTTTAAATTACGAGGATATATCGTATCTCAGAAATATTTCTTTTGCTTTCTAAGTTGTTCGCACTGTGATAGATATCTGCGACAAATTTCAAACCATCAATCTAGTGACATTTGAGCCACTGCTTGGTGTAGCTCAAAAAATGATTACGACGGTTTTAAAAATATGTAATTTTACTAAGTAGTTAGTTACGAAGTGCAAGAATATTAAAAATTTTTAGTATTTTTTCTTTGTTTCCAACAAAAAATTGTTGTTCATTAATAATTTAAATGAATTTGTTATGTGAATTCTGATTGGAAGGAAAATCTGGAGAATAATAGAGAATCTGGTGAAAAGGCAGTGAAGAGAATCCCAAGCACATATTAAATTCATCGATGATTATCAATTTATTCGCCACTTCTAGATCACGATCAACGGACCATTTTAACTTCCCTAAATGTTCCTTTTTTTACTGGGAATATTAGAGAGAGATTTCAGTAAACAAAATTTGTCGGAAATAATTACTTAAAATTCAAAAACGGCCGTTCAATCTTTACCGATGAAAATTATGTCCGACCGATCCAAGATTTAGTACCTAAAAAATGGTAGATTAACAATTAAGGACCTTGCTGATGGCGTTGGTATGTAAAAATATTTTTTATAAAAATGTGCATACCAAAAAAGCTATTCTTATAGTTTTCTTCGATTATCGTCTTGTATTACGAATTGCAACCGAATGTGACCCGATAGTTAGTACACGAGTCTGGCGTTCGCGTGATTTCGGCTTCAATGCCGTACCCAACGAACACTTGACGAACACTTCATGTAGTCGATTGACTAATGCCTCTCAAACTGTGACGTTCGGAATCGTCGTTAAACTGTTATATCGTCCTTGACATTAGACAGTACTTTTGGCACCTGTCCTACTTTTTACCTATCCAATTTTAATTATTTGTAGGTATATCTTCAGTTATTAAATCTTGCAACTTTTTATGTTTTTATTTAATATTTCAGACAGTATGATGAGGTGACATCCAAGTTGTGTGCCAACACCTTCGGTACCTGCAAATGTACTTCCACAATATGCTCATCAGACGACAAAGTATTGCATGCCTGGAAACAAAAATATATTTAAAATTTTAGTTGAATTCTTTTTATACAAAATTAAATAAATAAAATATTATATAACAGCTTCATGAGCGGATTTTAAATAATATGAACTATCTAAAATTATACGTAAGTTTAATACAAAGCTCTGAAAAATTTCAGAGCGCCTTCAGAACGAAACTCACAACGAACCATTTTTTAGGACTTCAGAATGCATGACCAACCGCTGGGTAACATCTGAAACAAAAGGGTACAATAAATTATATTATGGAAATAGGTAACCATTCTTTGTGTTTTGTATATTTTTTAAAAATAGAAAAACTTGTAAAACGTGTAACATCATATACCGAATAATATTAGATGTTATTGCTGCTTTAGCAGAAATTTTATATGAGAATTTACACACCTTCAGGATTAAATAATTCTATAATTATGAAACTAAATATTCACTACGACTTTTGTTGAGTTTCTTCATATTGTGAATGATATTTTCCAGCAAATATTTTCCAGGGAAGTATTTAATGTATACAATCTGCCGCTTGTTTCCATGAAAAAGATTGTTTACCGTCAACTTTGCGCCAAAACTTGTCAGGACAACAAAACTAGCAGACCCGGCAAACGTTGCTTTGCCTTCAAATTTTATTTTTATTGGAAATGTTTCATGCTAATCGGTCTATTATAATAAGAAACGCCTATATTTGCAGAAGAACTTAAAATATGTTCACTCAACCGAAATACAAAATTCTGTTTAAATATCGTTAGCAGGAGCAGAAATAATTGCTTTTTAATTTGTGGTTTGTATAGGAGGTACCACTCCCCATTGTCCAATCCCGCCCATATTTGCAGCAGCACTTAAGATATGTACACCAAACCGATGTACCAAATTTTGTTCAAATACCGTAAACAGGAGCAGAAATATTGGATATTTAATTTATGGTTTGTATGGGAGGTACCACGCCCCATTGTCCAATCCCGCCCATATTTTCAGTAGCACTTAAGATATGTACACCTAATCTACGCACCAAATTTTGTTCAAATACCGTAAGCAGGAGCAGAAATAATTGATTTTTAACTTTTTGTTTGTATGGGAGGTACCACGCCCTTTTGTACAATTGGACCGAATTGTAAATCTAAACCATCCCGGGCACCACCCAGACGCATATACAAAAATTCATGCAAAGCGGTCCAGCCGTTTGGGAGGAGTTCAGTGACAACGCCCGTACAGTAGAATTATATATATAAAGATAAGTCATTAGGATGTGTTGGAAAAAATGCAGAAAGTTTTTGCAGGATTTGCCCCGGACCAAAATATAGAAATGTATATTTTCAATTGGAAAAATTTAGGTCTAGTCATTAGCTGATGCGATATCGCTACCTATAAACGTTTCGCCACATGCGGACCTGTTGTGTGGCAATATGAGTTTTTATTCCTCCACCCAAAGGAATGGTACGACGCAACCGGCAAACAAATTTCAGTCAAGTGAACCGACTGAACCGGCTTTTGAGTTGCTTCAAAAAATACTCTGAATTAAAGCCCGATAATAGAATTAAAACTGTAACTTTCTGGAGTCTTCTCTTTGAGAAATGTTAAAGGACAACACATTAAAAAAAAATCAACTTAGTATGTGAAGGGGCGTGGCAGTGCGATCTATTTTCATTCGCTGTTCTAAATGTCTAATGGAAGCTCAATTACATTGAATATAGTACGATTTAATGAAAGATACGAAGCTAGAAGTACATAAATAAGGTAATTTGTGTGGAAGATACCAGAGAGGATGTGGTCAATTCGTTGTTTTTTCACACTTTTCTCAGTTTTATGACGCAATACAATTGACTAGAATTTTAGTAACTGCGAATTAGGGATTACTGTGGAAAATCAAATTTCGATAACTCTGTCAATTTGTACGGGTGGTACCACAATGGGCGTGGCAATGGAGCCCATTTTCGTTCTCAGAATTTGGATTACCAAAGGAATCACATATGGCAAATTTAGTCGAATTTGGCACAACCGACCAAAAGGCATATAGGTAATAATATGTGGGTTGTTGCATATATCGGTCGTTTGTACGGAAAGTTATGAAATGGGCGTAGTTACTTGCTCGTTTTCTCTTCAATTGTACAGGGTGGGCCATAAGGGTGTTGGCGGTTAAATATTCAATTTCTCGGTAACGCGCGGCGCGGGGTGGCGGGGGATATGTTGTTCGCTGCGCCGGTTCTTGGAAATTTAGTCGCCATGGAACCGTACACGGGAGTGCAGCGTGCATTTTGTGTCTGAGCGTATTACGAAAACAATAAATCAGTGATTACTGTACGACGTTTGTATCGGCATGAATACGGTTTACACGATTCAAGTGAAGTTCCAAGCGCCAATGTGATACGAAAATGGATCAGAATGTTCGAAACAACCGGCTCAACAGTACCAATTACGGTTCGTGGTCGCCCAGTTTCTGCAAGATCAGCCGACATTGTGGAGCGTGTTCGTGTTTCAGTTCACGACGGTTAGAGCGAACAATTATTACAACATGCTAGCAGACTTTTTGGTGCCAGCTTTGCAAGAACTTCAAGGCAATACCTCGAGGATGTGGTTTCAACAGGGGGCCACAAGTCATACGGCTAGGGTATCCATAGAGCTGCTGAAAAATGTTTTTCCTGGAAAACTCATTTCGAAAAGGGGGGATATTGATTATTTTCTATGGGGCTACCTCAAATCGGTAGTCTACGAGAATAATCCGACCAATTTAGAGCAGTTGAAGAGGAACATTATTCAGGAAAGTAACAAAATACCGAGAACAACTTTTCAACGAGTTTTCCAAAATTTGCGACTTCGGTTCCAAGAGTGTCAAGCAGCCGAGGGAAGCCATTTGGACAACATTATTTTTAAGTCTTAAAAATTCCCATGCTTCTACTTTTTAAAAATACAAATATATTTTTTTTATGTTTCGTAGTTTTTTTTTAATTGAATATTTAAACCGCCAACACCCTTATGGCCCACCCTCTATAAAGAATTATAAAAGCTGAATCATATACTTACTAGAAGCTATAGAGAAATAATTTCATATCATAAAATCGATCAATTTGTACGGGAGGTACTAGAATGAGTATGACAATGAGGATTGCTTTCATTTTTAATCCCTGCTTTAGCAATACCTAATTTAACTAAAATTAGATCAACTAAATTAACGCTACGAGCTTATTAGATTCCAGTCGGTCATTTAGACCATTCACAATCCCCCATTAAAATCTAGCAAAATATTAAACCATGTCAAGTCTTAAAGAGTTCCACATATTCACAAAAGTTATCATGCCAACCATCCTGTCAGCCATCTAAAGAGGCAGAAACCGCTCCATCGATTACAAAAATCATAAAACGCCGTTGTTCACAAGACAGTTGGGACTCCAAACGCTTCTTTCTGCATGATAAATTTGATATGATATATCTTCTATCGAAAGAATGAATGTATATATCATTTGGTACAGCCAAAAATGTCATACCCGGAAGCAATCATCTAAAGTGCCAAATATGTTTTGACCAAATGTAATTCATGCCTTCTTAATTCGATTGAGCGATGCTCGTCTATTTGACTGGATGGTTGTCGAGCATGGCAACGGTCGCATATTTTCTTGGCTTCATACCTTTGTAGTAGTTGTACTAACTTCAGTCAAATTTGGCACACATTATGCGTCTGGTGTCCTAAGTCCAGAACACGGAAACACCCCATCCCATACAAATTGGCCGATTTAATGAAACTTAATTTTTACGCTATAGTTCCTATTTCATAAACTGCAGCTATTTAAGTGTTTGAGAATTACGTTGCATTCTAACGTTGTCTAAAATCAAAAAGAATATCGATCGCTTTCTCTGGCAACTCTCATAAAAATTATCTAATTTTACCTACATATTCTTATATTCATATCCTTCATTTAGTTGCGGTAAATTCAGTACAACTTAGCACGCAACAGGCATTTAAACTTGAGTTTTATGTATTCATTTATCCGAGTTTGGCGCCTATACTTTAGAACCGTTTTTAAGTCTAATTCCAAAAATTGTTACAGCCTTTAAAACTAAACTTTTAAAAATGTTGAGTAAATAGTGAACTGAGCTTAAGTATGCCTCTGGAAACTTAAAACGCTCAGGCCTTACATAGGGTGATTTTTAATCGTAGTTTTTTTAAAAATCGAATAAAACACTCAAATTTGCATCATATATTACATATATTATTATTGGTAACGGTAGATTGGTCTTTGCCATTTCATTTTTAAAGATAATTTTATGTAAATGTTGTCCGCGGCTCCGTCTCAAAATGTCCATTCGAAAGGTCCAATTTTTCGTCACTTTTTCGAGCATTCCGGCCTGTATTTTACGAACAACGGGTGTTATGTCATCCTGTAAGGCTTCAATAGTGTTCGGCTTATTCACATAGACTAACGACTTGACATAACCCCACAAGAAATAATCAAGAGGCGTTAAATCGCAAAATCTCGGGGGCCAACTCACAGGGTCAAATCGAGAGATGAGCTGCTCACCAAATTCATCCCTCAACATATCCATTGTTTCACGAGCACTGTGGCATGTTGCATAGTCCTGATGAAACCACATGTCAACCAAGTTCAACTCAGCCAATTGGGGCAAAAAAAAATCGCGTACCATGGCTCGATATCGTTCGCCGTTGACGGTAACGTTTCTTCCACGGTCGCCTTTGAAGAAAAATGGACCGATGATGCCACCAGACCATAAACCACACCAGACTGTCGTTTTTTCGGGATGCACTTCAGATGCGACAGTTTTGCTTATGTACGTATCCGTTCATCAAGAAATTAGTCTCATTGCTGAACACAATTTGTCGATGAAACAGCGGATTTTCACTGAGCTTTTGTAACGCCCACTCACCAAAAATTAGACGTTGTGGTAGGTCATTCGGCTTCAATTCTTGCGTGAGTTAAATTTTATAGACTTTCAAACCCAAATCGACGTATAAAATTTTCCTTGTGGTTAAGTAGCACATGCCCAATCGCAGACAACGGCGACGAATCGACGATCGTAATTAGCACTGGTCGCTACGGCTGCAATATTTTCTTCGGTACGTACTCTACGCATGCGAGTGATGGTTTTATGTCCAACAAAGTAAATTTGGTGCAAAATTTGCAGATAACAGCACGAATTGTTGATTCAGTAGGTCGATTATGACGACCATAAAATGGTCGTATCGAACGATGCACATTTGTCACAGAATACGAATTATGATAATAAATTTCAACGATTTGCAATCCTTGCTTGTTTGTTAGTCTTTCCATGATGAAATGGCACAGTATACTTTCCACTTTGACAGATGACGTTTGGACGCCATTACCAACCAGTGTTGCCAACCTGAAAAACTTATATCTTAGAAAATCACCCTATATATGCTTAATGCGTATATAAATGATTACTCTCTTTTATTGGTGTTTCAGTAACGGGTAACAATGGGTTTTGGTACCTGTCCTTACAAGCATATTTGTAACCCTTTTCTAAACTGGTTAACGGCGATTGGGATCATTAGATTTCCGTTAATTTTCTTCTATAATGAGTCGATTCTCTCAATATTTCACCAGCAAAATCATTCGCAGTAGACACCAATATGTGGTAATAACTTGGTGCACGATCCGAACTACAGGGTGGCGCAATAGAACGTGCATATTTAAAAAATAGATTAAAAAATAAATGCAAAAGGCATGGTTAAAATAAATCAAAGGCATTGTAGAGTAATAAATGGAGTTTATTTTTTAAAAATAACATCATCTAAATGGTGACCCTCTCTACGACGGCACTCCTCTAACCGCAAACGAAAATTATTGAATACTTTCTTCAGTAATACTGGTGTAATGGCTGCCATTTCACCACGGATATTCTTCTTGAGCTGAACGATATTTCTTGGATTATTACTGTAGACTTTGTGTTTGAGGTATCCCCACAAAAAAAATTCAAGAGGCGTCAAGTCTGGGGGCCATGGGATATCACCTCTTTTCGAAATCAGTCTGCCAGGGAACATCTGCTTCACCACCGCCATGGAGTCATTTGATGTGTGACAGGTAGCTCCATCTTGTTGGAACCAAGTTCTGGAATTCACTATTCTTGAACTTTCAATTTCTGGAGCCAAAAATCCATCCAACATCTCAACATAGCGTTCCGTATTAACCGTAACGTTTTGGCCACGCGCATTTTCGAAGAAAAAAAGGACCAATTATTCCTCTGCCTGAGATTGCTGCCCATACTGTCACTTTAGGACTATGCAATGGTTTCTGATGTTTGATTTTGGGATTTTCACTGTTCCAGTAACGACAATTTTGACGGTTTACGAACCCATTCATAAGGAAATGAGCCTTGTCAGAGAAAAGGATATTGTCAAAATTGGAAAATCGATTAAGCATTTCATTAGCAAATGCGAGCCTTGCTATGAAGTCAGACTCTTTCAATTCTTGTGTTAATTGCAGCTTATATGGATGCAGTTTAAGATCCAATGTTAAAATTCGTTGCAAACTTCGTCGCGATAATTGTAAGACAGACGATCTCTTGCGAGTCGACATTTGTGGATTTCCTTGTACTGACTCCATAACTTTCTCAACATTGTCTTCGGTCCTAGATGTTCTTGGGCGACCTTTGCTTGTGGTTTAAATGTTGAACCGGTCTCTTCAAAACGCTCTTCAATATAGTCGCCTAGTAGCAATATATGAACGAGAGTTCTCGTAAAATGCGCGCACGCAAAATGCGCGACGCTTCCCGTCGAAGTGATTCATAGCGACTAAAACTCCATGAGCCCGCCAACCCAATGATGTAAGCGCCCCCCGCTTACGCCTTTTCTACCCCGCAAAAAAGATGATGCAATATGCACGTTCTATTGCGCCACCCTGTATAAGGTGAATGCACTAGAAACTCCGAACTCTGAAGCTCTGGTAGCTTCTGGTTAATCAATATCGATGAGTGTGACCTGGCATTGCCCTGACGGAGCACAACTCCTTTCCTAATGGGCAATGCTGGCGATGGTTTTCGTCATAAGATCCAATTGTTAACTGTTCGAATTAAGAGTTTCAACTTTGAGGAGCAGCTCGTAATAGATAATTCCTGCCAATCCCACCAAACGCACAGCGACATCTTCCAGATCGTCAATCATGAATTGGTCATTGTTAGCACGTTTTCACCGCGATTATTTTCGCATCCAACCTTATTGAAGTGATTCCAGACGGGTTTTCCTGCCATATTTAGCTTGTGAGCAATCGAAACAGTGTTTACATGATGGACCGACTTAACGATCCCCTGATATTTTCGGCAATTGGCCTGTCACATCTATGACTTCAAAACTACTGGAACATAGCTGACTAAACCAAAATTGCACGTGATCATTACCATGATTGCTGCGGTATTATCTGACTGGCTTATATTTTCGCCTTTATCGAAGAAAAACTGTAACCGGTGTATTTTTCCTAAGTAGGTTTCCATCTTTGATGCAAGTTCAAATAATACTGAGCCAAGCAATCACGCAACCGTCTGAGTGGTTTTGTGAATACGAAATTTTATCCTTCCAATGCCATTTAGTGTAGTCTGATAACACTTATATAACGTGGGATACAGATTGCTAAAGCCATCTATTGGAAAAATAATGGATTTTATTTTACTATATCTTATACTGAACATCGATTTTCATTGTTTTCATACCTTCCTTCATGCCTTCCAACAAGGCAGTTATGTATGTTTGAAAGTAATGTCTCCATTTTTTTGTCGACCTGTCAGCAGCATTTTGTCGCGCAAAACTTGAATAAAGCTTTAAACGATTGATTTTTTTAACTGAACATTTAAGCCAATTGGAACAAAACGTCTCTAACAGCTACTTACGCAAATAGTTCACTATTTTCGTTACTAAGTTGGCACGAGCGTTGTTGCACTATTTTTACTTGCTAATAATAGTCAAGTGAACAGAGGACGTTCATTCCACCAAGTTGCCAATCGACATCAAAGAAATTCCACAAACTTTTGACCTTTCCCTGCATATTTTGCCAGAACAAAATTTGCACATATGTGGCACAACATCAATGTAGGCTTAGCCAGGGGTATTGACCAATAAATTCGATTACAAAATTAAGCCTTTTGCTCGAAAAGGTCATTCATTACTTTGCCCGCAAACAAAAGAGTCTGATCGACAATGTTTCAAAAAGGGTTACTAACTTTTCAAACTCAACGTACCTTTATAAGCCTTGGTGTCCTTTTGTAGTTTTCATAAATGTTTCAATTTCTTTGTAATTTTCCGGTTATGGTGTGACCCCTTTTTTGTATTTCAATTGCATTTACGTTTGGACTCAAACGAAACAACTTGAACATTTTGTTCTTTTTGTGTGTTCAGGTTAATTATTTGCATAGTTCTAAGTACTGGCATTAATAAGAAGGGGATCAACGGGAATCATATGTGCGTGAGAGCGAGTGTCTGTCCGCTCGTCCGTTCGACCTTTGCTTTGGCTCCTGGACATTAGTGGTTGATTCGCTACTTTTTGATATGGTTCATCACACAAACAGAGAGAGAGAGAGAAGGGCTTTGTTCAGCGACTTATCCATTCTTGTTTGTGATTCCCTTGTTGATTCATATCCTGTGCGTGTAATTAGCTTAATGTTGGCCTCTTGCAATTAACATATTTTATTACAATATTACCAAGTATTCAAAAAGTTATTCTAATTCGAACTATTGTACGGCTACCGCCGTGGCATATGAAACAATACTTGTAATAAGAAATTCTATCGATTTTAGCCTTTGGGGGATTTCGGGCATCCTGGCCATTGATGAGGCGGCCGTGGCCAAGTAGCGGAATGAGTAAGTCTTCCTTTCTGCACTTTGAAAGTTATTTGGTTCATTAGAATATTTGTTAGTTTCCTGCATCAAAGACTGTAGGCGGGTTGTTTTTGTCCCTCCCCTGCTATCGTGAATCCAGTTCACAAAAGATTCGATTGATGTGGTTAGTGCTTAAATTAAACAGGGGAGAGCCGTCAATAAGAGTGGGTATTCCATCGGGTATCTAATCAAACGGACACATGTCATAACAATGTCGTGTTAAAGTTATAGAATCATATTTCGCATAATGTAATCTGTATGTAGAAAATGTTATTGTGGAATACGCAATACGAGGGATAATTGCATATGTAATATTGGGTAGGTATGTAAGTATTCCTTTAGAAAAGTAATCAAGCATAGAGTAGCAATTGCTACCGTATTGACTCCAATGCAGCTAAATACCAACATTATTTAGTGGAATTTAAGAGAAACTGCAAATGTCTATCAAATGTACTGGAAAACTGATTTGTTTGGCAAAAAGAAGTGGTGTTTAATATCTTACGCGTACTATAAATGTGGCCATTTGTCACACGACGGCTGGTTTACGCGTCCAATGTATATGGCAACATTGAGACAAACGCCGTAATGCAGGTCTCAGAAAATCCGCTGCCTAATGTTATATGATTTTTTGACAAATTGCATCTTTTAGCTGCTCCGGCCCAGATTTTGAGCGGAATTCATTGAATGGTTTATTTTTTGTAGGCTATTAAAGTAAAAGATCTCTACGTCATTTGCATTATAGAAATGAATTAATTGAATTTCGTATCTAATCTACATCAGCGCTTGGTCAGACATCTCCTTATGGATTTGAAATGGCGGCTGCTGTCCTAGAGATAGCCTATAAAATTCACGATACTCTTTCGACAGACGGGTTTGGACGGATATCTACGGAAAATAAGCTCGATGGTTTCAAAACCAATGTTTAAATCTAGATTCTAATACAAATGCATTATTCTGAAAGGGGCAGGAGTTGATTACTATATATTCGAAACGAAGGAACGCCCAAAATAATAAACTTCATCGAATGACACAACTCTGCAATAGGCGCAGGCTGTAAAGTCAGTGGATGGTAAAGGCAGCAGTTTTCTTTCGGATGTGGTTGGATTTGTATCCACGGTTGCCAAAATAAAAAGAAAAAAACGGTAAACCGGAACAATGTACACATTTCAAGGAAACAGATCATCCAAATGCCAAAACAGCCACACTTTTTATTTTCAGGCCTATGAAAGCGAAGGAAAAAAGGGCTGAAAAATGACTGAAATAAATGTAATCAAATCTTAATCTTATTACAACTTCCTAATTTTTGGTCACATTTTCTATTGTACTGCCACTGTCTAAGAACACCAAATCTGTGGGACGTGTTGTTTGCTGGCAGAGCTGTTTAAGCCCAGTGAATACACTCCCGATGATTCGATGATTGGACTTTAAGCGCATTATGTCATATGTTCAAAAAAGGCGATTGTAGCAACTATTCGCCCTTCAGTCCTCATCGATCGCTTGTAAAGTTCTGTCAAGTTTGACATGTAAAAGACTATAGACTATCTGAGTCAAAAGATTGTCTGACCTGATTTGGCCTTATTGTGGCGGCTTTAGACCGGGAAAATCTACAATTAACAATATGTTTACACTACGGTAAATTCTGGAGGTAATTGCAGTTAACACGACTGGTATCATCTTCAACAAAAGCCGTGCTCCTTGCTTTTGTTGATGGCAAAAGATAACATTTGCAGAAAACTCCGAGTTGTTAATGCAGCCTTCTCAAGCGTTAGAAATGAGACAGCCCAAATGGATCTGATGGTAAGTAGAGCAAAACCAAGTAATTTGTTTCGATGGACAAAGAGTCTAATCATTTAGGACGTTGTGCCACCCTTGACGACTATAATTTCGGAGTGATTGAAGAATTCATTTATTTCTATTCTGACGTAATGGTATGATTTAATAAAAAAAAGTCCTCTCCCGACGAACAAAAATTCTATTTTGCCAAATACCAGTCGTAATCAAGAATTATGATCCAAGCTGATGAAGCACATCTGGTAGTCTTCGAGAGATAAATATTTCGAAAAATATATGGCAAAAAGTCTTCGATAACGAACTCAACGGATGCACAAAATATGACAACGAAAAGTCTAATAGAAATACCAGGCTTTTAAAATACTGTCAAAACTTGGTGTGACGCATTGGAAATGGAGCACAAATAAGTGAAACTCTTGCGAATATTTTCGATATATAACAGATAAGGATGTCTCGGGTGGTCGCCTTCTTGGAAAGTAAGTAATAGTTTTAATTTGGCGTTCATTCGTTTTGTTAATTTTCTGGTGAAACATTGAAGTTGTCATACTTGATAGTACATCAGAATACTATCAAGTACAAGTACAAGTAGTACATCAGAATACTATCAAGTACATCAGAATACTATCAAGTATGACGACTTCAATCATGTCAATTCATTCATACTATAGCCAAATTCAGTATGGTTTTACGAAATATAAAAGTTCAAAATATGCTTAAATATTGTATGTTCGTGTCCAATATGAGGTATTTGAAGATTAATATATTACTATTCGCTTAAATATTATAACTACAGCTTCACTACACACCGCCAATACAAGCTAAAACTTGTAGAAATGGAAAACGGTCATATAAGTAAAATATTTCCTGATTACTAAAGTTTTAAAGTTTAAATTTTATAAAATGTTTTAATTTTTTAAGTACTTTACCCGTCTAGTTTCCAAAATAATCTGGATTATGGCACAAGGCCTCACTTCTAATTGTCGCACGACACGTTGTGGTTATCTGGAGTAAAAGGGTCCTTTTAGGAACATTGACATCTGTACTTTGGTTATTCTTCATTAACATATAAAAACAATTACAATCTTATTTATACACTATATAATACAAAATGCATTTTCTTTCTATTCACTTTATATACTCATAGATTTTATGTTTCATCTGAAGCGCACTCCCTTATTAATAGTCCCTTTCTTCGTAAATTGTTCGAGTTTTATGATGGCATCACTTTGTCCTGTGCCAGTTGTAATAAAATTGTATATGTTGCATGTTGTATGTTGAAGTTATCCATAGGGTTGATTTTTTTTATTTCCAATCATATGCAAATCAACCATTTGAATTTCAATGAGTTCGATTGAAACTTTTTAGCGCACGTGTTATTATTAGAGCATTCTACGCTCCAGAACTATAAATATTGTATTAATTATTTTTTTAATGTGTTCTGGAAAAAATTGTAAATTTGGATTTGGAAAAAATTCGAAAACATTTCATCATGAAATTTAGGCAGTTTCCATAGACCGTCCGAAAATTAGACTATTTGAACAGGAGAAAAAAGCAGAAAAGCACAGAATTGGAAAGAGGCAAAGATAACCTCTAAAACTTTACAGGTTTGAATTCGTTTGGGGGTGTTTTATAACGGACTAAAATCTATTTAATGGGACCTTATCTGTTTGTCTCTGCTATTAAGAATAGATTACTGACCAGGCTTTCACTGTACGACAAATCATAAACGAGACCCAGGGGAACTATATATTGCTTATAGAATTCCGTTCAACATCTCGATGTGAAGGCAACTAATTTGAAGGTCTGCCCGAGGGAGGTCTGCCTACCCAGAAGTACAAAATTAATCATTCTATCGCCCGATTTAACTAATCCAGACTTTTCTGGGGTTATTTGTGTGAAAAAGTGACGGATTATACTGAAGCCTAGAACTAAGTTCCACTCACATAAAAAATTGTTTTTGCATCATAACCATTTCCTTATACGGTGAAAGAGTTTATGAAACATTATTACACGGAAATGAACATTACTTCAAAATTTAAATATTTTTCTTGATATTCGTTTTTCAAGCAAAGTTCATCACATCTGCCTACAGAATGTGGTAAAGAAGAAGCTTTTCAGTAATATAGAAAATAACATTCTTCAAGAGAATGATCTTATCTAAAGCTTAAAGTAGGAAAGAAAAGTAACGAAAATTGGAGTGAAACGAATGAGCAAGTGTAAAACGGGCAGAAGTCGAACATTTACGCAGCAGAAATTAGATTTTGTAAACAGAATTTAATGCAATTTCTTCGCTCAACAAAATCACATATTCTAAAAATGATATAAGCTTAGCTCAAACCCTAATCACTGATGCAAAATTTGGCACAACTGTTTGTCATGTGTGACCGGACGTGGCACTACGGCTAATATACACGACTATCGTTCGCATAATTACAAGTTCAATCCCGCTTAGAGCCACCTATCATTCGGAATCGTCGTTAAACCGTAGCTCCCGTTGAGTGAGTCTATGCTCACTGAATGTGAGAAGCTCTCCCATGTTTCATTCATGGAATGCTAGAAATTTTTGCATTTCGTACACTTCATAGTGCTACCAACTTAGAAAAAAATATTGTTGAGAAAAATATTTAGATGAAAAACTGCTCCCTTTCTCAGAGCACAATAGTTAAGTTCTTGATCGTCATAAAAATCGATGTCGCTTAAATTATGTCCGCCGTCCGTCGGCGTGTTTGTTGAAAGTCTGATAGAGGATGAGTCGCTTGTGGTATGGAATTGAAATTTGCCACAAAAATGTGTCATAGTCCCTGGTATCTTTAATCGGGAATTACGCATAATCGTCCGAGTAGTGAAAGACTTGTTCATCTGAAAACTGAAAACACCAGTATATTAAATTCAATCAGGACAACAGACATACACTTACTTTCACCCAAAATAATTTTGCCTTAATGCAAATGTCTGAAGGGTGCCACAATGGACCCTGCTAAGTTCCTAAGTTCTTCAAAAAAATCTGTGCCATTTTTATTTGCAGAAACAAGATTCCTAAATGTATGTATGGGTGCTAAGTTATACTGAATTTATTGCAATTGAATGGAAAGAATAGGAAGATATGAACTCAGGAATAAGTGGATAAAATCAAGCAATTTGTGTGGCAGTTACCAGAGACGGTGCGGTTATCCGATTGATTTTTTTAAACTCTACGATTACATTACAATGCAATATATATGTAATTGCCAAAAATGTGAGTAACTTCAGTCAATGGATTAGGGATTTCACCGAAAAAGTTAAATTACGATAAATGCCAGTTTGTATGGGAGTTTCCCAAATCTTTACTAAAAGCAAAACGTGTGCCAAATTTGGACAACTGCAATAAAGATATGGAGGTAAGAATATATGGTTTAAGTCGATATTTTGTATAGGAGTCACCAGAAGGGCTATTGTAGCGCCATAAATTTCTATTTCTAGTACTTAGTTCACCAAACGCATATCTTGAATATAAGAATATATGGGAGAAATCGGTAATTTGTATGGGAAGTGCAAGAAGGCGCCCCGGAGATTTGGTAAATTTTTTGCAGGGCTTACAGAGAATTTTAATTCACTATACTGAATAAGAACTTAGACTTCAGATATGTATGAACTTAATGAGCCATTTGCATAGGAGTTACCAGAAGGGGAGTCGACTAACCGATCAATTTCTTTAAATTCTGTCAGGCATTGCAAACAAATGCTATGCACAAAGTTACTCCAGTCTGCGAGACAAGCTTTGACAAGTTTACTAAAGATTTGCGACCGCTATTGCGTTCATTAGAAAATTCAAGCTTAATCGACTTAAGAAGTTATGAAACGCATTTAGTCAGAAGTTACTTGGTATTGTAGATGCTTCCTTCTCTGTGTTACAGTTTTGGTTGTATCAAATGATTCATTCCTTCTGGTGAAGGTATGAAAATTGGAAATTCTTCATGATATTTCAATAATTCAAGCAGTTATTCGATATTTAAAAGGAATAGACGTTGGTATTGTATAAACAATGAACCATCCTAATTCGATTCACATATTTAACTGACCGCAATAACTGTGAGCGTCATTGTTAAAATAAACCTCACTTTAAAAACTGAGTCAGACGACGCATTATGTATGGTGTAGATTCGCAGCATCGTCCATGACACAATTGTCAAAAAAGGGTAGTACCAGTCCGATAAGCAAAAGAAACTTGACCATACATGAACCGAAAAATACTTTCGAAATAATGAACATAAATTTTTTATTTTTTTTTCAAAAATATATCTATTCAACAACTCAAATCAAACATTTTTTAGGCTACCGCCTTAATTGTGAACATATTTTTTTAAGAATTCTAAAAAAATCATATTCTACAGGCAAAAACGATATATGAGTATTATATATAAAAATGAGATTTTTTTGACACGTTCACTTATATTGCTTTAAACAGGTATGTCGTATATCATAGGTATAGGTCCATTACGAAGAAACTTGCTCAAATTAAAACTAAATTCGCCTTTCTGAATATTTCTAAAATTTTTTCCGATTAAATTTTAGTTCAAAACAATCGTCCATAATAACCGGTAGATGCGGATATGCATTTATAAGAGAGAGTCTTGGTTGTGATCCTGGGTGTTGAAAATACTACAAAATATACGTATTTACAGTGCTAAAGCATAATAATATAAGTCAATATATTATACTCCCCTATTCACGGACGGAGGACAGTCCAGTTGACATAAAGAAACACATCCCTTCCGGAATAATAATTCAGTAGATTTTTTCACCTATGAGCAACACTAAAGTAAGTTTTGTTCTTGTTTTAAAACAAAATTATAATCTGCTGTCTTAAAATTTAGTTGTGGAAATAATCGGATTTGATTATGGATACAATGACAGTTCTGTTATCGGCTCTCTTCGTCGAATCATACTTAAGTCGATGTCGAGGTGATCGAGGACGGCAATCATATCGACGACGAAGTTTTGTACGCTAATTGAGGTTTATATCGTTATTATATTAACTCAGGTTCGTATCGGCCGGATGGTATCGATAACAGTTCTCATTCATACCAGCAATACAGCAGCGTATCACCAACTTATGATCGTCTCGGCTACTTGATTTTGTCCTTGATACAGATTAGTACCAGCGATTGATTTTTGTTATTAATTCAATTTCTCATCGGTGAGTCGGAATCATATCCACAATTTGGGTTTTCGTTGTTAATTCAGTTTTATATCAGCCATAGAATCGTAACGGCAAATACGTCTTTGTTGTTAACTCACGTTCTTATCGATGACTCTGGGACATATCGACGATGCGGGTTTTGTTGTTAATTCTGGCTCTTGCTGGCGACTTGGGAAATTATCGATAAATCAGCGGTTATAGTTCTTGTCAACAATAAAACAGAGTAACGATGATTTGGCGATTCTTGTCAGTATCAGCAACTCAAGATCATGTCGGCGATTTGATTTTGTCAGTGATTCTGATTCAAATCGGTTATTCGGGTTTGTTGCCAATTCTGATTCGGTTTAGTAACTCAAAATCGTGCTAATGATTATCGTTCGTGTCAACAACTTGAGATCGTGGCAATGATTCGGTTATGTCTGTTAGTGTCTACAATACAAAATCGTATCTGCGATTTAGCTGGCGACAAAATTTGAGTTAACTTTATTTTATTCGTTGACTAGACACATACACATACACTACAGTGCTAATGGATTGAATAACAACTTTGATGAACCAGTCAAAGTCGGATTCAACTGAAATACAATTCAAGCAATCGAAGTTGAATTTAATCAATCGGAACTGAATTTAACTGGCCGAAGACGGCTTCAACCAAACTGAATTAAATTCAAACACCCGAAAATAGATTCGATCAACTGAAGTTTGGTTGAACCAACTGAAATTGGATGAAATCCATCGAAGTCCGATTTGACCAACAGTACCATGCAGATTTTCGTCACGAAATTAAAAGCAATTTTAAGTTATCCGAATATTATCATTAGCTATTAATATATATTTCAATTTTTTTCCACACTTAAAATTTTTGATAACACCTCAAAACCTATCTATGTAGCTGCACAATTTTGCAGTATTTTATAAAGTTCCAACATTTGTACCGTCATATATGGTCATTATCAATACATTTTATACCGTTTCCGTAGCGGGTAGTACTTTCATTTCAAGTTTCGTGGCAATTATGTCAAGACTAACTTCGTCTCTTTGCGTCAATGTTTAATCTTTACATTAAAATCAATCAAAAGATGATTAATCAGGCTTTGTGTATTCGCCAAAAAGGCATATTTGATAGGACTGTATTATATAAAATAATCGGTCTTCTTCACGAATCGCAAAGTACAATCGTAGAAAAATTTTGATGCGAAAGACGATTTCGTACCAGTCATGATGTGCCTTTATGTCTCGCTTTAATTTTGTTAGTTCCCCGCAATCACAAATCTCCTTAAATTTCTATATCACTAAAAGTTCCCTTTCCAAACCACTAAAATAATAGACCTCTAAACACACCAACATGCTCGTATTGTGCTTTCTTTGGATATATTAAGCATCCATTTCAATTTGGCTGTACCTTTAATATGACATTGCGAATTTTCGCCTCCTTACAATCTTTTGTTGCCCCAAATCCGAAATACAAACTTCTATGAACTGTCCAATTATTAATGAAAATATGAATTTATTCATCTATCAAATATCTTAATGTTGCTTCATTTACATATAAAAACAATTACAGCTTCATTATTATAGTGTTGTATATTGTATGATTTTTTTTTTTCTTTTTCTTTCTTGATTTCTTCTGCTTCATCCCAAATTTTCCTATTTCATTTTGATTCGCCCCTTCTGGCAGACACTCATTACCTTCCCTGTTTTTCTGGCAGTTTCCTTTTGTGGCTTATTGTTTATTATTTTATGGTTTTTATTCTGCAAAAATCCATATAATCTTTTCATCTTTTTGTTTTCCCTTTGCCAGCAATTTCACGTGTCTCTGTTCATCCCTAAAGATTTTCATAATTCATATGAAATGTTGGAGATGACTTGGCTTTCTTTCATAATTCAATGAAATTTTTGGCAATTTATTTGCACGCTGAAACTTGAATTAATTTTGTAGTTCTAATTATATCACATTTAATGTTTCGCAATAATCCTGGATAATTTTCAAACTATTAACACAACCAGTGATGGGGATGGGGAGGCAATTTGAATGATCTCATCCCAGCTAATACAAACTTTAAAGGCTGGATTAATATAAGTCAACCGTTGATTATAATTGAAAAGGCAGTTGATTTAGTAAGCAATATTTATTGAATATATAAAGAATAGCGAAATGTAATTTTTGCATGACATTCGAGACTTTATTTAGCATAGTTAGAATGATGCGATTTGCAGTAAATATACACCGTTTTGTTCGATAACTTGTAACCACTTTGAAGGCAATTTCATTATGCTTCCAATCTTTACGACCTTCTGTTGATGCGAAGTTTTCACTGTGACCTTGCGTTGTCTTCATGGAGCATGGAGTCTTCTCTCCTACTGGCCAACGCTTGCCACCTCTGGACAAAGGGCGTAGGGGAGCAGCTCATAGTAGACGATTCCCTGCTGATCGAAAGAACGAAACGAAGCAAAGCTCTCTAATTCTGGCTTGGCTAACATTTAAGCCATCTCACCGCAACTCGATCGTGACATAAAACCATAAAAGCTATTCACATTTTCCACGGCTTATTGAAGAACTACTGCAAAATATGATATTTTCTTTTTGCTGGTCATCTTTTACGGGTACGAAATTTTATCTTTCTAACGCCATCCATCATAACCAAATCGCTCTTATACAACACCAGATTCAGATTACTAAAGCCATCTATCGGAAAAACAATTATACGTATTTTACCTTATATTGTCCATAATTGTCGAGTTAAGTTGCATTGCGTTTATTAAAACAGAGCCACCTTTATTTTGGCCTAAATTTTAAATACAATTTTCTTATAAGTGATGAATCCCGTATGCTTTTAATTCTGAAAAAATACCACAAATATTACTGAAGGGTCATTTTTGAGGATCTTTAAAAAATAACAATATGGTAAATACAATTTCTAAAAGTTTTTTTAGGTTATATGTTTTAAGTAATACATTTTAATTCTTATACTATAAAGAAGTTAAAACAACTGAAATTATAGCTCAGAACTTGTATCAACAGTACTGAAATATTGACTGCTAGTTCAAGATCTGTTTGGGTATATACAGACCACAATTTGTGCTGATTTCTGCCGTTCCAAAACAAACTGCTGGAATAAGAGATTATTGTATCCCAAATTTAAAATCGGACTGACAATTCGAAGACTTTAAATTCAACACAAATAATGAATTAAACAGGACTTTTGCATAAAAAATAATGATTGCATTTTCGATTCGGTATATACTCGTACAAGAGATAGTAGACCTCTATCTATCGTGCATACGAGTATTACCGTGATTTCAACCAAACATATTTTTTTGAAAGTTAAAAGCCATTTGATGTGCTGTCAAAGCACGCAATCCACTGGTCAAGTAAAAAGTTTTCAAATAGTTATTGTGAGTCACAACATAACAATTAGTCCTTTTAAGTGAATCTGAAAATAGAATCCTTGTAGGCTCAATGACTGTGTGAAGGTTTTCACCTTCCATTCGTGAAAAATGAAAACTTGTTTGTTTTTTTACACAAACACGGTTTTTTAAGGCCATAATATCGTTAAACATTAACTATCCTGAATGCTTCATTTTTATGAATTAATGATGATTAATTTCAGTCTGTAATATTTACACTTCGCACCACATATGTTTGGGGCATACCGTTTCACACTGATTGTAATACTCAAAAATTTCCCTCTACATTTTTATAAAAACGGAGCAGATTGCAATTAAAAAACAAATTTTAACAAAAGTGGGCACAAATACTTTAATTTGCTCAAAAATTCAACCAATTGATCGGTATTGGCGATAATGGTCCATGTTCCTCTGCAGGCCTCATACAAATAAGTCGTCAAAGGCGCAAACATAACCACATCTAGAGACCACAGTATTAGTCGAACTTTAACTACAATTTGCGTATATACAGAGTGTCCGTCGGGAAGGTGTACTACTTTGTTTGTTTATAATTTTTGATTAACTGAAAGAGAATGCCCACTTTTCAGAGAATGAAATACCGCGTGAATGCCACACTTTTCATTACATTCTCACACATTTCACGCGGTATTTCATTGATTTCATCACGAATATTTTGTTTGAGTTGCTCAAGCGTTTCTGCTTTTCACACTTCCTCACAAAAATAAGTTCGGAGAAGTCAAATCAGGCGACAGCGGAGGCCAATCAACATCATCATTTCTTGAAATAACTTGTTGTGGAAAGAGGTCTCGCAGTAATTCCACTGTAATCCTGACTGTATGCGATGTGGCACCGTCTTGTTGATACCACATGTTAATCAAGCCCAAAGCATGCAGTCGTGGCGTTAAAAAGTTTTCAATCATATCACGATATCGCTCCCAATTGACAGTTACCATTACGCCGTTTTCAGTTTCAAAGAAGTAAGCCCCAATGATTCCTCCTGTCCAAATTGCACACCATACTGTCACTTTTAATGGATGCAAAGGTGACTGACTGATGAATAATTTGAGGGTTGTCCATTGCCCAAAACCGACTATTCTGTTTATTCACATATCCATTCAAATGAAAATGTGCCTCGTCACTCATTATGATTTTTTCATGCAAAGCGGGGTTGTCATGGGCGAGCTTTAATATCCTATTGGCATATGTACGGCGGCGTAAATGGTCTTGTGGAAGAAGCACTTGTGTCGACTGAATCTTAAATGGAAACAAATGCAAATCCTTGTGCAAATTTGTGGCCAAAGTTGTTCTTTGACCAAGACCAAGCTCCTGAACACGGCATCTAGTTGAGGTTGATGGATTGTTTTGAACACTTTCTAAAGCAGGAGTAATGTTTCCAGCCGATCTTGCAGTAGGTTGTGGTCCATGCTTGGCCCTACCAGCTACAAACCCTCTTTCTTCGAAATCATTCACTACACGATAAATAGTGCATCTTGTTGGCACGTTGTTTCTCCCAAAAATTTCACGTAACTTTCTCATCGTCACAGTAATCGATGATTGATTCTGATAAAATGTTTTAAAGATTAAAACGCGTTGCAATTTTTCCATAAAAAATTTACCACGTCTCTACTTCACGACTGCCAAATATGAACCGTCAAGACTGATGTTTACCAAAATGGCGGCAAAACAAAGTAGTATACCTTCCCGACGGACACCCTGTATTTAAAAAATTGATGTTTTCACAAAAACAATAGTTTTGTTGAAATTGTGTAATATTTAGCTCGTATGTCGTAATGAAGCCAGAAACAAGCATTGGTTCATGTTTTGCTTTATTCCCATACTAATGGATCGTACATAGCAACTACATGTATAATCACCCGGCCAAGTTACATTTTTGGTTTGAATTGAATTAAATTTAAGCAAATGCTTTAAGACTTTGTTGGGTGTAGGATGAACCTGAAAACTGAACGCTGGCCATATCGGGCCATATTTATATGTAGTTCTCATTTTGTTTAAATGATTAGAGCAGTAGTGGACGTATTTTTGTTCAACTTTTCCCACTTTTATTTCATATTATAGCAAAGTTTCTCCAAATTTATGCCAGCTATGATATAACACCATACTTTTGCAATTTCATTACATATAGACTAGATAACAAAAAGTGGCCATATTTATAATTTGGTAAAAATCCGCCTAAACATGAATATGATTGATAAATCGAAAGTAGTATATTTTTATTGCCAGTAACCGTTTTGCATTCGCAAAAGGAAATGTCTGACCCTGTTTTTTTCTAATGAAACCAAGGGCACAGACACCAAGTTTCACAATTGTACAGTCGAACCCGTACTATATTACTATCGGCTAATCCTTCCAAAAATATCTCACACTTTCAAATACTAGATAGGGGAAGCACGAATACATAATGAAACTCTATCTCATTGAGATACAAATGCGCAATACGGAACAATTTCGATGAATAGCTTGTAGCAGTGATAAATCTAAAATTGGATTGTGTATTTGTATGCCGATTTATAATAAGATCGATTCTTGGTCAAAACTAGAAATATATAACAAATACGTAAAAAAATTCGATACAAAAAAAGCTGTGGTCTCTGGAACCAATAAAACCAAGCTTGAGCATATCAAAATACAAATCAATACGGTTCACTTTCTGAAAGATTCTTATCCACTCCAACAAAGTATGATTACTAAGTATGATCGAATTCCGAGGATAATCATGATTTTTGGTCCATTTAAATAGAGTTGTATGGCGTATGTTCAATGGGGTTCATTCCCTTTCAAGCAAAATACTCGTATACTTATGTTGTAACTATAATCGAATTTCGATGACAACTGTAGCTTGTGCAAATAATAAGACGAAGCTGTGACATTTTATGAAAATATGACCCATTTTGAATGCACTTCGTTTTTTGCCAGGCATACTATTTTGTATCAAAATTCAGTTCAAAAGTTATGAAAATATTAGTTATGGGAATTTTAAACCCAAACTTGGATGGTGCATTTATGTGGGTGTCTTTTCCAATCCTATACCTAGAGTTACAATCTAATTCCGAATCAAACAGTTTTTGAACAAACCAATTTTATTCTGTGAACCGAACCATGAGCCAGACCAATGCCTCCACCCAACAGAATTATTAGGTCCGCAAACGCTATAAATTTATATATGTATTTTGAAAGTTCGTAATCGAAATCCAATTCCACCAAAAATATTCGATTTAAATTTGCGATGTTTTAGCACTTTTTGCACGTACAAAGAAATGTATTATGTTAGTAGAAAAAGTAAATGTGCGTTAATTTCAAATCAGCATGATCAGGGGAATTTAAATAATTCGATTATTGGTGACCACTTTGCTTTACCACATATCATGAAGAAAAAAATTCATAAATGAAAAATCATAAATTCATAACTAACATCGACGTACAAATTTGGTACTAAATATTAAATGTGGCATGATTTAGAACCACAAACCAAAAATTTTGCGCTTTGCGCCCAATCTACGACAGACGCGATGGTCGATTCTCCAACGTTTCGTTCAAATTCGACTCTCCAGCATTTAGAGGTCAAACTCAGGACAATAGATTCAGTAAATGATCAGCTAAGACCCATACGTCAAATGAATTCCATTCAACTTCAGAACTTGGCTCCGCACTCGTACAAGATTCAACTGATCTAGGATCTTAAAGTTAATAAACATAAACAACACCATTCGTTAGCTGACTGGGCTTTGTAGCATTTGAAACAGTCGTTAGTAAGGCCTTCACTGTCAACGGCGAACACTACAGGCTAGTGATAACCAATTTTTTTTTATTTTTTTTTGCCTCATATTGAACGATATTGGCATGATCGACATGTGATTCCAGCAAGACGGTGCTACGTGCTACACGGAGAATGCCACAATGGATATTCTGCTTGAAAGACTTGGTTATCTCATGCGAATTGGCCACCAACTTCGTGCGATTTGACTCCGATATACTTTTTCACGTAGGATTTTCTGAAGTCACCGGTTTATGTCAATAAGGCGCATAAGGTCTATGCCCTCAAATTCAGGCCGTTATTCAAATTCAGCCTCGTCTATGTGGCAGAGTCATTGAAAATTCGGCCTGGGATCCGCAACGTGCAAAGACGAGGTGGATATTTGAACGATTTTATATTCCATACATAATGGTCCATCCTCCTTTTTAGGCTGTGGAAAATTGTAAAGATTTACATAGAACTTTGTGGAAGTTATCTTGTTTGCCAGCCACAACTAAACAGTAGGACACAGCTCAGTCGACTTAAAAGACGATGAAGCATATTTGGTCAATATATATTAGGTTATCTTTTGCTACATCAAATGATACGGGTCTTCAATCTGTCCGTTGAATATATTTTTTTTTTCATTCATTTTCTTTATTGGATCTTTCTTACGAAATTTATAATATGTATTCAAATCTTAATCCTATCTTAAACTAAAGTATCCTGCCATTGCCGGATCTTGTTTTTGGCGAACAGATCTGTTTATCACCGGACCAAGTCTAGCGTGTCCTTTCTTTTTAGCCGTATATGACCGGGAAAATGCTGAAGGTTTTGACCGAGTGGGTTTGAGTGGGAGGACAACTTCGATACATATGACCTGCTCAATTTTTTCATTTCCTCGGAAATATAAGGACTGTTTAAATCTTTGCGTATGTTATCATTCCTAACATACCATGGGGTACCACAAATTTGACGCAGTATTCTTGACTGTCTTCTTTGCAGCTTATTTATGTTAGAAGCCGATGCCGTTCCCCACAACTGGATGCCGTATGTCCATATCGGCTTCAATATGGTTTTGATGGATGGGAGCCAATAAGCCAGTGGAGTTAAGCCATTTTTAATTTCAATTGTGTGATTTTTGAGTCAATGTGATTTTTCCAGGTGAGACGTCGGTCAAGGTGAATACCCAATTATTTGACATGGTTATGAACGGGTATGGTACTACCGTGAATAGTGAGGGCTGGGCAATTGTTCTGTCTAAGAGAGAATGTAACCTGTACACTCTTAGTGGCATTTACTAATGTGTGTATATGAGACTGCAGTTGTCTAGAAGCCATTAATGGGCAAGTGCTAGTGCTCATGAATGCAGTGTCATCAGCGAAAGTTGAGGTTTGAATTAGGGAATGCACAGGCATGTCAGAGGTGTAGATGGTATATAGTATAGGGCCTAGTATACTGCCCTGAGGAACTCCTGCTGAAACTTTTCTTTGAGTTGAAACAAAGTCTTTCGATTTTACTACAAAAGATCGATCCTTCAGATAGCTCTCCAGGAGCTTATGGGTATTTGCCGGTAGAAAAGAGACTATTTTGTGAATAAGGCCTTCATGCCACACTTTATCAAAGGCTTGGGAGATGTCTATAAAGAGAGCTGAGCAATATTTCCGATCTTCGAATGTTTTTCTGATCTGGGTTACTATACGGTGTACTTGTTCTGTCGTTCCATGACTCTTGCGAAACCCAAACTGGTGCGTGGGTATTACATGGTTTGCTTCAATATAGGGGTACAACATTTGGAGAAAGATCTTTTCAAACAGTTTAGATAAAAGAGAGAGTAAACTTATGGGTCGATAGGATGTAATTTGTGACAGTTCCTTTCCAGGTTTTGGGATCATTATTATTTCAGACAGCTTCCATGATTTAGGAAAGTAACCAATTCGAAGTATAGCATTAAATATAAATAAAACTAATTTGAGGATATTGTGGGGGAGTTCTGAAATCATTTTCGCTGTTATTTTATCGTGTCCAGGAGATTTATTCATTTTCAACGAGAGAACATTTTTCTTTAAGAGAGATAGACTTATTTTCATTGGATTTGTGACCATTGGGCTAATGATCGTTGGATTCACACGAGAGATTGTATCGTTAGGAGTAAATATATAACATACTTAAATCATACATTTGATATTTTCCCCCCGTACATACTAGTATTCTGTCTTTAACCACTGTAACTACAGCCACCAAATATAGTTATGCATGTTATTTAATACATGGGTTTAATCGATGTTGGATTTTTGGATTCGAAATAGTAACATAACTTCTCATAATTCGGTTTTTATATCCGATTATTCAAAAATTCAACTTATTATAATTTAAAATCCTAAAAGCCTTTTTCATATATTTTGGAGAATTATTGTTAAATGTTCCAGTATTAAATATTTCCTCGTCATACTGTTCATTGCAACATTTACGAATCACCACACGCTGTTAAAGAAATCAAATTGTTGTAGCGTTGATTTGTTATTGGAGCCCCCTTGTTTAGCTGTAATTGAAATTAACCATTAAGTTTCCCTTTAACCAATATTATTCCAATATTATTAAAGATAAATTACTTCGCAATCCACATATTCTCAATTCTCTTCCAAATATAACGGCACTCTGTACAATTTAACCATTTGCTGTACTGCATTCAATTAATACACCTCACTAGTCGGCTATGACTATGATTATGATTATAACTTTCACTTTTGTTTACAGCCCATAGTTGGTCACAATTCTTAAAAAAATCGCCGTCGTCGTTCCCCCATAATTATAGTGGAAATGATGGCTATATTAAAAACATGTCAATATAAGCGTCTTTGCATTTTGGTCCCTGGGTAAGAGTGAGTGTCCTTTTTCACTTTTAATTGCGCCGTTGGTGACCTTTCCCACTTTTCACTTTCACACTCAAGTGCTGGTCTTTTTCTCTATCTCCCGCTGCCATATGTCGCATTTCCGTCAATTCTGTCGATTTTTATGGAAATCTAAATTTCACTGTGTTTTTTTTTTTCGTATACGAGTACTCGTACTTAGACTACTGCAAAGTCTGCTGCTATTTTACGTTAACTATAATTTCTTTTCTTTTGTTCAAACACTTCTTGTCTTTCAGCAGTCCCCCTCAGTGAGTGAATGGATGTTGGAAAAAACACAAATTATCAACGTTGCGAATGGGACCAGAATACAAAAAAAAAAAAAATTGCCTACTCATGCGGACTGTTAGGACGGGTAGTTTTTTTTTTAAATTATAACCGAAATATTGACAATTTCGGCGGCGGCGGCGGCAGCCGGATCTGAGTGTGTTGAATTTGAAGTACCTGAGGAGAGTGTGCGGTTTTTTTACCCTCATGTGTTGTGGGGGTTGAATCCTGTGTGAGGGTAAGAAATTTGCGTGTTTTTTTTCTCGATTCTATCCTGGCGTCGCATAAAATTTCGAATTTACCAAAAAAAAAACTGCCGTAACCGTATACACTGCATTAGAATACGATACAGGAACGACGACGAAGTGAGGCGCAAATTGTACTTGCGAGTTTGAATGCATAAAAAATTCGTCCTTACACACATATTTTTTACAGTTTGTTGGAGTTTTCTGTGACATAGGGGTTGATTTTTTGTTTTTTGGTTTTGGTTTTTAGATTTTAGGTTTTCCTCCTTTGTGGAGGAAAAATAATATATGACCGTCCAGGACATTCAATTAATTCACTTCGATTTCAATGGTTTTCGGTGTATTGAATGGATGGCGGTGGGGTTGTTTGTGATTGTTTTAAATAAATTACAATTTGTTTCGTTTCCCTGGTATTCCTCTCTGTTGTTTGTATAGAAAGTAAATCCGCTTTCGGATAGGGAAAAAGTGACAGAACACAAAAAAAAAAGACCTCATCATATGTTTATGAGTGCTCTAAGAAGACTCTTGAGCAGTTTCTTACCGAAATAACCAAAAGTCTCTATTCCATAGTGTTCCTCTCTTGGCAAATGGTCGTCCGTCCAAGTGTTCTTCCGTCCGTCTGTGTATCTGCGCTTTTTTTATGATATTTATTATTGAACTTTTCGCTTTTTTTCTTCGTTGCTGCTGCTGCTGCTGCTGCCTTTCGTGTGGGGGGTGGATAACAACAAACACAACTAACAAACATTCCCGTTTTTTATTTAGAACATATCCTCTACAGGATAGGACGAGGGTGGTTGGGTAGAGGCTGCCTCAGAGCAAAACATAGGAATGGTAATTAGTTTTTTTCTCGTTACGAATTTTCGCTCGTCGTCTTCTCTGCCTTGCTGTTGATTTTTATTTCATTTCATTTTTTATTTTGTGTTTTCCTTTTTTTCAAAATCAACGTATTTTAAGCTCAAATATGCATGGGAGCGTGCGAGTACACAACATCCCTAATGTGGCCATAATATTAAAAATATTCTTATGTGACTGCTGAGTTCTTTCTTTTTTGCCTGTCTGTGTATTTTCATTTTGCGCCATTGATGAGTTTGCAAATTGTCTAGATATTCGTGATTTCGTGCAATTTACTTGCCAGTTTTAGAATAACGCGGCGAAATTAAAACTGTTAATGAATACATCGCGGAGACTTTGTTTTTATTTTCAAACATTTGGTTGCAGTAGACCTTTTTAACAGTTACTCCAATATTCGCTTCCATCGTACAAACTAACCGACTAACCGGAAGTCGCAAATCGTATAAAACGGAAGCACCTACCGGCAAGTGTTTACGCTAACGAACAAACGGTGACCGTTGTTCGGTCGGGCAGTGCAGTGACCGTGACCTTAATATCCCTTAACTACGATTAGCGTTTGGAAGTGTCAGTGCTTCCGTATGCCAAACTGACTTTTGTAAAAGGTAACCGCAGGATATTCATAGGAGGTGTGTATAATAAAAAACAAAGTGCTGACTGGTATTAACGTGCAATAAAATTAGATTCTACTCTTTGAATGACAAATTCATGAATGCCGAATTGAAACCTTGAGAAAATATCCATATTGACAATCCTTTGTTAATACGAGTATATGTTGCAGAAAAGAAGAAACACACATTCCTTTGTGAGATCTTGTCACACTCATTGAGAGTATATGATGGGAGAAAAGCTTTTACTAAACACGTCGATTGATCGATTAGAGAAACTTTTATTAAACCAGCCGCCTGCTCAACTACACAGAATATTCGTTAGCACATCGAGGTGAAGGAGAAGAAATGTAATGCATTATTTTAATTATTTTTTAATCTGGCAGCATAAATATTCATAAATACATATATATAGAAGAGAGAATGGAGCCTGTATTTCATAATAACTACGACCAGCATATAACGACAATGTGATACATTATAAATTTCTTAGAAAAGTCAATAAACAAATTTTGGTTAAGACAGGGATGATAAATTTTTCTTTGAAAATGCTCGAACTATCTATTGTAGGTGTCACATATAGATAATGAACCGCAAGGATGCAATCGAAAAAGTGGCAAAAGTTCAGTATAGGCGAAACTGCCCACCACTAATGCGAGTGGATGTACAGCTTACGTATAAATTGATCTTTATATAATTGGGCTACTCTTTTCCGTATGTAATACGTTGACTCATCCTATTTCTATAATGATAAGTTGCATTTTTTTTTAATTATTCAGCAATACAACATAATGTTGAGTGCTAGCATATGTAAATGAGTTCACCTGACTGGAATTTTTGCATTGGATTTTCTTATCCAAACTTTTGCAGACACCTAAAATTAATATTTTGATCGCCATCCTTTCCACTAACGTTTTTATCTACAGAAGGGCACAAAATCAGCCATTGGACGATGCTCTTGTTTTTGCGAATGACTTCTCTTTTCATCGATTTAAGACGAGGAAATAACATCGGCCATCTGGCTACCACCAGTATTGACATATATTTGGGAGTGTCGTGCATTATTCCTATCACTTCTTGATGGACTGTCAAGGTTCGTGGCTTACTCATATAAAAACCAAACTTCAAATATTCCCCAAAAGAAATAAGTCGGAAAAATACTAGAGGGACGATAAAATAGTTTCTTTACACTATCCTGTGGAAAAAAAATCCAAGCGCTTCGATCTTCCACGCTCCTTCAGTAAGTTGTCTCAATAGACTCTCTCAGAATTTCTAAAAACTGATCCTCCGAATGCAGCTTCGATTGTTATCTTCTGTGTTATTGAGTCCGTTGTAAATGACTTTTGGTGCTTAAGCCTTTGGGTACACACATAACCTACGATTCTGCGTCGTACAGTAGGACAGATAGGATTTGCGTCTACTACAAATGAATTTTCTTTGGTAGCAGTAATGCTCAAAAAAGCAGCGATTGCACCTTATACGAGTATTCTCGTATTTTACTATTCAACATATTTCAAGACAACATCATTTGTTTTATTGACGCAGAAGCCAAGGCAGATTAAATCATCTACCACTCCAAAGTTATAGTTGTCAACGACTGCGCATCATCCCAAATTATTGATTCTATGTTCGTGGAGACACATTCATTACTGGATTTACTGCAGCTTTTGCCCAATAATGGCTATATAATCAGCGAACACAAAATGCTTTTGCCTTCTTTTAATGGTTGTTCCAGCCGTGTTTTTATCAGAACGATTCCTTCTAAATGCTCGTTTGGTTTGAGCTTTAACTCACTAACATTTTTATCTATCTTTACTGCAGACTACGAGTCGATCAATAGCATACCGAAAAGACGTACAAGTTTAGCAAGAATACCCAATCTGATCATGACTTTATACAATTTTTGCGCATCGAACAGACTACAGCAGCTGTATGGCGGATGATACGATGGTATGTGTCGTCTTGCTCTTCCGGAGTCTTCTGCAGGATTTACCAGAATGAATATCTTACCAGCAATGGATCTGTCAGATATAAACACATATCGATAAATTACTATCAGCTTAGGCAGAATGGACCTTAGTCTCTCAGAGGACGAAACACAGGATTTTACAACCGATAAGCATGAACTGATACCGCGAAACATGATATAAATACTTGAATCGCCTTCTTCAAACACAGGGTAAAACGCGTTTACACACCAATTATCATGTATACATAAATCTCCAGGTCATGTTCATCGATCTAACAACTGATTTAGCAACTGAGGCTTTGTTATTCTTTAGCAGCTGAACAAATATTCTCATGTTGCTTATCAGGATACACTCCCTCTCTGAACCATTCGACTTCCTCACTATCTCACTCTTCATTTTCTCATATTTATGGTGTTCTCTCACACAATGCGTCTCAATTGGAAGCAGTATTGCCATGTATTCTCATGTATAATGCGACATTGTTTACGCTACCAAGGCTTAGATGAGCAGCATAAATAGCACGCTAACGCAAATGAAAGAGCGGTATAGTAATCACTTCTTAATTAGAAAATTTGAGTCCATTATAGAAAAGGTACGTTTATCCGATCAACGGATGTCTCCGACAAATGTCCTGGACATTTTAATGCAAAAATAGGAAGAGAATATAGTCTGAATCCAACACTAGGTAAATTTAGTCTGCATAGCAAATGGACTCAAATTATCACACAACAAAAGCTACCGGCTATTTCCTGGTCGCCGCACAAGAAAACTGTTTGAGATCGAGGTAATAAATGTGAAACATGCTTGTATTCCATTACACAAATAATTACATGTGTTTTGAATTGTCATCAGTTTGCAGGACAGACGACAATTCTACGTGCGTATAACATAAAGCTGTATATCTCCGAGGTAGTTCTGGCCTATCCCAAAAAATTTTTCAACTACTATGCCATAACCACTTTAATTCTTAACAACATATTTAGAATCCGATGGTAAATACCGCAAAAACCGTACTAAACAAAATATCGCATTGCGCCTGACGACAATGACGATACAATCACGGCAATGCACACTTTGAAGGAAAGCTGGAAAGGAAACCTTCAGAATCTCGCTTCAAATTGAAGAAACGGTCAAGTATAGCCAGAGGCTCCCATCATTGTAAAACAATGATGGCAATCTGGTCACGGATAACTGGAATATGTTTCACATGTGAAGTTAACATTTTTAAACATTATTGGTGTCGAAATGCAGTGAAATTTAACAAATCATTTTAGTTATTGACAATGGCACAGATTTTTCACAATTGATTAACAACTGACAACTAGGCCAGAATAGTAATGTCACGATTTAAGAATAACCAAGCAGCAGTTTCCGAAGGTTGTTGAGAATGAACTGGCAATGATTATGCTTCAGATATTAAACATGATTTTTCTAGTCAAATATATTGCACCGGAATCTAAGCATAATTTTCCCCATGCCCAAAAAAGCTAATCCATGTAAGTGTGCGGGGTCAATTTTCCATCCAACGCTTATAAAGTTTAGTCGAGTTTAATATAAGATGTAGTAGAACGAAATCCATTATTTTACCAATAGATGAAAACCTGTATTTTGCGTTGCATATGCGCGATCAAATTACGCTAGATGGCGTTAGACAGATAAAATTTCGTATTTAGAAACTACTTAGGTAGTTTTGTAATTGCTTAACTCATTATTGCTTGAATGCGCGTTAAAGATGAATCTTATCTACAGAAAATACTCCACATTTTACACTTTTTTTCGATAAAGAATAAAATGCAAGCCAACTGGCTGAAAATATGATTATTGTAACAGCCAATGCGAAATTTGGTTTCATCGATTACATTCAAGATGCACATGATGCCAAAGATGCATATGCTCTGAAAGACCAATTGCCGAAAATGTCGATAATAATGGAACTATAAATATGAACTGTTGTTTAAAAGCCCGTTTGCAACCACTTAAATAAGCCTGGATACAAAAAAACCTCAGGTGCCACTCGAATTAATTAAAAAAAACCTCATACACCGAATTTCCATCTGCGAATCGTTGCTAGATTGCAACAAAATCGATCCATTCTGAAGATGAGATCCATTCTGCACTTGGTTTTGAAATTCTTAAAAAACCTCCTTACATTCCGGATTTTGCACCAATTGATTGCTATCTGTTCATGCCTATGGCGAAAACTTTATCTACTAAGAATTCGCCTCAAGGGAAACTTGTGGAAATCGACTGTCCCAAACGTTTGCCAATAGGGATGTGGTTATCTATGAGAGAGACGTAATGAAATTACCTTAACGTGTCAAAAATTCCATCCAACAAAGCAGTGCATATTTGACCTAAATTGGATTATTCTAATTATGCTAAATAGATCCTTCAATGGAATGCAAAAATAATGAAAAAGTTAAAGCTTGTTATTTCCGACATGATTATACGTTGTCAGAATACCTGCAGACCCAGCAAATTGACAACTAAACTAAAATGTTCACATTATGGTAAATCCTGGGGAAGACTCAAGAAAACAAAATGAATACTTATCACGTTTTCGTTGATTAGAAAACTGTCTCCGGCAGTACCTCAGGAATTACTTGAAGGCATGGTTAAATTCGGTATCCCTGAAAACTTGATATATCTTATTGAACCAATTTGCACCAAACATGGACTCTACTAAAGTAGCTTAAAGTCGTAAAACTTGCAGTGAACATAATTGACGTAATCCTTGACAAAAGTCATATGATATTTGGGCTAGCTGATGATGTTGTCACTGATAGTCAACAACTGAGATATGTTATTGCATTTTCAAATATTAAGAAGGTGTCAGCAAAAATTAATTCGTCGGTGAACGAAAACAAAAACAAAATTATTTGTTTCAAGGATTCTATTTGTTGTGGGCAACAACTGCAACTTTGGAGAGGTAGTGGCGTCATCTACCAGTAAAGTAGTATTGCTTTCAAGTCTCCCTCCTTCGATAAACAAAATTCCAATTGTACCAGATATAACTTCTACCCGTTTTGTATGCGTTAAAATATTTTGTCTCATCATGCTTAACCATTATCGTCGTGTAAATCATGGGCTTTATGAGGTACAAAACAACACCGCCATGGTAAATGGATCAAAATTCTTCAGCATAAACGTTTTCTGACAATGAGCTCGATACGCGGCACAGGAAAGGTCATCAAAACTTCATTAGAATGACCAAGTTTCTGAGAAACTATCCAAATTTGGTGCAACGAATTAGAAAAGATGCGTTTAAGATGGAAGTGCTTGGAATTAATTTCCACATGCCGACAATAACTGATAACGAAGGTAAAAAAGTTCTGGCTCCAGTATCAAAATACATGTGTGATTTGTGGTGCTAAAACTGATTCTGGTTACTACCAGTCAAGTTAATCAGGCTCCTACAATTTAATGCCGAGTTTTGTAAAGACGTGTCGGCTGGACAGATAGGTATTTTTAAAACAACCGTTGTTTTACAAACGCTTTTCATGTCTAATTAGTCCGTTTTTTCAAAGATTGTTCGATTTTTTAGAATTTTTCGGTTATTACGCCCATATTTCAGATGGCCCCTTAAAGAAGTACATCTACTGAGATGGTATCTTTTAATTATAATAACAAAGATATAGAAAAACTTCCTCATTTTTCCAAGGTTGAACTAAGTATCTGTATTGGAAAGTTTTTGTTTTTTTAAATTTTGATCTTAATGTGACTGTGAAGAAGGAACATTTTGCGGCGGAATTTCAGCCCCACAGCTGAAATGATGCAGCCTCTATTTTATTTTCAATAGACACGTGGACGGACATACTTAAATCAACATAAATTTTATGACGAACTAGAATACACATCCTGTCAAGAAAGTGCTAGGAACTAATTATTTAAAAAGTCCGCTTAAAAGAATTGTCGAAATTCTATTTTTCGTTAAGTCCGCACAATAGACTTCTATACTGGCGGAGAGTTTGAGAGCGATCTGTCGCTTTGTTTGTTTACAGCACTCGATTTTGTCACTTCATCTCAAGAGCGTTTTGTTAATTTTTACAAGGGATACAAAAAGATTGAACAAAGAATTTGTCACTTTATCAGAGTTACTTGGACACGAGTCCACCACATGTGCATAAGATGTGGTGGACGATTTGCCTACTTTGATTGAACATCAATGTCTTCAACCGAAGTTAACATCGATAAAGTGAAGGAAATAAAGGGGTTAAGTGGGAAAATTCCACAAGTGAATTTCTTTTAAGTGAATTTTGACACTCATATAAGTGAACAAACTTTCGTCAATATTTGCCTAGTTAGTTGTTTTTCGCTCCGATGTCAAATCCTAGTAGCGACTTCCGGTATCCGGATTCACAATTTCCACTTAAAAATCCATTCGATCCGTATATTTTTTTAGGCCGTCCTAATTTTTGATGTCGTCAACGAAAAGTATTAAAAAATACAGATTTGTTCTTGGAAAACGGGCTTATTTGCGATATAATATATGTGAAGATCGCCGACACAACAAGAAAACTTCTCTTTTTTTATGTTATGTTGGTTCAGTCCTAGTAAGGGTAAATGTTTACTTACTTGAATAATCTTGCCCACTATTACCAGTTGTAGCCCACGGTGCCATGGATGGCACATCGATTCATAGACATAAAATCGGGGTGGCTAAACTGCCTCTTCTAACACATGCAAATATCAAAATTATGTGGTTTTTTCAACGAGATTTTGATTTGTTGGAACTTTTCAATATTATTGCCCTCATCTCGGATTATCCTTTAAAGGAATATGTGTACTGAGACAATGATTTCCCATATCGTAAAATGCTTTTAACTAAAACAAAATGTAAAATTATTGTCATTAGAAATTATGAAAATTTCTTATTTTTCCTAAGTTCATTTCATTTCATTTCATTAAATTCATTTCTATCCCAAAATAATGTCTCAGAAAAATGCCACTGCCATACCGCTTCTGGTACTTCACATACAAATTAGGCCATGCATTGCCATACCGCTTCTTTTATCTCGTATATAAATTGAGCCATTTTTCGTAAGTCTAATTTGTAGGCTGCAGTAACCTAGAATTTTGTCCGCTATATTGATTCTATGTGAAATTTGAGAAGAATCTAGCAAATAACCATATCCCTTCTGATGAATCCACTCTCTCTACGTGATTCATACTTTTTCTTCAATTCCACTAAACTTAGTTCAGAAAATAAAATGGACTGCATTCCCACAGTTTTGAGCGTACTACGTATACAAACACATAAAAATTTTGCCAAATATCAGCGGCCTCTCTACTATTTCCAAGTGGAGATAAATTAACATTTTGCATCATTTATTTATTGATCCAATTCAAAGTACTTTTTGATAATAAGCTGGCGATTTACCAAGCCCCTTCATAGTTCCCTGAAACTTTTATGCCAACGGAAGAGGACTTTGTGTGAGGGTATATGTAAGTCTGTTGCCCTGGCTTACATTGGTGAATCGTTTATTTTCTGTTGGCCATTTCCACTGCCTCCATTGTTCCACTGTAACAGTACAACATTTCCGTTCCACTGTCGCCGCTCAATACATAAAATGACATCACTACAATTCGAGGTAAAATGTTGCAATTTAAATTAAAAAATTTACATTGCAATTTATGTGACCCCCGGGAATGAGTGACCAATGTTGACCAACATATATCGGGACCACATGTGCAGCGCACTTGATAAACGTGCCGCACATGCAACATAGCGCAAATGTATGACAGATAACCGAATCCTGGCAACAATGACAACAACACATGTAAAAACACCAACATAAATGCCAGTACAAATTGTAACTTGGTAGGTACAGCGATAACCTGGTTTTCCCCTACAAAAACATTAATAACTCCCTCGCTGGTCAAAAACAAAAACTGGAACAGAAAAATGCATTGAACACGCATACAAACACACACACACACAATTAAGCCAAATGACCAACATCAGGATACATCAACGCGAATTGAATTAAAAGAACAACAGATCGAGAGAGAAATAAAACAACGGGACAGTCAAAAATTTAATACTGCTATCGGAAAAAGGACATGAAAAATAAGCAAATTTCGAAGCGAGTACAAATTAAAAGAAAATATCATGAGAATTGTCAGGCAACAATGCGATAGCATACAATATAATATTTGCAAAAGAGCTAAAATTAATTTGACCATGAATAAATTAAACACAATAGAACTGGACATAATCCTCGCATGAATCAGTGGTGTAAAATTGGAATTTAAACAACATGAAGTTGAAAGTGACAACTCAGAAAGTTCAACTCAGTGCACTATGTTAAATTTTCCAATCTTCTCTGAGAGAAACTTCAATTTTCTAAATGTCTCATGTGAAAAGTAGTATCATTACAGAGAACGTTAGGACCAGTAAAGAAAAAGCAGTCAGGTGAACTGACTTAGATATCCCTTCACTTAATGTCCTTATTCACAGCTGCGAGAGTACGTGTGTTATCAAAAGGGGTATGGGAAATTGCCGGGTTCTTATCAAAAAATTCTTTAAATTAAAGTATAACAAAAGAACTAAAATTAGTCCAGTTTGTATCTGTAGCAAACTGAAAGGCGTGGCAATGCTGTGTATTTTCGCTATACCAAATGCAAATGGTGCATGCTAAATTATACTGAATATAATGCAAATGCTAGACAGAAATCTGGAGATATGTGGGTTAAAAAGATATGGTAATTTTATGGCAGGTACCAAGGATGGTGTGGTTAATTTTTTCACATTTTTCCCAACAGTTTAGAGCAGTATAATTGAGACAAATTAAAGCTAAAGCTATGAATTAAGGACTACAGAGAAAAATTACAGGGATAATCAGGTTTCAGAATGTGCTAGGCAACGTCGTTCTCAGAATTCTCATTATCAGAAGTCGGCATGCCAAATTCATGATATGTCATAAATTTATCGGTGTCATAAAAAAATCGGTGATATATGGAATATACCAGATGATGCGTGTTTTAAATAATCGATCTTCTACAATTTTATAGCGAAGTATGAAGCAGCGTAATGGCAAAAATCTAGACTGTTGCAGTCTACTAATTTGAAATTACAAAAAAATTCAACAAATTTCAAAAAATGACAAATTTTTGCGTGTAAATGCTCTCAATTTTCATTCTGGAATCCCAATTTTTGACTGAGTTTGGTGCAACCACGTAGAAGATATGAATCTGAGAAAATGTGGGTTAGATCAATCATTTGCATTTAATTTTTTTCGAAATCTGATAAGCATTAAGAACCAATACAATGAAAAAATTAAAGTCCACAAATGAAATTGAATTTCGGAAACCAATCAATTTTTGTGGGAGATACCAAAAGAGACGATTCGATATAACCTACGATCTGTTAAAATATTAAGTTCTGCCAAGTTTTAAGAAGACAGTTATTGTGTCCTCCAATCAGTCGCTCAAACGATATCATGATCATGATATCATGATACAGATTTGGTCGATTTACTATAAATACGGCCTGCTGGTTGTTACATTTTTGGCCATATCAAATATTATATAACTTCATTCCTTTGGGCAAAGATATAAAAATGAATGCATAACCGAGAATTGGGAGGATGGAGTCTTTCTAATTTCTCATCATCTGTAATGACTCATTTTTGAAGAACCAGCAACGGGTCGTTCTCAAAAATTCTAAAGCAACGCGTGATTTCGAAGTTCTGGTTAAATATTCACTGGAAATATTACCGGATATCCCTAAATTCAGAAGGTATTTATTTGAGTAACAAAAGTGGGTAACAGTATTGTTATTGAAACTTTCATTTATGCCTTCCTAGACATTTTTGATAGCCTCAATACAAGCATGGAATATTGTGGCCTAATAATCAACTCATTTTAAAAATATTTATTATGAAAACTCAAGAGAAAAAAAAAAAACGAAAGCTCTCTAATTTCCGACAATACCGCATTCGCTGTGAGATCCTTGATTCAAGGATATGCACAAGGTTTGGCCAGAGTTCTTAGAGAGGCGGTGTCTGTAACAAATTGTCCGATGTCTTTGGCAAATATAATGCTAACATCCTTGCAAACCAGTAAATTTAACGCACAGGACAGGAACACACTTGACGTGGAAAGGCATAAACTCCGATGTGGATTACTAGTGGGAAAAGAATCTTAGACACTTTGTCCCGTGGCTTAGACCTATTAGTGGCCTAGACCTATTAGTGGCCGTAAATTCACATTCCGCATTAAGTCAAACATAAGGACGAGGAGACCAGAGATATCGGAAGTGTTATTTATTTGGTGAAAGGTTTGCCATTCGTTATCAATTGGTAATCGTTTAACAACCGAAGAACACGTAAAAACTAGTTCAATTTTACTACAAAAGTGGTGATTCAAACACACACTTTCATGTTTTGGCGGCATCAGTTGGCCACAAGGATTAAGCGATTTGACGCTATTAGACTTTTTTCGTGGCGTTGCGTCAAAGACCTTGTTTACGCACATAATTTCCAAGCGTTGGAGCATTTGAAAACCAACATTCGTCGCCGAGATACCTCTCGAAATGCGCGAAAAAGTGGTCGAAAACTACCTCAAAAGGATCCACTGCTGCAACCAATCCAGAGGCGGTCATTTATAAATGACAGTTGTATTTCGTGCACAATGGCAAAGTCCAAGCATTATAATATTTGTTTAACTTTACTTTTAAAACAGAAAAATGGATAACCCTGTACTAAAAACCAAATTGATCATGTTATCGGCCGCATGATTCTGGTGCCATTGATGTGTGTGTGGTTCGCGGTGCTAACATAGAGTTAGACCACAACCATTTTGCAGTTAAAATGTACAAGAGATTGAATGCAGCAAAAAACATTTGAAACCAAGCACAAGGTTGCCAAATACTCCCAGAGTTATAGCCTGTTTCAATAAATTCTTTTAATTAATACGACATAACGCTCCCAAATCCTAGCATTAACACACAATTGCAATATACTGCACAATCAATATCAATTGCCACAAAAATCGTACTTGCGTTTGAAAAACTGCACTCAGACAAGCCACGATACGGTGCAAAAAATCGCTTTCTATAGGTATATAAGAAAAGGTAACGTTGCAGCCAACAATAAGACGTATTGCAAGGAAATGCTTTAGGAATAAGAGATGTTTGCCGCCTGGAAAGGAAAACGATGGGGATAACGAAGATATATAGCTAGAAAATGTCTAACATTGTCAAGAATTCGCTTGTTTGGATCATAATAACATCTGTTTGCAAGCAACATTTTTCCCATAATATCCAGACTGACATCATTAGTTTTACTCACAGCTGAGCTAAGGTAGATAAATTCATCTACTACCCCGAATTTATATTTGTTAATGGTCCGCTTTTCCACCAAACCCAATTTTGATGACTCCTTCTTAGTGCTTGAGAAGGCTGCAGTAACATCATGCAGTTTTCTGCCCTTAATGTGCATTTCACCATCATATTCAAGTACCATTTTAAAAGGGTACTATTTGTGTCAACTGTAACTTTCCTCATAATCATCTTCAACATTGTGTTGAAGAAATCGCACGATAGGTTGCCGCCCTGTCTAAGCCCCCATTTGGTGTAGGATCCCTCATTAAGATTTTTGTTCATCTTTAATGAAGTTTTCGTATCAGTCAGTGACATCTTACAAATACGTATAAGCTTAGTAGTGGTATGTAGAAAGGTGGTATGTGTCAAACTGTTTCCCCCTTTTTCTTAGCATTTTCCAGAATTTGCATATTGTGAAAAACTTAACTTATAAGGCCAAATCACTTCATATAGAATAGGTTTTCTTTCACATATCGCACTCGACAGAATTTTATAAACAATGGATGAAAGGCTTATATGCTGATAGTTAATACACACAGTTGATAATAAGATCACTTTCTTCGAACACAACATATTAGACACGTAAATTCCAATCATCGGGTGTATATTAATTGGACCAAATTGTGTTTAGAAGCTAAAGCATGCCGATTATCAGTTCATCGCAACCGATATTAAACAGATCTGCCGGCAGGACATCAGCATCCACTACTTTGTTGTTTTTAACCCATTATACTATTATATTATATTATATACTATTATATTATATTATACTATTATTCAAAACTTTTTGTGGCTTGGAACTTGAAATTTTTCTAAAAAGTTGGAAGCTGAATGTAAACAGTAAGGGGTTCCCCTCCTGTAACGCAATAATGGCTAACAGTGGCCACGGATAAGCAGAGTATAGTGAAAGAGTATATATGGAAAGAACACTTTAATAAATTACTAACTCCGGTAGACACAAATTATTGATTGCTCGCCATAGATTGCTCGCCATAGAGCGAAATGGAATATCATGACCTAAAAACAGCTATGCTAGAGGTGCCAATGTCCTGCCTGCAGAGATTTTTAACACCAATGGCGATGACCCGATAATGAGTATGCATCTGGCCATGAACGAATGTTAAACGAATGCATAACCTTTGTGGGAATCCAAACATAATATATGCTGTATTTGTGGAGATGTGCACACAGTCATTACCATGAAATCGATCTTTTATCCATTGCATATAAACTCTTTTTGAGTCTGTTAGGTGCAGGTTCAATTTTATTCTATCCGACCTAATTGGAACTTTAGAACTGGTAAATTAATATCTAAATTGATCATATCAATTTGGCCGCACGTTCCAATACAATTATGTAATAATATCTGGCCGTTAAAGTTGGTGCTATGACGACTTTTCTCGGTGACACAACAAATATAATTGAATACTTGTCAAGAAATTTGAGGATAAACTTTTTCACGAAGAACATTTTGTAACACAGTTTTGGAACCTAATTGGAGCTTTAGACCTAGTAAATCAATACCTAAATTGACGGCGGCAAATACTAGGAAGGGCTGAAGAAAAACAGATCGACGCGTTTCTACTGTTCGTTGGAAATAAAGGATGATTCTCCAAAACTTATTTGATGCTATGACTGAGTTTAATGTACCTGTGAAGCTGATATCGAGTCATTTCGCACCAAACAAAGCCTACGGCAGGGTACTGAGGTGAGTGAGACCTCTCTAGCATACTTATGGAGCTGATAATAAAAAGTCCTGCTGGATAAAAGAATTTTTGCACACGCTTATGATACTGATGTCATTGATCGAAGACTATGATATATTACAGCAGCCTTCTGAATCACTGAAGTGGAGCCAGCAAATGAGGATGTGGTTGCTATTGAAGACAAAACCAAATTCTTTATTCTGATAATCAAGGAGTCCATTCTATTTTGGAACTTTGCATGGGTTATTACAAAAGTGGATTAATTTTTTGTTGGTAGTCTTCGAGTCAGATCAGTTTTCTTTTTAAAAAATCTTAGAAATGTTTTTTCTATATCATTGTGTTGTCTGCCATGTCTGCGCCAAATTTCACACCTTAAACATCATTAGAGTTTGGGTCACTTTTAGTCTTGTACGAAGCAAGAAATGATTTTGGCAGTTTTTGCATTACATTTTGTTTAAGAAATAGAATTTGTGCTACGGAAACGCCTTCTGTGAACGGACTTTTTCGAAAGAAACATTTATATGCCGCATAAATAGTTCAAAGACGAATGAGAACGAACTGAAGACGAAGTGCGTTCCAACGACCATTAACTTCTGCCGATGAAATCTACGTCCAAAATTTCGAGATTTGGTGCTCAAAAACCGATTAACAATTAAGGAGCTAACGATTTTGGCATTTTAAATAGATCGGCCAACTTCATTTGAAAGATATTTTAGATCTCATGGTTATCAAGTTTCGATTGGTATCAAAAAAGACCAATTTTCCCAAAAAAATCATTATTTTAAAATCTGAGAAGAGGTGATATCTGGCTGCCAGAAAGTTACACAACAAATTACTACGGGAGAAGAGACTGGCATCTATACTTATGGCCTTGAATCGAGTGAGTACTGAGCCAAAGAACCGAAAGGATCGTGCCAAAATTCCTCGAAAATCACGGTTATGCTGATAGTATTATTTTATTACATTGATATTGTGTATTATGAGTTTCTTCCGCCGAGCCAAATTGTCAACGAAGGATATTATTTAAGCTTTGTATGTCTTTTGTGTGAACCTATTCGCAAAAAGAGGTCGGGTCTACAGGCACGCAACTCTTGGTTTCTACACCACAATAATTCAAGATCTTACACTGGATCCGTTCTTTTTGGGTTTTTTTGCCAAAAATGTAACTAATGCCGCTTCACAACATCCGTGGTTGTCTGATTATCAACGTGTTTTTTTTCTGTATATTTTCTAAACCCAAAACACTGCTCCGAAGTCACTGTTTTGAGTCGATTGCAGAGACTCAACGTTGAGCGCAGCGTTGTCCGAAAAAAAGAAAGGTGGTATTTCTGAACGGATATTTTTGTCCGGCAAACCGAAACTAATATTTATAAACAACCTTTCTCAGGCCAAAATATGAAAATATTTACAAAAGTGTTATTTTCAAAAATTTTGCTGTTAATTTTTGTAATTTGCACTAAGGTTTACATATGAAATGATTGAAATATGACACGGTTGAAACAATTTTTAAAAATTTATGAAATTTGAAAACTTATGAATTAGTGTTCCTCTTCACTTATGATATAATTATTGATAATCCGTCAGCAGCGACACCAAACATACTAAAAATTTAATCAACTTTAATTTTAGTATCTTCAGCTGATGAAATGTACGCACATATCATTTGATACGGCAAAGGACGTAACACCCGTTTCTATGTAGATTGAGCTTTGTCCGTCTGTCCGGCCAGATGGTAGACACAATAATTATTGCAAATCTTTATGCAGCTTAGTAAATCTTGGCACAGTCTAATAATTTGAACATATTTTAACAGTGACCCATATCGATCTATCCATCTGGCACCTGACATACAAATTAGTCGATTATGCTAAATTCAAATTTTCCCTGTAACTCCTAATTCGTAGTAATATTGCAGCAAAATAAATTTGCTAAAATTTTGAAAAATCGAGAGATTAACTTTGCCTTTCTGGCACCTCTCATACAAATGCCAGACTTAGATCATATATTCTTATATCTATCATTCAATTGCACTAAATTCATTCAAATGCACGGTAAAGATTTGAATAATAACGAGAAATATTCGAAATTGTTAGGTGCGATAACCCAGATTTTTTTTTTGTAAATTATTTAATTTATAATGCTTGATAAAACTTGAGGAAAATCGATCAAGTAACCACAACCCTCCAGGTATTTCCAACACAAATGACAGATTTAAACCATTTATTCATAGGTTTATATATTTCAAGACATTACACTAAGTTCTGACAATGAAATTGACTGATTTATCGAAATATAAGTTGCTCCCTGTAAACCCTGAGAAGTAGACTGTAGTAAATTAAATCTTTGCCAACTGCATTAGATTCTAATATTTGACAAAATGTGAAAAAGACTTTTTTCTCTTAGTGTTATGTGATTTAATTGGGCTAAAAAGGAATGCTATGAAACATAGAGCTCATGGATCCATATCTTAACTCGTTCTCAATATGATTAAATTTATAGATTTTTGCTGGAATTTACCAAATACGAAATAAATATGAGAAAGCGCACGAAACACTTTCATATATTATGCATGGCAAGATAACGTTTTTGACAAGCGCATAAGTTTCAAACCGGCTCATAGATGGGTAGGTGCAAAGTGTACGGCGCCTATTTACTTTTAGTTGATACTTAGAATTGGTTCAGAATTTACTTTTAACCATTTTTTAACTTTTAAAGTGAACAGAGCATCAAAAAATCGTATTCCTGAACAGGGGTAAAATTCAGCAGTGACCATTACTGAGTTTTCTTCTTATTCTATTCTTATTCTTCTTCATCTATTTAATATTATTATGTAGTAAAAAATAAGATTTTTCTTTCTTTTTACATAACGTGCTATTCTTTGGTAGAATTTCCTGTTATTTATCGAAAATATCGCTTTTTGAACGGCTAAAATCCAACTCCAGCTATGCACAAAACCGATTCCGACACTAAGAATTTGGAGAAAGACTTTATGCCTGACTCCATTATGAAAGCAAAGAATTTTTATAATTTTTTTTTTTAATTTACAAGGTTAATTGAGAAAACAGAAAAAATTAACTTAATATATTTAAAGACTATCGAAAAGGACGACAGCAAAAATCCATTTGAGAATTTTTAAGTCTGCAACGTCTAAATTTTTCGACTACCCTGTGCAGCATTTTGGAGAAAATCGAACGATCCATACATGTGGCGCATTTAGGTCAATGGTTGCTGCTTTAGGTATCTCAGTCGTTTTTGACATTTGCACGAACTTTTATTAAAGCTGATCAAAGTCTCTAGTTTAATTTTATCGAAAATGTTAACAATTTAAGGGAGATACAACGATTATAGTAGTGTCAATTCAGGAGTTGTCAAGAGCTTGACACACTGTTCCGCCATGGAAGCTTAAAGACATACATAAAGATCTCCTCTCGAAGGCTTTTCTGTCCCTTGTAAAATAAAAAAAAAAAAAAACAGAATGATTTGTGTTCAAACAATAAGGTGAATTTTCAAATTTCGCGGTCTACGCACTTTTGACTTTTAATTACCATTCTTTTTTCCTCGTCTCGAAGATATGTTGACGGTTTTATCCAAGACAAGTAAGACAATTGTTTTGCGTGCTCGGCGATTCGGTTTTTATCTTCTCAATCGTCGCAAAACCCCGTCCTTTCATGGGTCTCCTCAATCTTGGGAACAGGAAAAAGTCGCAGAGGGCAAAATCAAGTGAATACGGTGGCTGAGGCATGATAACGGTGTTATTCTTGGTCAAATAATCTCTCACAAGCAAAGATGAGTGAGCAGGTGCATTATCATGATGCAAAAGCCATATATATTTTATCAACATCTCCGGGGTTTTTTTTTTTTTTTTTTTTTTGTATTGCTTCACGCAAACGGCGTATAACTTCAAGGCAATATGTACTCCTTATTTACCGTACGACATTGTGGTAAGAACTGCTGATGCACTCACTACGTCATCGAAGAGAACAGTGAGCAAAATCTTGACATTTGATCGAACTTGGTGTGCTTTTTTGGTCTTGGCTCTCCCGGACTCTTCTTTTGGAATGATTGGGCTTTGGTTTCGATGTCATAACCATTCGAGTATACCCATGATTCCTCACCGGTTATGACCCTTTTAAGCAAATCTGGATCATAGTTGACGTCATTCAACAATTCCTAAGCGATGCTCATGCGACGTCGTTTTTGGTCAAAGTTCGGCAATTTTGTAAAGAACTTCGCTGCCGCACGCTTCATGACCAAAATTTACGAAAAGATTGCATGGCATGAGCCAACCGATATGCCGACATCTTTAGCAACTTCCCTAATTGTGATTCGACGATTCTTCATAACAATTTTCTTCACTTTCTCAACATTTTCATCGGTTGTTGATGTGCTGGGGCGTCCAAAGCGAGCGTCGTCGTTCACATCCTCTCGAGCTTCTGTGAAAAGCTTGTACCACTTGTAAACATTTTTTTGACTCAGAGTACTCACACCGTATGCCACTGTCAACATTTCTAGTGTTTTTGAGCACTTAATTCAATTTTTTATACAAAATTTGATGCAACTTCTTTGATCCATTTTTTTCGATAGCAGAAAATCGCCGAACACGCAAAACACTTGCCTTATTTATGATTCTCACAAACGAAGTAAACATGCTATATGGATAAAACCGTCAACATATCTAGGGGACGAGTGCACCAACATAAAATAAATAATAATCGAAAGTCAAATGTACGTAGCCCTCGAAATTTGAAAATTCACTCTTTTTGGATTTTTTTTAATTTTTCATCATGTGATATTGAAATTAAACTGGAGTTATTTCCCAAATTGCACAGAAATTCTTCGAGAGATTCTTAACTTTGGCCCAAATTCCCTACATTTAAGAGTTGTCCGATTTTTCCCTAAATTATCCGTAATTTTACACTAAATAGCAAAATATTTGATCTTTGAATATTTAAGAATTAGGCAATTTATTTCCGCCTACAACTAATTGCCACTCTGCTATCCAACATGATGGCTTCCTTACTTTTCTCCAGTTCAATTGTTTGAACTGAAAACTCAACTTCTTTTATACTGGTGCGCGAAGACAACTTCCAAACCGTAATCTAAATAACCAATAGAGAGGCACACATTTGCACAACCGACGGTAAAATTATTACAGAAATATTCATTGAAATCTGTTTGAAGTGGAGGTTTTACCATAATCGTGTAAAATTTCGCTATTTGATTCGTTTACTAAACGCAATATTGAAAATATTATTTGTTTAAACAATTTTAAGGATTGCGTCGCACCATTAACACAGTCAGTTTACCGTCGGCATTTGTAACAAACTTAAACTTAAAGGTACCGCTGTGAGGGAAGTAAACAGCATACTCAAAATATATAGTTTATGTACAATATAGTACATAAGTAACGGTTCATATTTCTCGATGTACAAGTATGCGTGTGTATTTGTCTTTAGACAGATATAAATATAAATATTGTTCTCCTCTCTGATAAGAATCTGGTGGGGGACAAACGTTTTATCCGTCTGTACATTAAACTGTTTGTAGACTTTTTTCTACTGCCGCCGTGTTTTTTTTTTTACTTGTTTCAATTACAAAACATTTTCGATTGATGTTCGAAAAGGGGATACCTCAGAAACAAATTTACGTTATATCACCAATATAATCTTAATCACACACACTCACATTCAGTGAGGATACATACATGTATTTGTATACTATAAACACACACATACGCACACAAGCAATTAAATATATGTAAAGTTACTTCAAAGGCAAAAGATATTCATACAATTCTGATGAAATGAAATGGCACTGAAACAATTTGCTACTAACAAGACCCTGTAAAGGATTGCGAAATTGTGACTAGCATTGGCCGTTGACGGTTTTTAATTATCAGTCGTATACAAAAGGATACACACCAACCGGAAATGAAACTAATTGGCAAAGAAACATTGGCGGAAATGAGAAATGTTAAGATCATCAACTAATTAACACAACTTGCGGGAGTAATTAAAACACTACAGCACTGTGGCACTCATCGCACTCGCCCCAGATGCGAGCGCGAGAGAGTGATAGCCAGATAGAGCCAGATAGCTGGAGCACGAGTAAAAGAGATTCATTCATTCCTTCCATCCACACTTTGCCACACAGAACAAAAGAGTAATTAGTAACAGCACTAATGAAAACACTATCACTGAGAGTTATCTTGCAAATGTTAAACCCTTTTTTTTAACTTGAGCGTTCGTAATTGTGAGTTAGCGCAAAAGGTGGCTAAATATCAACTCCCGTGGCCCTAACCTTTAGGGAAAAAAGCACCAGCGTTTTCTCAGACAAAACGACAAATGTGTACTATGTGGCAAAAAGAACAAAAAGTAAAAATAAATTGGAAAACGCGTTCAACTTTTTCGCCCCGAAAGTTTCCGGCCACGCGTCTGTATAAACGTAGAGCAAGTGTTCTTTTGTTTCACTTACCTTTTCGTTTCAAGTTCTACCAAAGACCGGGCCCAGCACTACTCTTCTAGCGTGCGACAGCCAATGCCTTTCCAGAGAGCTAAGGAATTTCCTCCGCTTCCCCTCTAAGCGGGCGCGTATTCTCATCGCACTCTCCCGCTTGTTGAGGTCTATGGCGCATGTCCTTTGCCAGTGGCCGGAGTATTCACTCAGAACTTTGCGCTGCTCATATTGTTGTTGGTCTCGTCGCTGTTCCTTGGCAGATATGAACAGGAAAATTTACAATTATTCATAATCAAATGTTGCCGTCGTCGCTCCGCTCCGTTTCTCTGTCATCCATCCCCTATATCCATATTTTTGATATGCACTCCCATTTAGTTTGTTAACATTTTTCTTACTTGCCACACACGCTTAGTCTAGACACCTAACAGGCAAAAAAAGAGCGAACGCTGTAAATCGGTTAGCAAAAGGATTAAACATTTTCCCGGATTTCAAAGTAAGTACAGGCTAAAAGTGATGATCCTGTGCCAGTAAAGGTCTCTGGGACCCAACAACAAGGCTCCTCCAGTTTTACCACCAAATCAACTGGCGGGGTACGTGAGAGCTGTGGCTAAAGCTTTTCTAAAGTGATTTAAAACCTATTGGAAATCGAGTGAAAAGTTTTCCGTGTCAACGTCACGGAAGACTCAAAGTTATGGATAACGTGTGTTTAGAATCATATGGGGGCATGCTGTTGCCCCTGCTCCATGCCTTCCCGCTCCCACACTCTAAAGAGTTTCAAGTTCTAGCTGAGTACAGTGTAGTAAAGTGGTCAATATGTTATTGTGCCATGTGGTCAATGTGTGTTCTTCAATGGAATTTGTTTTCTACTGCTTTTGAGCGCTTTAAGTTCATTCTTCAATGTTCCGTTTCCGCCGTAACACATCCGGCCTGCGGTGATCCAGTGACAAACCCCCTAAATTTAGTAAAGGAATTTTGCAATTTTGTCAATCGCCGTACGTAACTCAAATCATGCGGAAATGTGAGGGGAAATTCCAAGAAAAATTATGAATGAACTTGGCCAGAGTTTGCGGCTATTAAAGATTTGAAATGAAAATTAAGTTTTACTGCCAACGAAGAAAAAAATGTTCACGAAAGAAAGCATGCCAAGAGCTGACTCAAAAAGTGCTTAGTGCTTCTAAATAATTACGAACTTATCAGTGAGAGCAGCATTTGTAGAAAAAGGTTTCAGTCAATTAGATCAATTTTGTTTGATATATTTTTTAACAAACTTTGGGAAACTTTGTTTGCCTTAACTTCTGCTGAAAAATCGAACCTGTGATTATTGGTCCCCATTAACGCGAATGGAATAATCATCGTTTTTAGACAATTCAAATGTAATTTCTAATAAAGGCACTGATAATAAGATACGATAATTTTTGCGCAGCATACCATTTAAGTGTGGAAAATTCAGCAGAGACTCAAGACAGCTCCAAAGCAGTTCTGAATTAAAATTAACAGAATTCTTCTACATCATAATACTGCTCCTAGCAATTTAAGTATGGAAAATTTAGAAATAATTTAGGAAAACTGTAACATAATTCAGAATAATAACATTAGAGAACACCGTTCTTGAACAGCATACCATAACTGATTGACCGGCCGTGGGACGCGAAATTCATGCAATTCGAGTAGTCGAATAATTGGCATGTCTACTTAATACTTTTCGAACTGTAACGTTCGGAAGATTCACTATAGATATTTATAAATGTGTCCAAAACTGGAATGCATGTAAGCTCATTGAATGCGAGAAGTTTTCCCGTATGCCATTCATGGACTGCAACCGAGTTTCTGTGCTTGGATTACACCAAAATTTTATTTTTGCATAAGCTGGATGGTAAAATCGAGAACATGTGAGGCACAAAATTATTATTGGTTCGAACCGTCATATTCCAAATATTTTAATCCATTCAAAAAAATATTGATAATTTGCACAAATGGATTTATTTTGCAAAATATATTTATTATTTGTCAGCTACTTTTGTTCCTAAAGGGCATGGAAAAAAATAGCCCGATCCATTGAATAGATCAGCAGAAAATCCATAAAAACGAAATTCAGTTAAAAAAAATGAATTAGCAATATTTCACACAAAAAGTGAAATTTTGCAAAATTACTCAAATTGTACTTTTTTTAACTATTCACAAACAAAATATCCATTATTTTTCAAAACAAAAAATTAGAGACACACTTGAAAAATTTTAAATTTTTTAATCAACTTTTGCTTCTAAGTTTACTAAATGCAAGAAGGTCCCACCTATGGCACAACCGGTGAAATTGGTTTCAGCAATATCTCATAGGCGGCTAAAGTAAAGAGAGGTCTAAAATGACTCACGATTCTCTACGTCATTTACGTTTTTGAGATATTAACCAAAATTTCAAATAAATTCCACTCCTGAACATTTCCCTGGCTAATTCTGTTAATTATGTTGGATATTCAGCAAATAAGCAAATCTTCAACCCGGGTAGTCCATCATTTGATTTTCAATTCCATGGTGGAGATGATAATGATAAAACAGCATTCAACACATGCCGCTTGTACAGGTATTGTCGGGCAAACATCGGGGTATTGCTGCAGTATGCTCAAGTGTCGCAAAGCAAAATTGTAATTATTTGATATTTATATAAATATAATTATGTATACTCATATGTAAGTTCTAGGTTAGAAATTATAGGAGGACCATTGATTTTTAACGGTAACATAAAAGTCTTGGCAGTGCACTCCATTTTCATTCGCAGAACAAAGTTTATTCAACGCCTGATGCATCCTAAATTATACTGAATATGGTGTAACTGAATAATAGCATATGTGGGTAACAGCAGGTTGTTTGTAACGGGTTATCAATATTTGGGTAAAAGTAAAATTGAATAAAGCAGACATAAAGTTATGATTCCGATGCAACTATTATTTATTATAATGCTTGGACAATGTAATTTAAATGACCGCCTCTGGATTTGTTGCAGCAGTGGACTCATTTGAGGTAATTTTCGACCAATTTTTCGCACATTTCAGCCGGTATTTCGGCGGTTACTTGACGTATGCTGGTTTTCAAATGTTCCAACGTTTGGGGTTTATCCACGTAAACATGATCTTTGACGTAGTCCCACAAAAAGTTCTAAAATTCTAAAAATTCTAAATTCGCATGATCTTGGTGGCCAACTGACGTCGCTAAAATATGAAATTACGCTTTCTGGAAAATTCTTATGCATAATGCCAAAACGTCTTGTTGAAACCACATATCATCCAGCTCATAATCTTCAATTGCGGGCAAAAAAAGTCGCTTATCACACGGCCATAACGCTCTGAATTGACGGTAACGGTTCTCCTAGCGTCATTTTCGAAAAAACTAGGCCCAATGACATCTCCAGACCATAATATGTACCAAACAGTCGCAATCGCTTTGAAATTCTACGAGCCCCATATGCAACAATTTTGCTTGTTGAAGTAATCGCCGAGTGAGAAATGTAATCTGCATTGAAAGCCTGTTGCTTTAGCACTCAATCAGCATGTTTACGGTATTATGAATGGTCAACCGGCTTCAACTGATACGTGAGTTGAACTCTATATAGATGGAGGCGAAAGTCCAAACGCAAAATACACCATAATGAGCAGTAAGATAGGCCCAATTGCTGAGAACGTCGTGAATTCGTCTTATTCGGATAAACCGCCACTATTTCACTAACAGAAACGATATTTTCGGCAGTGCATATATTGCAATGATACACAGGCCTGACCACATCTGTAACGCTCTTCAAAATTTCTTTATAATGTCGCCAATTCCTTGCACAGTAGGTCGATTATGACGACCATAATCACCCCGTAATGCACGAAAAGTACCCATGTTTACCACTTTTGTAGCAAGTTTTAACTATTTTTACGCGTTCTTCGGTTATTAAATGATCCAATTCATAAATGCGAAACATTTCTCTAACAAATAACACTTCAGATGACAGGTATTCAACAGCTGACTAAACTAAACAACCCTATATTAGAGGTACTAAAAACAATGTGTTTATCCGGCCGATATTTCCAAGTTGCATTATAAGTCAATGCAGTCAGCAAAAATGTAAGCTGCTGCAGTCTACGATAGAGAAGGGGAAAAATAAATTTCAACAATTCAATTTGTAAGGGAGGTACTGGAAAGTACTGAATTCCTCCGGCTTACATCATATGTTTGGTAAAGTTAGACTGTAACTGTAACGCTTTCAGTCTCTCCAAACTGCAACTTGGACAGCAACTTCACCAAACACATGATGTGAACCGGAGGAATTCGGTGCTTTCCGGCACCTCCCATGCAAATTGATTTGCTATAATATATATTTGTGCCCATGTAAACTGTAATTCATTAGACTACAGCTTTACCAAGCATATAATGCAAGCCGGAGGAATTCAGTACGACTTCTGGAAAGATATGAAATATGGGAGGTATCAGAAGGTACGTTATTACATGGTCGCTTTTGCACAAGTTTTGCCACGCATTAGAAGTCAATGCAATGGGTAAAAAATTGGGTACTACTTTCTACGATTTAGAAGACAAAGGAATAATAGAATTTCGGATAATTTACCAATTTGAATGGGAGGTACCAGAAAGAGTATGGCAATGCTGCCCGTTTTTTAGACATTTAACGTTTACCGATTTTCACTGAATAAATTTGTCGCAATAAAAGATGTGAACCTAAGAATATATGGATTAAATAAACCATTCGTATGAGAAGTATCAGAAGAGGTGGGGCAATACGATTTATTTTAATTCTTAAAACTAAGTTTATATAATGCATGATTTGAGCCGAATTTGAATAAGTTCCATACAACTGCCTAAGAAAATATGAACATAAGAGTTAAACTGGTCATTTGCATAGAAGTTGGTAGAAGGGACCGCTTTTTCAGATTTTACTGAGCATTACAAAGCAGTATGATGGACAAAATTTTGAGTGCTGCTGTCAACAAATAAAGATTTACGGGGATGTAAAAAATATCAGAAAATTGATCAATTTGTATAGAGAGAAGCTGCTCTTTGGTCTATACAGCCTATTTGCAACTCGAGCCAATGATCTGGCTGTGCCTAATTTTACGAAATTTCTGAAAAATTAAAGACAGTTATCGTATCTACCAGCCTGCCGGACAGATAGATGGGCATTGCTCGATCGACTTAAAAATTCATGAAACACATTTAATCAATGAGACTTGGTGTGCTTTCTCCTTGCTGAAATGTTCAAGTGATGTACACACATTCATTCCTTCGGATGGAAATATTGAAAGGCATGACTTTTCAGAAGAATTTAGTCCTTGTAGGAGCAAGTTTTTCCTACTGGATCAGTTCATCCCCATTGCGTGCATTCCTAGAACTGCTATAAATTCATTTCAATTAACGAATAAACTGCAAAATTGTCCAAATTGTTCTGAAAAATGCCAGTTTTTGGAAAGGTAGATTTCGTGCTTGTACGGTATGTATGTATGCATTTTTCCAACATTGCCAGTTTTGACCAATTTTTAACCTAACGAATGTGGGACACTTTTGTGCAGAATTTCAGAACTTTCAAAGTTCTTTCAGTAGGAACGCAAACTTCGATTGACATACATTTTAACAACGATCGGCTGATCATTTCTAGTTGTTACAAACAGAATACCAAAATGGGTATATCCTAAAGAGTATATCCTTAGGGCGGTTGTTATACAAATTGCGTCCATCCCATAAAAGGGATATGAAAGAGATTATCTCATACACTAAACTTGCACGCAATCAATTGCAATCATTACCTGCGGTTTAGTGACGATTCTATACGGAAGCTTGAGAGTCTTTATTGGAGCAGTTGATTACTCGAAGTCAACACCCACAATTACAAAGGCTCCCTTATAAAAGCATGTAAATTGAAAATGGTTCCCTCACAAATGTGTCGATTGAAACCGTATACTGCATTTAATTAACCGATAAAAAGGGAAACTGCTAGAAAAATAGTGAAAAATTCCTGATACATTCACTTACCTTTCATTCAACGGCAATCACCTCCAGTAATTGACCAGCATGTAAAAGGCCCCCAAACTGATTTTCGGAATCGTCATCAAATAGTAAATCGCTTTCAGTACATCTAAAAATAAAAAGTGTGATCAAAAAATAATCGATATTTCAAATTTTTTCAAAAAATATTTATTTATTCGTCAATAACTATCTTGTTCCCTTCAAAGTTATCCCCCTCAGGTATAATACACTTATGCCAGCGTTTTTTCCAATCCTCGAAACGCCTTGGTATCGCCAACAGCATTGCGGTTCGGTTTTGGCCAAAAACTCACGCACAAGCATCGATGTGTGAACTGGTGCGTTATCATGGTGCATAATCCATGATTGGTTTTCCACAATTCTGTGCGTTTCTGACGAATTGCTTCGCGCAAACGACGCATAACTTCAAGGTAGTATTCCTTATTGACCGTACGACCTTGTGGCAAGAATTCATGATGCACTACGCCATTGCAATCGAAGAAAACAGTGAGCAAAACCTTCACATTTGACCGAATTTGACGTGATTTTTTCGGTCTTGGCTCTTTTGGACGCTTCCATTGGGATGATTGGGCTTTGGTTTCAATATCGTAGCCGTACACCCATGATTCGTCACCAGTTATGACTTTTTCGAGGTAATTTGGATCGTCGTAGACGATTCAATAGTTCCTGGGCGACGTCCATGCGACGTTGTTTTTGCTCAAAATTTAGCAATTTTGGAACAATCTTCGGTGCCGCACGTCGCATGCCTAAAACATCCATAAAAATTGCTTGGCATGAGCCGAGCGATAAGCCAACATCGTCAGCAGCCACTCTAATAGTGATTCAACGATTATCCAAAATCATTTTCTTCACTGCTTTAATGTTTTCATCGGTTGTTGACATGCTCGGGCGACCAGGACGAGCATCGTCATTGACATCTTCTCGGCCTTTCTTAAACCGGTTATACCACAATTGAACTTGTGTTCTGCTCATAGTAGACTCGCCAAACGCCACAGTCAACATTTCAAATGTCCTCGCACATTTAATTTAATTTTTTACACAAAACTTAATACAGTTTCTTTGAGCTATTTTTTCGAATAGTAAAAAATCAAAGAGCACACCAAAACACGACTAACTCCTTAATCTGTAAAAAACAAATCCAAAATGGCTGATATTGTCAACATATATAACAGACATGTGTGACAACATAACAGAAAAAAATGCGAAAGTCGAACATACGTAACTCACGATATTTGAAAAAAAACGGTTATTTTTTGACCAATGAATGTGAGATGCCCTCAGACGTTCTCAAACCAAAGTTACTGCATAGGTTCGGTTCTATGGTTCAAGCTAAATTAGCAGCTAATTAGCATCCGATTTGTGCGTTATAACTAGTTTAATATCATTAAGTGCGCTCTTCGAGATTAAATCGTTTGGGTCACATAGTTTTTGTGGCTCAAAGTTCGGATCTGATTAACAAATTTTGCAGCACCTTACGAGGAAAATGTTCCATTAATGAAAGGAAATGTGACACAAATTTGAACAAATTTGAAATTTGAACAAATTTGAAAAAATGTTAACCGATTCCATGGATCAACTTTGATTAACGACGCATCAAAAAAAAATCATTAATGTATAAAATATGATTAACTATCTATTGTAAGAAATTCGTTTTATAAATTTTGTAGAATGGCTGTATTCTGCGTATTTGAATGTCAATATCCGCCGAACTCGATAATGTACACACTCCATAAATTGAGATCTCAGTAATATAAAAGTGAGATCTCAGTAATATAAAATTCCCTAATGGAAGTTCCCCTTATTTGCAAGAATCTAGCCAAAATTAATCCTAAAGAAAGTCCCATGACTGTTCTCCAAATTTCTACAAAATCCAAGGTAAAAAAACTGTAAAAAGATCACAATAACATTATAGAGTTTTTCAAAATTCAACATTAATTGCCAAAAGCATATTTAGAAATAGTTTCGACTTCTTATCAGTATACGAAATTGCAATTAATTGAGTTCAAATTGCATCAGAAATCTGGTATTTTAATATTTTTGTTGTTCTGCCGATTTTTATTTTGAAATCTCGATAGCAATGTAAATAACATAAAAGGGTATATTTATATGATAAACGAATATAAATGAACCGAAACACGATTTTTATGTGTTTTATACGGTTTTCTATTCGTTCATAATTTCTTTGGAGGCTGTGGTTTAAATCGTGGTTCAATTATGAAACGAAAAAAATCTATTTGGTTCGGTTCAAAAAGCTAGTTTTGGAAGTGGTGACTATTTAACATTACCTTCTTTTTTCCAGAAAACTTATTCAATTACCTTAGTAGTCGACAAGAATAGCAATTTGTATCTATTATGTGCCGGAAGTAAAAAATACTATCAAGCAATTCGATCTTTTACACTCAACTTTCAATTCATTGCACGAAACTTTGAATAAATCTGGTTCAATCAAGGAAGTTTTACACTCCCTTTTCTGCGTCGTCTACCAGTTCACTGCCGAAGAATTATCGTTATGATGATCCATCCACACAACATGATCTGTGAATAAAGTTCACATATAACTGAACTTACTGAGATTTTTTGTATCCACGACTTCCAAAATAAATTCATTCAGCCCAGGATTCTGCGTTGCATGACAAAACAGCTGAGACTTTTGTGTGGCAGAGTTGGATTTTTTTTGTTGTTATCGGCAAAGGACGGTTATGCAGAACGCCACAAATTTTTAATAAGTGCATCAAATAAGGAGATTTGGGCACTCCTATTCAAAAGCAGCGATGTCGCAGTATTGAGACATGTTTTATAAAAATAAACACCAGGGGCCTAGAACCACAAGAGTAGATATATTTTCCACTGCTTTTGCCGAATACCACAAATTCTAAATGAATGCATTAAAAATAAGGAGCTTCTTGAGAACTCTGTTGCTCCCAAGCAAAAGCAATGATATCGCAGATTTCGGACATCCGACATAACAACAAACACCATGGACGGAGAAAATATAAGTTTTCATCACTTTCAACGCTACGAATTGTAAACAAACGCACCAAACAAGGAACGATCTCGCGATCCCGATCTTGCAGAATTACGACATGCGTTACAACAGTAAACACCATGGGTGTAGAACCATAGGGAAGGTACATATATTTTTCATATATTTTTTTAGAACGCTACAAATTCTAAATGAACGTACCAAATAAGGAGCTTCTTGAGAACGTTGTTGCTCTCTACCTAAAGCAGCAATCTCGCAAAATTGAGATATCCGTTATAACAATAACCACCAGGGGTTCAGAACCACAGTAACAAATGTTTGGAACCTATAATCCTGATAAAAAATCGCCCACCATTGCAAAGTCATCTTTGTCAACCTCGAAACAAATTACAATATGTTGGTCTCGTTTAGCGCCAGATTCTATCATATTTCTCATTAGCTGAGAAGACTGCAAGAATATCTTGTAGTTATCGACTGATGTTACCTTCATTGTCATTATTCGCAAGTAACAAATCGGTTTTATTGCTGAAGCTTTCCACGTAATCACGTATATATTGAAGAGGTAGTATGATAAGATGTGGCCCCGTCTGGATATACCCCCGTTCTCCTTTGGTGTAAAAAGACTCCTCATATTTTTGCCTATTTTTTTTTTTTTTTTTTTTGAAAATATTGTTCCGGCCAGGTTTATTCTACAAAGATATATAAACTTAATGAGGATACCAAATTCGGTCATGGTTTGGTAAATTTTTTTGGCCTATCAGACTGCGAAGACAGCTTTATAGGTATAAAAACTGAAGAGAAGGTAGATCTTGTTGATCAGTTTATCTTGAGTCTTCTGAAGGTTTTGCTTTAATGTGAACATTTGATCGGTTATTGGCTTATCCGGTTTAAAGTTTCATCATATCAGATAGAACGGACTTTAGTCATTCACACATCGCACCTGATAGAACCTTCTATGTATGGATAATGGATCAAATAACATCTTTTTTTCTTTGAGCTACTAAAATCGCCCCATAAATAAAGGCTATTATAAATATTATGACATGCCTATTCTAAGTCAGAGCTGTTACTTTTGATATATTTCTAAGTTAATATTTAATATTTAGGTAAACTAGTACAATGAACACGTCCCGCATCGGTCACATTTCTGACTTATATGTTACATTGTCAAAATGTGGCCCGACAGATGTCGAAATAGTGATATGTTCACTGTTACAGTTATTGAACAATAATATTATACCTACATATATATAAACCAGGAGTATGTGAGGCGTAAAGGAAAGTATTTTCAGAAATATATTGGAGTTTCTTTAGCTCTAGGCTTTGGCTCTATTGAAAATTTAAAAAAATTTTGTTATTGATGTATACTCTAAGTCGGTTTATTAAAGCCTAACTCAATAACAGCTATAATCTGGGGATTACAAAAGTGATTGCATAATGCAGGGAGAATTTAAGTACCCAACCAAACTAAATTATTTTCAAAGCATATCGGCAAGGCACCACAAAACTCTACTTCATTTCACCTTAAAATAAAGGTATCATTCCGTCATTACTTCAGTAAATTATAAACTGTTTCTTTTGTAATCTTGACTAACATAATTTTAAAGCAAAACACAGTGGCAATCCGTTAAAGACGACAAATCAAATTTGACAGAACCAAATAGACAAACCAAATTTGACAAATTTTCGACATTTTGACGGCAACCAATTTATAGTACAGAAATATGAATAATCTTCAGTGAAAGATTTATTGGCTACGAAAAAATATCTTGTTATTTCGCGTACTATAATTAGCGTATAAATATCACATATTGAAATAGTTTGTATTATAGGTGCCAAATTTTAAGAAAATTCTTGTGACTACTTTGTGATATCTACATAAAAATTATCAAAAATACTAACCCACACAAATCACACTAAGATTCTAAAAACTGAGCAACAATGACAAAAGTAAATTTTTGTTCAAAAAACTGTCAGAGCAAGATAACATCGAATTCTAGATTTGTTTGATGCTTTAAGCAATATAAAGACACTAAATTAAGTAAAATAAAATATATGATACATATTATGTCAAAAAAGTACAGAAAATTGATAATTAAAAAAAATCTCTTAGAGGGATTGTCACCGATCTATTTAACGGCAAGTTGGTACAACCATCCTCTGTACTGAAGCGAAGTTTGAGCACGATCTGTTATTTAGTTTGATAACTTTACTAGATTTTGGTAGTTAATATCAAGTGAATATTGAAAGTTTTACAATGAATAAAAATTTCGAACAAAGAATTTATCGCAGATTATGTTTTGCAAATGGAATTGCGTGTGTTGAATCGCTGAAAGTGTTATAGAATCTTGCAAAACCATATGCACATGATAAAACATCGATAAAATGATGAAAATGATGACTGAAAATCGTCATTTAATTTTGAAAGAGACAGTCGCTAAACTTGCTGTATCTCACGAATCAACTCGTAATATTTGTAAAGGTCGGTGAAAATATGCTAGAACGATTCAATGCCAAACTCACAATCAGAAACCGTACCATCCATGTCCCATCATGCAAATAATTAAGGCGATCTCTTAAAAAGAGTGAATGAATTTGAATGCTTCTTTAGTGTATCTGTCAACAAGCACCAAATATGGCTTTCAGGAGAAAGGAATAAATAGTAAAATTGTAGAAAAAACACCAAATTCTTCTTTTTCTTCTGGCGGACTAATATTGGCAAATTGTAATACCTGCGATTCGTAAAAGCAATCTTCCGATTTATCTTCAGATATGTAGGCGTATCAAAAATATCTTGCTTCCACACCTAACATATCAATTTTGCTTATTTTAAAGGCGAAAGTTGATAATTTTGAAGATTTTGCATCAACCAAACCTACATTTGAAGCAGTCGCTTTAAATTAGATATATATCTATATTGCTTTCATTTAACGAATAACAGATGAAACTGAGCCACTCCTGCGTGGTTTTAGCTTTGTGCGCAGGAGCAGAGTCCTGTTGGAAGATCCATCTACGTCCATTGAAAAGGGTATTAAACCCTTCACAATACCCTCTAACACATCTTTTTGGTAAACCTTTGCACCAGTTTTTACGCCCTTTTCACAGAAATGGGGGGATGTGACACCATGGTGGGAGACCCCCCACCAAACCATTACGGAAGAGGGATGATGGCCACATTGAACCCTTGGAACAAAAGTCGCTTGCATCTTTCCAGCCTAATTTTTTTTAGCTGAGGAGTTAGAAGATGCCCCGTGGACCGACGATATTCTTTCATATGCAGATCATCCCGAATCAGCCTAGACATGGATCTGGTTGATATATCCAATTCCTTGGACAGATGAAACTTTAAAAAAAAAAAATCTAAAAAAAAATAGATTGTTTTATAGGTAGGTTCGGTTTATGCAAACAAATTTTCTTATACTCGCCACCATACACATTTTGTCACATTTACAGCAACTACAAATTCTTATCCGAGATTCCATAAAATATGTTCTATCCAAACAGTACCAGAGATTGGTTAATAAAACACAAAATATTTAATGCAAATTCAAATTTTTCATATCAACTTTAAAGTAGGACGAAATAAAAATGCAATCATCAAATTTAGCATTCAGCCAATTTGAAGCAGATTTTCGAAAAGATTTTAGTTCACGCAGCGAATTCTCTTTTATGTTTTCTATAGACTGGAAACGAGTGCCTCGAATCGGTAATTTAAGGTTAGGAAAGGGAACTGGTCAGTCGTAGCAATATCACCCAATGCGGTAGTTGTTCGATGATATTTCCAAAATTTATTGTCAAAAATTTGTTTACTGTTGTTTACCGTTGTCATTGTGCAAAATCTACGATTTTTCTTTCAGAGTACGCATCTTATGAGTAAACGGTAACCCACATAGAAAATGAGAGAATAAAAACGATCACACTATCCATGAGGAATAAGGAACCCACAAACACACCTCACGACTCATGAGCTATAACTGGCATCTCCATATTATACATTACTCAGATACTCACTGTCGTGGCATCTCCATATTACACATATTACCCACGTCGATTAGACATTTTTCATAAGTAACGTGCAAATTTACAAATGACTTACAGCCGTGGCTTACCCGTGGGTAGGTCATGCGTAGCACATACACATTTTTGTCACAGCATAAAAAATCAGAAAAACCGCCATATCTCGAAAACAGAGCATCCAATCGCAAAAATAATCCCATTTTGCTTTTACTTAAAGTCCAAAAACTTTCCAAAAATTGCGTCTTTAAAAAAATAGATTGAATATACAAATGCCCGTAACTCGAAAACGGAGCGTCCAATCATGAAATTACATACCATTAAAAATGTTCCAAAAATCACTAAAATCAGAAAAATCGATAAAATGTAATTACTTAGCCTTATCATTTTAGCGCATTTTTTGTCACGCACGTGACATCATTTTGCAAATTCATGAGGAAATAGCCTTAAAGTAAAAAAAAACAAAAACGACAAATTAAATAATCACTACGAAATGGAGCTTCAAGTCATGAAAATACCACAATATTTTATCTCCGTAAAAGTCTTTACTAAGCGATGACATAGAAAAATTTACATTTGCAAGAGCCCTTTCAGAAATTTAATTAAATTTAATTTAATTTAATTTTTACTTAACTTTAATTTAGCCGTTAGTTGAAAGCAATATGTGATGTTATGAACAGCTCACGTGCTACTTAAGGGACAGCTTTAATTAAGGGTGTGCTTGATCCAAAATCTTCCAAAAGTATCCATTTTCATCTCCAAAACAAGCACAGCTGACATGTTATGTATGAAAGAGGGAGGTTTTCAACACGTTCACATATCCAGAGATTCAATGGGACATTGTTCTTTACACTATGGGTCGCAGGTGGATCAATTTAGCGATATCGATGCACTAGAAAAAAAGTTATTCTCCCACCGAAAAGTATGGTTAGGTTAGGTCATTGTCATACCACGGAAACTAGAGATATGGATGCCCTTAGTTTGACCCATTGAACCACTCTGAGCACCACTAGAAGCTCTTAAGTCGGACAATATCTATATCATCCAGATCTTCTATGTCCCTAAAAAATAAGAGCCCAGTGTTGATTCCCGCCTGTTAGACAGGGCGAGGCAATTGCAGAGAAGATGTTCTATGGACTCCTCCTTATCTTCATTCCCACAGCTCCTGTAGAAGTCACTTGTGGCAACCTTCAGTCTCACTGCATGTCTTTCAATCAGACGTCATGACGGATACAAGTAATGGGGCGTCAGGTCTTAATAGCGACAGCAGTGTGTGTGAACACTTGAGATTTAGGCGAGGCTATATATGTCTGGATTGATAACAGTCTCAGACAGACGCACACATACCATTTGCTGCTACGTATGCCTCATCTCACAGTAAGAGCTTCCAATTGGCTAGAAGCAAGCCCACGGAAACCAACTTGGCTGGAGTCTGTTAGGTTGTTCCTAGTCTTACCAGGTAGTCTGCTCATCTCGTTAAAAGAACTGCGGCATTTTAGGGTGATGTGGAGTTCAGGAAGACATAATCCAGGGTTTTAATGGCAGCTTGACTGTCAGAGAATATGTTAATTCCCACTGGAGCAAGAACGTTATATTTCAGCCATTCTGCCACTTCCTTAATGGCCAAAATTTCGGCCTAATAAACACTACAGTGATCAGGTAGTCTTCTTGCCTTACTTAGCCCCCGAAAAAGATAGATTTATTTTTTTCTACAATTTCATATTCATTTACTGTTTTTTAAGGGACCGCCATTGCCGTAGCAATAAATTCTCTCTCTTTGGCCCCCAAATTCATTTGTTCGTCTATAAGGATTGCCTTAATTATGTGCGTGGTTATGGTAAAATATTAGAAAAATACGAATTTTTGCTGGAAATACTGGCATGAGCGATACATTATGCAAAAGAAGGGGGCGTATTTTGACATTCCTTATTTATTCAGCGATATGACTGTACATCATTTACAATACTACGGTTCGCAGCTGCTAAAACTGGGACAAATTAGTTCAGTAGGAAAGAATCTACTCACGACGGCAGTAAATCCATCATTTGAAAAATAACGCATTTTGGAATATCTTTGACATTTTTGCCAGTACCTTTTTCGAGTTAAATACATTTGTAAGCGATCGCCCTGTTTTTATTAAAGAATACTAAAAACATATTTCATATTTCAGCATATACTCGTATGTTTCACTGAAAAACGAGGCAAGCCGATACTTTATGAGAAAGGGGAATATTTTCGCCAAGCCCTCTGTAGACCGGTTGCCGGTTATTACACAGGGTGGGCCATAAGTTTGTTGGCGGTTTAAATATTCAATTAAAAAAAACTACGAAACATAAAAAAAAAATATATTTGTATTTTTAAAAAGTAGAAGCATGGGAATTTTTAAGACTTAAAAATAATGTTGTCCAAATGGCTTTCCTCGGCTTCTTGACACTCTGGAACCGAAGTCGCAAATTTCGGAAAACTCGTTGAAAAGTTGTTCTCGGTATTTTGTTACTTTCCTGAATAATGTTCCTCTTCAACTGCTCTAAATTGGTCGGATTATTCTCGTAGACTACCGATTTGAGGTAGCCCATAGAAAATAATCGCATGGAGAGAGATCGGGGCTACGTGGGGGCCATTCAATATCCCTCCTTTTCGAAATGAGTTTTCCAGGAAAAACATTTTTCAGCAGCTCTATGGATACTCTAGCCGTATGACATGTGGTCCCATCCTGTTGAAACCACATCCTCGAGGTATTGCCTTGAAGTTCTTGCAAAGCTGGCACCAAAAAGTCTGCTAGCATGTTGCTAGCAAGACTAACTTCTCTTACGTATTGACTGTTGCGGATTTCGCAGAACTGAAACACGAACACGTTCCACAATGTCGGCTGATCTTGCAGAAACTGGGCGACCACGAACCGTAATTGGTACTGTTGAGTCGGTTGTTTCGAACATTCTGATCCATTTTCGTATCCCATTGGCGCTTGGAACTTCACTTAAATCGTGTAAACCGTATTCATGCCGATACAAACGTCGTACAGTAATCACTGATTTATTGTTTTCGTAATACGCTCAGACACAAAATGCACGCTGCACTCCCGTGTACGGTTCCATGGCGACTAAATTTCCAAGAACCGGCGCAGCGAACAACATATCCCCCCGCCACCCCGCGCCCGCGTTACCGAGAAATTGAAGAATTAAATCGCAAACACTCATATGGCCCACCCTGTATATGTGCTTACAAAGAAAAACTGCATAAGTATGTAGATGGAGGACAAAGAAGAATTTATTCGTGACTACTGTTGATTCGATTTCGATTATATTCAATTCAAATTTCAAAATTTGGTATAGTTCACAACTATTTTTCAAATCGACAACTTTTGAGAAATTATGTGATATTTCTAAATATTGATGAAATCAAAAATATTGCTTTTAATACTATAGTTTACGCCATTGAAATGGATGTTGTCGTCTAAGCGCCACGTCAAAATCCCATATATTTCAAAAGTTATATCAAATTTCCTTAATAGATCCACTCCACATCTCAAAACAAGAAACTTTGAGTTAAGTGATTTTATCTCATAAGGGCAGACATAAGCACCGGCTTGGTGGAGCTTTTGGCGGCCGTCTAACTTTGACCCGGTGCATTTGAATTCTTTTGGTTATAATTTGTTCGCTCCTACCAAGAAAACATATCAAACCATCATAGAAATCTGTTCAATATTTACATTCCTGTCTGTCACCCATTAATGCATGATATTCACACTTCCTACACATTTTTCCATTAATCTATTAAATGAAAATTGAAATGACATAAACAAGAAACTAATACGAAGACTGCCATTAAGACAAATTAAACCGGACATTTATAGCACGATAAAATTGCTTCCTTGAAGGATAACAACAACTGCTTGGAACATAACAAACAGATACCAGAACCATTAAACGTATCGCACATATCAAACGTGTTGTGGAGAATTATAGGTAAAAGAGAGTCGGTAATGAACCAAATGGTCCAATACATGGCAATAACTACAGCTAACAGATACTACAGCCAATACGTATATACAACTTTTTTGTACACTTCATTAACACGTATAAAATATTGCAAATGTAGTTGGAAGGACATTTTCGAAACACTGTCGACACGCATTTGTTGTTTTATGGAAAATTTATTAACTTTTATTATACACTTTTGAAACAGCCTTGGAGGTATTGCAAAATTGCCAAATTCTGGAATTTGCAACTGACACTTGATCATACTCACTCACCCTGCAATGGTATCGAGTTGTTTGTTATATATCCTTTATACTATTTGTAATGAATTAAGGGAACAAGACTACTCTCAGTTTTAAATTTGCAGTTATTATCCTGTAATAGAGGATGGTGCGTAATGCGATCTCACTTTTTGGAATTTCAGATAAATTATGAATTTCAGCTACACAAAAATATGGGCACAGAGCCTTCTAATGATCTACAAAGTTGAAAAATCAAACACGGTAGGACTCGATGGGAGGTAGGTCTATTGTGAAGCTTGATTTTCAATTTTCGTAATATTTTTCTTATCTGTAGGATTTACATGTATTCTAGAAAACGTTATTCCATAGGCTCATAGCTAAATTCAAGACAAATACTTGACGTGGAACTTTTCGAATATAAACTTAAGAGGCTTGGCAAAACATATTTTAGTCTTAAGGCAGATACCACGTTCTTCTCACTGAGAAAATTTTCCTCCGGATATTGTTTTCTCTCGAAAAAAATTAGCGATATTGCCAGCTTTTCTTGTATTAGATTCCAACACCGAACTTAGAACAAGATATGTTGTAATATGATCGATAGTATATTTGCATACACTGGCATATGCAGATGACATAGATATTATTGGGCGAAAACTGCGAGATGTTACTGCAGCTTTCTCAAGCATCGAGAAGGAAGCCGCAAAAATGAGTCTGGTGGTAAACAAGGACAAAACAAAGTTATTGGTTTCAACGAACAAAGAATCTACTCGTTTGGGACGCTGTGTGAACGTTGACAAATATAATTTTGAAGTGGTGGAAGAATTCATCTACATCGGTTTCCCTGTAAACAAAACGAATGATGTTAGAATGGAGATAAAGAGGAGATTATTGTTTGCTAACAGATAATACTATGGGCTAAGCAAGCGATTCAATGATAAAGCCCTCTCTCGACAAACAAAAATCCGACTATATCAGACGTTGATTCTACCTGTCTTGTTATATGGCGCAGAATCCTGGATTATGACGCAAGCGGATGAATCAGTACTAGCGGTATCGGCGTGGCATGATCAATGAGCTGAATGAGCTATATACCGACATCGACGTGGTCAAACGCACGGGTCATGTTGTGCAGATGGACCGAAATGTTCCAGCACAGAAAGTTTTCGACAACGAACTCGATGGACGGGACCAGGTTTTTGAAATACTACCGAAGCTTTGTGTGACGAATTGGAGGAGAAGCGCAAAAGATCGAAGCGCGTGGAATTATTTTCTACGGGCGGCGTATAATAGATAATGCTCTCTATTCCAGTCGCCACATAAGAAGAAGAAGTATATTTGCAAATTTGTTGAATTGTATATGTTTTATTACTATTCCACTTCACAAGCTTACAAATGCATTGTCTAACATATTAAAAAGCAAAAATTTAAGCTATTACGATTTCAGTGTTGAAAACAAACACAAAAATGGTTGGCTTTGCCACTTGAACATAGCACTGTCTGGTGAAAAATGTAGCTTAGAATTTTACGATAGTTTTTTATATAGAGTTTCAGCGCGAAAAGTTAGCATAGTACTAGCATTTAGGGCAAATTCTAAATCATTTTTTTTTTCTTCTAATGTTTCAAAACTTAGTTGGGAATAACATTTAGATTCAATTATCGATTGTAAGACGATTAGAAAAGTCCAGGAGATTCAGTCTTAAACGTTTCTTCTCCAACCATTGCAAAAAAGTTTGATGAGGGCACAAGAACAAGGTCTTGCCAACAGAGTTTTGGTCCTCTGTGCCGCTTATTGTGTTAACTGTGACAAATATCTGATGCCGTAGCGAATTCGTCAATTCTTACAAAATGTCGCAGTAAATGCTGCATTTTTGAGTAGAAGACTTATAACACGCCTAAAAGCACGCTGTTATGTCATTATAGAGGTCAATGCCATTGGTTTCCTATATGTAATAAATAGTAAATACCATAGACTTGAACTAAACTGATATCAAACAATCAAATAAGAAAAACCTGCCTGAGCTTACTAGTACATAGAACATCTAACTTTTTGGAGCCTAGAGAGAGGTGTTTTCTCTAGAGTATTTAAACTCTACAGTTGTTACTTAAAGCTCCCTAACAGGTAGGAGCAATGTCTGGAGCATTCGGATTCTAACTAGCATACTAAGTCAAGCACTATCATCAAGCATTAGTGTTCTCCTAATCTCCAGGCTGAGATGTCAATAGTGTTATACGTGAGGGAAGCGGTGTAGATGACACCGACACTCGAAAGTTATTGTTGTTAGTCCCAACAAATAATTTAGTTTTGCCTTCGTTTATCACTAGATCAATTTTTGATAGCTCAATTCCAGTTGCAGTTTTCTGCCGAATAGATCTTGCAAAGGTTGTTTTCCAACGGCAATGTGGCCCATTTTTTGAGTCAGTGGGTAAGCCTATTAGCAAAATTGCCGAATTTGGATGGAAGAACAAATCGAATAAGTTCAAAAGTTATCACTAGGTTATTGATTTCTTGTTTCACATACTTAAATTGAACGTCTAGGTCACATTTCTAGGATTGGTTTTCTTTGGGACTGTCTAGTCAATCATTTTCGTTTACTCCTTCTCAGTGCTTGAAAAGGCTGCAGTAACATCTAGAAGACTTCTGCCAAAAATGACAGCATACACAAGTAAGTTATCGTTGTTTGCTAAAGATGATACCAGTCGTATTAACTGCAGTTGTCCTCACATTCATCTCTAATAATATACGAAGATATTTGTTAACTTAACTTTATGTCATTCAACATCATCCTACAAAGGCGTATAAGCTTCGTAAGTATACAAAACAAGGTCGTGGCTTCATCAAGTTTTTGTTCTATTGCATTGTCAAAGTTAGATATAAATCACCGAAAAATAATTTCTGTCTACCTGCTTTTCTTGGATCTTACCCTGAGGATTTTGGCACAGTGTAAATGTCTGTGGATTTGCCGGGTGTAAAGTGGTCCAATCAGGTCAGATTGGATAGGCTCGGATCTTTTATATTTCACACTCGACTGAACACAAGTGATAAGTAAAAGACTGATATCGCGATAGTGGGCATGAGTACTAGGATCGCCTTTTTGAACACGGGACACAATGCGCACATATTCCGATCACAAGCTATGCATTCGAATTATTATCTTTATTAGCTTAGACGATAGACCATTACCAAACGCAGTTTTATTATTTCTATGATTTCCAATATCTCAAGTCTGAGGGCATTATAATAAGCACATATATTTCCCAAAGATTACAAGAAAACTCCCAATACCGCGTCAAACTTTTAACCATTATAATCTATGCAGTAAATAATTTGGATATCGGTCGAATCGTTCATAGTATACAAACTAAATATCTTCAATGTTTAACGCAACGATTTGTGTTACGCCTGAGGCCAACCTGTGATTTTCTCTAGAATATTTTGATATTGGTCTTTTACAGTTAACAAATGTCGTCGATGTGGACCAAATCGATATCAAACTCTATCAAAGGAGAAAAAACTGTTTTAGTCTGCTAATTGAATATTTTCTCTTTTGGAGCGCAGAGAGAGGCGAAATCTCCATATAACTCCTTTCTATGATTCTTCTTCCGTATGATATAAATTTAATTGAATTGAAACCGGATTTAGTTGCATTTAATTCGATTTTCAGTAAATTTTTATATACTTTCAAAAAGATTTTTTTGTTTATTAATCCGACAATAAATTATAGATACAGTTTTTGAGTTTTATCCCAAGATATTGTAACAACTAAATCTTGTTATTATATAGAAGTGAATTAATTTAATGAAATTACAATCGATTTGAAAGGTAAAAAGGTTAAAACTCTTTATTTGCAAAACAAATATAAAGTGTAAAGCCAAACATTAAGAGAAAATCAGTTTGATAAATTCCCCTTATTAAGTTATTAATAATAATTAATAAATAAATAAAATTAATAAATAAATAAATTAATAAATAAATAAATACTGATTAATAAATCGTTACATTCTCTTAATACGAAAAAAGAAGAATAGAGAACCTTTTTAAAGTAGTTATCATTTAATCTTTTAAAATATCCTGTTTCCTCCTGTCGCAAGGAAGTGCGATACCTCCAATGTCTGTTGAAAATCATTCTTAAGTATTTGTTTTGAAGAATTTGCATTTTTCGTAAGTGGCTCTTTGCCTCATTGAGCCACATAGGTAAAGCGAAAGACATTATAGGCCTCATAATATACTTCCATATAAATATGATTCTTATATTTGAGGCTTAGACTCGATCGTCTGTTTAAAAATAGCCATAATGCCCTAAATTCGAGCAGTGCCTCCTCGCAAGGTAATTGATCATGTTTCTGGAAGGATATCTTTCTTGTCTAAAATCGCTTCAAGATATTTGACATCATTTTTTATATCGGTCTCGTCGGGATTCTTTTCGCAGATTTGTTCAAAAAGGAAAATTATGCTTTGGGTTTTATGAACGTTGATATTAATTTTCCATTTTTTAAAGTATTTGTTGCAAGCCATAAGACTATTTTTCATTATCTTTAATAGGGCGTTTGTTAATTTGCTTGATGAAATTAGCGTCGTATCGTCAGCAAAATAAGCAATGTCATCTCTTTAGGTGGTTTGAAATCCGAAGTATAATTCGTATACAAAATTGGTGATATTATTGATCCTTGAAGGAGTCCTGCCGGAATACTTTTGAGCAATGAGGTACTCTGACTAACCGAGACCGCAAATTCTACGGTGTCGAAAAAATCGACTATAATTTTACACAAATACTTTGGCTCATCTGCTCCATTTAATCTAGAAAGTAGACTGTCATGTAGTGGCGAATGCCTTCTCAACATCAAGCAATATTAACCCTGATGACTTTCTGTTGCGTTTGTTCCTAATTATTTTGTTTTTTATTCTACCAATTTTGAGAACAGTGCTTCGTTTTTTTTAAATCCAAATTGCTCATCATTATTATTCTGTGAGACGTGGCTGTTATGAATTAAGTTTTTATATATTTTCCCTAAATTGCTTAAGAGACTTATTATTATTAAGTTAGCTGGTAGGATAACTTGAGGGTTTGTTGGGTATGCGAATAGCTATTATTTTTGCTTTCTTAAATGCCGTTGGAAAATAATTTAGACGTATACAACTGTTTAATATTATGGTCAACAATTTTATTTCTTTTATGGGAATATTTTTCACAAGCAAGTTTGAGACGCCATCGAATACTGGAGCTTTGAAGATCGTAATTTGCTCAGTATAATAGACACTTCGGATTTGATGATAAATACAGCTCCGTTACTTCCAAAAAGGTTAGAAATAGGAAATGGAACAAAATTAGGTTAATTTTAATCGCAGAAGGGATACTATGGAGGCTTCAAATCTCTTAGTTCAGATACTCTCAGTACGTTCGAGGAAACTAAATGTCTGCAATGTTTGATACAGTGTCTGAAAATATGCGGTGTTGTTATTCCACAGAATACAACCCCTGGTTTGTTAAAGCTAACAAATGGGGAATAGCATGGACTTGAACCAAAATAACGTCTGATAGAACATTTTTTTTTTTTCTTTGAACCTCAGATACCTCAGGTGTCTGCAATGTTTGATGCAACAATTTATATTGCGCCTCAATCAGGAAACGATATTATCCCAAATTATATAGCCATTGAGTTTTTATAGCTAGTTTGTGGCAAAAAGCATAGATTCGAGACAATATAATGTCGAGTCAAGCAACAAAAATTTACTTATGCTACTAATCGAACATTTTTTTTTTTTTTTTTTTTTTTTTTTGAGGCGAAAGGGAGGTGGAATCTTTACATCAATCTTCTTTATGATTTCAATAGATCGGTGCAATTTAAGAAATATAGACTTTACGCTTTTCTTAATTTTAGGACTACTATTACCAAATGAACTTCCTCGTCGGACGATATGTTTTTGTGAAGGGTTTCCGGCCTGTCGACCACCAAAAAAATTGGTCGTAAATAAACAAGTTGGCATTTTGGCGTATTAATCTCATGAATACGGTTAGGTTATACTCCCCCATTTGTTTAGTTAAAATACATCTCCGCCTAATTAAATACTACTACTCGATTAATTCAGTATACGAACTATTACTACTACCTGATAATTCCATGTCGTCCCTGGCCCCTTCAACCTTGTGTCAGGTATCACCAGTGAACTTCAGTAACAGCTATGTTATCCTTGAGCCACGTTGTAATTTTTACAAAAGTTTCCATGTCACTGCAAGTTGTGCCAGCAGTTAAGGTCAAAAAGTCAATCAATATTTTGTATCACTTACAGTTCAACGAGATAACTGGAGGTCAGCTATATGGAGTTTTTGTTCGTTTTAACAATTTAGTTTACAAGTGTTCAATATAACGAATATAACAAGTAGTTGATGATGAACAGATTGGAGAGATCTGCAAATGAAATCCACTTCATGTTCACAATAAAGAAAATGATATAAATGAATTGAGTTGAAAGTTATGAGGCAGGTTATTTAGTTTAGTAATTTTGGAAAATTGCAACATTTGAAGCCTAATCAATTGTCGATGATATATAGACTGGGGATATCTCCAACATAAATCCATTTCGAGTTCGATCCTATATGCTAACCGCTGTAAAGGGACGTAGTTAGTAATTATAACAACACTTAATTAATAGTATATAAAATAATGGTATTAAGTTTGAAATTTTGCTAAAATGATGGTATATTCAACAGCATTCAATTTTGTCTCTGTAAATAACTCTGATGGAATTTTTAACAGTTGACATTTTGATTGACAACTTTGTACCTTTCTAAGTGTTTATTTACTCTTACACTTCATTCCATTAACATTACTTTATTTCCATTCCTTTTCAAAATGATTACCACTTTCTGCTCTACCCAATTATCAAAATTTCATCATATTGGGTGAAAAATCCCCTTAATTGAAGTTCATTAAATTTCTCGATGCTGAGCGAATTCCCTTAAATTATCGGGTATGTCATTATTTGCACCTTTTCTCCACCTACATCCCCAATTTCATTCGTATGTTTACCGAAGTCATGCTATGGTTGGGCAGCAGTCAACTCCTCCTATTTGGTGGCAAACGGATCCTTGTTTGAACATGGTAACCACTTCCTTTCCGCTGTATTAACACTCCCGCCGCGAGAATGGCTTTCCTTAAGTGTTGGCTCATTTAGTGCCAACATGTTTGATGGTTGATTTGATTTTAATTTGTCTTTAATTACAATCATTGCTATTAATGAGTCACCATTGGCAAATATCGAAAAGAACGCAGGAATCAGCGAGTTAGGAGGAAAAGGGAGGAAACCCACGCTAAAGAATTGGAGCATCGCAATAACTTGTGTCAGTGTTTCTTCTGGTTTGCATCATTAAATGAAAAAATAGCAAAAATGTTGCAACGGCCAAGATTAATATAAAGATGAATATTACAAATTTAAGTAATTAAGAAAAGATTGTTTTTCGGAAAGGTACATCCTTTTTATGAAAAAGTTGATTATTCTAATGAACGTATTTGTAAAAATACCGTAAATAGGTTAATTCTTTATATTGTTATTTACATTCCACTCCATGAGAATAATATACTGAAATTAAATTAAATCATCTCACACAATCTCCGCAGATCAGCGTAAACTAAATTTATCCGCCGCTTGAAGTAAGGATAAACCTATATATTACATCTGGGAGCGAGATACGGTATTAATCTAGAGGACATTGTCCTTATTCCTTCATAGCTAATAAGTATTAAATACCATAGACCTGAACCGAAATGATGTCAAACTCCACCAAACAAGAAAATCAGCTTGAGCTTATTAGATAAACGAGTTAAATCTCTATGTAGTTCTCGATAGTAGAGAGCAAATTAGTTTTCTCGAACCCGAGTAGTGTACCTAACAATAAGAGAGTTGAAATCCCTATACTATTCTCTTTCAAACTGTGAATATGTCAAAATGCTTCTCTATGTTAAATGGTAAAAGTATTTTGAAAAATGTCTATTTACTAAAAAGTAGATTCAGACTTTATATAAGCAAATTTTTCTTACTGAACGAATTTGGATTACATGTCACTCCTGCATGTCATAGAGCCACATAAGTAGACGTACCAAAACGTCCTCTTTTCATTCATTCATTGCAATTTAGTATCTTTTAACAAGCCCTCCCAAGATTAAATAAAACAGCTCTTCCCACATCTTTCAGTCTACGTGATATTTCACTTCTATATAATGAACAAGAAATAAAATTGTAGAAATAAAAATTCTATAAACGCCGTCTATTCCAGGGTGGGGTAAACTTTGCGTGCAGGGCACCTCAAAAACGGCTTCTTCCCACACTTAATATATCAACCTGTCTTAATATTCCAATGGAAAATCTTATTTTTTTGGTGCTGTTCAAAAGCCAAACCCACAATTAGTGCGATCCCTTACGAATGTATATAAACTGTTGTAGTGCCTTCTCCCAACTCTTAAATTCATAGGATTATTTATTATATGCAGATATAAGGGACCTCCAGGTATTAGGGATATTTAGACCAGGTGATGACTGGATAGTCAGTAATATGCTCTCTACCCATAACGTGTTGACTACAGCAACGGAGTTTGTTTTGTGTTTGCTAGGCTAGGCCTTTTTCGAGGCAGTCTAACCTGAGGGGTTAGGTAGTTGTGGTTAGTGCTGGTTGGTGGTCGGTGATCGGACTGATCCCACAATCTTAATCGTTGCAGTGGCATCAGTCGCTGAACTGCAAAGTGTTGATACTGGCAGCAGCTCAGCTACTAGGTCTCATTAGAAGCCTCTTTTCTGGTGCTGCGGATGACTGGAATTCACACCTGCAAATAGGAATTCCACATCTATATCATATGGTTGCCATTTACCGTCATCGAGCGGAAGGGGTTCGGAGCTTTGCGGCGTCTCCCACCGGTGAGAGTACTGATTATTTGCAATAAAGTATCGACCATTTTCACCTGTCTGCAGTCTCCGCACCTGTAGGTATGGAAAAATTCTTGTACGTACTCTTTTGCCGCTGGGCGACCAATCCTGTCAAGTATGGTATATAAATCACAATTTGGCTGCAGCTTAGCGATGCAGCTCCCACTGGTGAGTTTGGCAGGTAGAGAAGGGATTAGGTTGCACCGAGATGGAATTATAGGTTTATCATTTGGTGTTGGATCTCTAGTTGGAGCATAACGTTGGTTGTTGATAGAAACCGAAGTCGCTGGTAGTCTTCATTACGCTGGTAATAGCATGCCTAGCGTGGTTACCACACGGTGGGTAAGACCTTCACTTCGAGACTTACGTAAAACCCCCGTGGACTCTGGACCAAACTATCCCCATTATGACATTTTCGGATAATAGCATCATGGATAATGTATATACTGATATCCAAAGAAGTGGAAGTGCCAAAAACGGCATTCCTTTTCCACTTTGCCCATTTTTTCCATAAAAATTCAAATGTTTCAATAACCACCCCTACAGTTAAGGTGGTTCGTTAAACAGCTTATGGGCTGTGATGGCAAGCCATTTGTTACAAAGTTGTTAATGCATGAACAAATGATTCGATTGTTGAAAAATCTGAAAATGTATAGTATTCCAAATTTCCAATGGGTCGATAACACATGCCTGTGGAATACTGTTAGAGACCGGATCAAGATTTTTGAACCCAGGATCTACACGTTCCATATGGTTTAATTCCGAAGACGTCTTATTTGAGTGGTTCAATTAATTCCGCCAGTAAAACTTGAGTAAAGTTTTTTAACAGATTAATTTCAACATCTGTTTCACATATCCAACTACTGCGGGTAGGCACACGGATAAGACCATAATATTGTAACACAAAAAAAGCTATAATTATACTAATTTCTATTTTCAACTCATATCCACATACTAAAACTCCGTTATAGTCTCACAGTGACTTGAACACAAATCAAACTCCGTTTCTACTAGAGCAAGAAATAGCCGTCTCAAAATTGAAAGGTGTTGCAGTTCTTTGATCGATTATTTTTGTGCACTAAAACTCGAATTTATTAGTTGATGGTCATTTCACTTCCTTCAAATATTTTACATGATTTGTAAACATTTCCTTCTCACAAAATCTATTCTTCGAATGCCTTTTGTATTGTATGTTTGTTCGATACACTTTTTGTAGCTTCTGTATGCTGTTTATAGTAAAAACTGGCAATCTCCTTAAAATGACCACCAACCGCAGATTCCATCTCTTCATTGTTCGCAAATCTTTTGCCAACTTTTTTAAGTTTGGAAACAGAAAATAGTCCGAGGGAGCTAAACCTGGCAAATAAGGTGCGTGATGAAGCAATTCGAACTTTAATTCATTAATTTTGGCCACCACAATAGAGGGTGTGTGAACTGGAGCATAACCTTGATGAAACTCCACTTTCTTTTCCGCCAAACGCAGCCCATTTTCCACAATTTCATCACCTAAATGATGTTTAATGGTTTTTTCTTTCTGTAGATGATCAACAAATTTAATCGCCTGCACCCCAAACAACAGACCGTTTCATCTTGCCTGCGGATGGAACCGTCTTCGCCACGATTCTCCCATTCCAGTCTACTGTTTTGACTGTTTCTTTGTCTCACGTATAAAGCGGTGGACCTATTTCCCATCCGTGGTTATAAATTGACGCAACATTTTGACTTTATTGTGGTGAAACATCGCCAAACTCTACTGTTCTACGGAAACTTCTTCACGACTCTGTTTTTGCTCTATTGAAAGCAAGCGAGGCACCCGTTTTGCGCACAGCTTTCTTATCTTCAAATCCTCGGTTAATATACGATGTATAGAGCTTTTTGAAATGCCTATCGTAACTCACGCACCTTCAGCTGACAATCATCCGATACCATTTTGTGGATTTTCTTAACCGTGTCTGGCGTGGACACCTCAATTGGTCGACCACTACGGTGTTCGTCTTGGCAGCTCATACGGCCCTGTTTAAACTCTATAGTCGTAAATGAAGAAGCAGACTCCCTCAGAGTAAAATCTAACTCTGCTTTAATATTGGTTCGACTAAGACTTTTCAAATGGAAATATTTAATCCTATAATGGTGACAGAATTTTTGCCATGTTTACAAATTCGCTGACATCGTTTCCTTTTCATATATCGATATATAACAACGTGGCGCCTTGAAACTTAAAGCAATGTTCTACAAGGTTGCCACTTTTCACCAAAATAATGTTTTTCAAACCACTGACACCATTTATACACCAGATCGGTTAGTTTTGGAACCGCCCTCGTATATGTATATGGCATATATTTTTGAAAATATATTCTTCGGCGGCAATCGCATTTAGTAGTAGTAGTATTAGACTGCAAAAATGTGCGCCAAAATGCATTTATTTGTTAAAGACTCTTAGATAATTTTTTAAGAACAATAAATAACTGACAGTTAACTCTGGCACTACCAACTTTTGCTCTTTTTGCTAAAAGCTTCTTTTTTCATTATATTAGGCTTTTTTACGAGATACTAAAGGAATACGGGCAATGTTAATTACTAATCTAGCCGGCATCAAGAACATAATAATAGGACATTTGAATAAAATTTTCTTCCAGCGATGCAAAACTTTGTTCAGATTTCATTCCACAACTGTTATACTGATTTTAAAGCAATCAACTACACAATTACTTATACTTTCTGTTAGCTTACAGCAAGCTTCTTTTTGCTTCCTCCCGTTGCATATCTTTAAAAAGTATAATATTTTGCACATACGAGTAGTGTTGTGGCAACACCACCCACAAGCCTGTGTACTTACGTATAGTTAAATGGCACTATAAATATTGCCCCAGTTAACTAATGAGCCATAAAGTATTGCCAAAATCCTCTTGTTTATTTTCTTCTTCTTCTGCCCGTCCACAGGGCAAGATAAATGCATTTCACTTTATTGGAGAATTTTTTTTAATGGGATTTTTATGGAGTGGTTTCGTTAATTTCTACCAAAAGACTTGCACATTAAGGTACCATAACATGCAGCAAATAAGCAGGAAACAAGGAATAATTGTTCGTGGCCCCGAAAGTGGAATTAATTTTTAAATGCGGAGTTTAATAAAAAGCTATAAAGAATAAATGGAAGAGTAATGAATTGTTCCTGAATAGCATAGCTGTGTGCAAAGAGGAAAAGCTGTGTACTCTGCTAAAGCTTTAATGCATAAAGTCAGGAAATTGGTAATGGATTTGCAGTGAGAAGGAGTCTTCGATACATAACTCGTAAGCGATAATCTCTAATGAGAAAATTTGCATACTAATGTGCAAATCAGGACTTCTTACAAGTTTCCATATTTCATCTGAGGGACACAAAAAAATTTCGTTTATAGCTTCCCAAAGAATACAGCAAATTTAACTTTCTTAACAAAAAGCTTGTAAAACTATCTGTGGATACCTAGCAGGAGCACAAGGTTTCTTCTGACTCCTTCTAAAAAAACCATATGATCTTTACATATGTTTTCTCAAAGCGTGGCTATTAGCAGAATTTTCCTTCAAAAAAATCATACATCATCTCGTTTCTTTGCAAAGGACTCCGAAATATTCTCTACATAAAGTGGCGCTTCCGTACTTCCATCTTACTTTTCCAATATAGACTTGTAACTAAATTTTCTTAAAATTTGTTGTACTGCTACTTTTGGGAGTGCCTTGAAAATCTTCTCATTAAAAGACTAGGAAGACTGCACTAATGTGTTTCAAATTTTGGAATAGATAAGCAGTGAGGACATATTATTGTCTCCCAAAACATCCGATATCCATCTTAGTGCGCTCTTTTTCGACGGTCAACAACAAGTTTAGACGTTAAAAGGTGACAAAGGTTGCTCTCATTTACCGTCAACTTTTTTTCCTACACAACACAAGGGAGGCTTTCTTACAGTTACCTGCATCTTGTATTGCTTTTTTCCCTATATGCATCTTGTCCTACTTCTTTCTGGAGGTTTCCGGCAGGTGTTTCTTGTTAGATAACAAGGAAGATTTTGTTCACGACTTCTTACTGCCTTCCAAACGATCTGATTCCACATAGCCTAACCTATTTTTCAAGATCACCAGCAGATCTTCTCTTTAAATAGTAAAGAGCATTGCGCATATGTTCTTCCCTTCTAAAAGATCCGACATGCACTTACTCTTACTTCATTCAGGAGATTTGCAGTAGGTCCGATCTTAAATATGCAAAGATATTTGCGTATATGTGATTCCAGGTTTCTTGCTCAAAGAAGACATGCAACCAGGCCTTGTTATTGCTTCCTTAAATATCTGATTTATACATACATAAATATATATACATACTTGGTAAAGCTTAGCCGGTCTTATTAATAAAGCAAAGAAATATTGCAATAACATGCTTCCAATTGCATTTCTAGCGAAGGCATCTGGCTATGCATCGTTTTTTTTTCAGAGGCTCCAGCGGGTCTTCTTCAAGAAAGGCAACAAATCTTGCTCTTCGTATTTCTACATACCCTTCCGAAATGCGGCATTTAGTTAGGTTTTTTTATTTTTATTACAAAAAAATCCATCGCGCCACTTCTTCGCCTTCTTTCAGCAAACAACCACTGTGAATATGTTTGCTGTAGTCTTCCCTTCTCAAAGAGGGCTTGCAGCCAAACATTCTTATGGGTGGCGTGCATCCGGGAGGTCAATGACTCTGACGCATAGATCAGGCTGAATTTGAGATATAGAACGAGTTATATTAACTTTGAATGCACCGGCCATTTGTTTGTTACTGTCTCAAGGAAAATCTACAAGAAAACGTCTAATGGAGTCAAATCGCATAACGTCGATGGATCTGGGCTCGTTTTCAAATGTTCCAGAATTCAGTCAGCGGTGTATTCGCTCAACACTGTCTATAATCGTTTTCCTTCAGTTCCTGGTTTAGTTGAATTTTATACGGATTTAGGCTCAAGTTTCGACGCATAATTTGCGAAAATCCAACTTCTTGTGCTCGACGCGGAATTAACTGTTCCGGGTTCTACTGTACACTCTTACGGACAGCGAACAGCGGCAATGCTTTCGGCAGATCTTTTGCTTTCCTGAGTAAAGAGTATTAGCCGATTGTTCGCTAAGCTGTACGATACTCAATTACATTTCGATGAATGAGGACACCATCCACGGTACTGTGAACAACAATCAGCAGCGAGGTGTATATAAGATTTGGATCCGCTGAATTTTTAACCCATGCCTTATTGTTTCTAAAGTATAATCAAGTGAAATCTAATACCGATTAAAAAATTAAGTGCTTTCACCTAGCGTAATTTTGTGTTGCTACAAAAAAAGTTTGAATTAAAAATAAATGACAGTGTAATTTTCTGTAATCCTCCTTTTGGGACATGAAAAAGGACCGAGATTTTGGTAATTTGGACAAGCAGTGCGATCGATTTTTATTCGCAGTATAAAATGCCTTATGTGAGCTCAATTATACTGAATACAGTGCAATCGAATAAAGGATACGAATCTAGTAATGCATAAGTTAAATTAGGTTGTTTGTATGGAAGGTACCAGAGAGAGCGTTGTTATTCCGTCGATATTCCGTCACATCTGAACCAATATTATAATGCATATAATTGACAAGAATTTAATTATGAAGAAATTTCAAATTTGAGCTCTCTGACTGTCATTCACTCGGGAGTAACCAGACCCCTCTGCAGAATTTCCCAAGCAGCTCACGACTTCCGACCTTCGGGCAAATATTCCCTGGTAATGGCATCAGACATCCGTTTTATGTTAGCTAAAGTGAGAAGGCGACTAGTTAAGACACCTAAATGGCATGCTAACACCGATGCGTCTTAGGCCAGTAGGTAACTTCTGTTACTGAAACTCAATTCAACTGCCTGGTGGTCGTTGGCAGCCCCAACACTAGGATCGGATGCAGTGGCCTGATAAGCTGCTCATCTTAAATTAAAATTATCATGAAAATACCGAAGAAACAATTAGAGATTACAGTGGAAAATATCGATAAATTGAACAATTTGTGTTGGAGGTAGCATAATGGGTTCGTTCTCAGAACTTAGATTACCCAAAAAATTTGGACGAATTTGGTGCAGCCGATTGAAAAATGTGGAGGTGAGAATATTTAGAATAAATCGGTTATTTGTATGGAAAGGAATAGAAGGGGCGTGGTTAATTGGTCGATTTCTATAGTGTAGATAATTATAAAATAACGTAATGGATGGAAACCTAGACTACTACAGTTGACTAACTTGAAACTACAAAGGATTAACTGATTTTCGAAAAATCTCTCTGCTCTGTATTCATGCCTCCTTTGATAAATTCTAAAGGTGTATCAATTTTGAAACCAATTGGACGATATAAAGCCAAGAATATATGAACTAAATCGGTCATTTGTATACGATAAGCGAAAAGGGATAAGGTTTTTAATTTTACCAAAAATTATGAAATAATGCAAGAAACAAAAATTTGGGTTGCTGCAGGTTATGGATGAGGATTTACAGGGAGGAAGTATAATTTTGGGAAATCGAGAATTTGTATGGGGGGAATTTGACGATATGACCTCTATGCAATTCCCTGTCACCATCTGGGGAAATATTAGTCTGTGTCAAGTTTTTATAAAGATTTATGACAGTTATCGTGTCCACCAGCCAGCTGAACACAGACGGACATCGCTTAATCGACTTAAAAACTCACAGTGCGCATTTGGTCAAGAGGCACTTGGTACATTAAACACTTCCTTCTAAGTGTTATAGTTTTGTCGAATCAAATGCTTTTTCCCTAATTTACTTTAGGTGAAGATATAAATACCAACGTTGATGAATATGGTTCTTCATTCTAGCAAATTATCAAACCAGTGAAATCCTTATACTGTTCATTGTAATCGCTCCCCATTTTACATGCCTATTTAATGGATGTAACTTGCATTTTTTAGTAGGTTAATGTACTCAACATAAACAGTGTTGAAATGATTAAATGATTGAAATGATTTGCATAATCATAAAGTTCTCTTGCTCATCATGCTTACGCCACATTTATCACTTTCTCAATAAACCACCCACATTTTAAATGGTTTAAACCTCCGGCCACTTGTGACATTTTATGCTCATTAGTGATCTTAATTTATACCTGCTGGTCTGGTGCTACTGGTCACTGCCCCTACCGCTACATGAAAAACAATTAAAACTACTTAAAATCTCTGTCAAATTCTCCCTAAAAGAAACCAGAAGTCTGCATAATAATGAAATCAAAGTGAGACTCTTTGAAAGATTTGCCCGCATCAAAATCATAAATCCAATTGAAAATGATGAAATTCAGAGGAACTCAGTAGTCCGTTGCTCGGTATCGCATAATTTTTGCTAAATTATCATTATCGTCAGTCTGAAGCAACAAATTCGAGTGGCAAGTTGGCAAGCAATGCCAACGCTCTGGGATTTAATTAATTAATTTAAACCCGCATCATAAGTAACCACTGACCGACCGACCATCATGGGCAATTGAATTGTTGCTTTCTTTGGCAGTGGCACAGTGAACGTGAGAATTATCTGGCAGGGTGGGAATGGAGAAAAGCTATTATTTTAAATTAAAGTGATATTCTTTATGAGTTTTAAGTAATCTCGCTACTTTGCACAATCACAGTGAGATGGTGGCAGTGATTTTCCTTTATGGCGTAGCCAGATTTTTACATGACATGCTCGACATGTTTTTTTTGTTTTTGTTTTTGTTTTTGGTTTGTTTGTTTGTTTCTTATGCATATAAATGATGCTTATTTCCTTTGACTTCTTGTTCTATGTAAATGAACTGAGATTTGCAATGGAGAAGATGTCGCATTTGCTACTGAAAGTACACTATGCCTGTTTCCTGTGACTATCTACATATATAAAGGAAAAGGTTTGTATTTCCGAAGGAAGCAAGTTTTCTTCGTTATCGAATATTCATGCGCTTTTCCACTGCTAAATCAGATGAAAGAAGGAAATAATTCCACTTTATTATCGAATATTATCATTAACGTAATTTTGCACTATGAAAATCATACTCCATATATTCACCTATGTCTTTTTTCTAATCGCAAAAGTACTCGTATGTCGTTTTTTATATAGTTTACTTCCGCGCCTTTGGATAATGATAGGTTCCCATATTCCATCTATTAGAAACCAACTCAAAAGAATGGAGTAGAAAGAGCATCATTACAATATTCATACACAATCCTATTAGGCTCAAAGAGAGAGAGAGAGAGTCTCCTTAGCCCAAAACCATTGATTTTAAATGAAGCACAAACGACGCTATTATTTCCAGCTCCTGTGGAACCAGAATCTCCACCCAAGGACTAATCAATAAACCATTAGAAGAGAGTAGTTGGTTATATTTTTTGATTGATGCATATTGATTTCTTAACTGAAGTCTTGTTTCAGCTCCTTGATTTCTATATAACTAATCTCCTAATTCGTGTACAGTTAATCATTGTATCAGGGATGCACTAAGTACGCTACTCAATTTCTAAAAACTAGAAATAATCTTCATATGCCCAAAAAATATAAGTAAACTTGATCGTCATAAAAATCGATGCCATATTAAGCTGAAGCCGTCTACCCGTCCATCTGCATAGAGGTCAATCCCGCTTGAACCAGCAAGCTGAAATTTATCATAAAAGGATCTCACAGGCAGATCAAATTCGAACTACGATAAGACTGGTTGAATAAAAACGAACAGAACAACTCTTCAAGCCAACGGTTAAAAAGCCAGCACCGCCCGAAAGCCAATCTTTTCTGCTACCAGTTAAATGCCGTTGAATCTACAATCTCCCATTGTCTCAAAGAAGCCACCGACTATCTCTAAGGCGGCGGTTATTTATTTATTAACATTATACACATGGACAAATTCCATATGAAATGCTATCTTAAGACAACTTGCCTTCACTGACAACTTGCCTTCAATGGGAATTTTCATACAAAAAAGTACCTTTGCAGAAATGTGTATTTGGATACAACTTTTATTTTTATTTAGAAAAGTCTCTTCAAAGGCAATGAAATACACTTTTCATCTAGAAAGCCACTTTTTATCTAGAAAAGTGTTGTCTTTGAAGACACTTCTCTAGAAGAGTGTTGTAGATAAAAAGTGTGTTTCAAGACAATTAGCGGCACATTTTATCTAAAAAAAATGTGAAAATGTTTCCACACGCAATTTTCATATAAAAAAAGTTTTGGTTGGCACTTTTAATACAAATAAATGACTTTACGACTTCTGTTCATATAGAAAAACGTTCTCATAGACCATTCTTAACCAAAAATACGTCCTTATAGAGAGTACTCATATTTAAACGCCAAATGTACTGAATATCAATTACCGCCTAATATATGTAAGAATACTGGTATTGCTGTATTTCAATTTTTATAAAATTCGATAGAGTTCGTATCAAGGATATGAAAAGTATGCTGGATTTTTGGAGAGCACACTTGGTTAAGGTACTTATTCTGGACGGCATGCTTGACTGCCCAGCTTCGACCCAAAACGAAGTCATAATGACAGTTCAATACTTAAAAATAACAAAGCTGCGGAGTTTGATGGCCTTCCGGCAGGCCTATATAAAACCGGAGACGATGAGCTAATATGCAGATTGTTTCAGCTGTTATACGCGATTTGGCTCAGCGAATGCATGCTAGATGATTATAATCCCAGTATACTATATTCTGTGTTCAAAAAGGTGATTTTAGAGTATGTACCAACTACCGTAGTATCAGCATATAAGGTTCCGTCAAGTGTGACATCGGGCCTTAACAATGCCGTTTTTGGCTAGGTAAATCCACTTCAGATCATGGCACATCTAGCGAAGATCCAAGAAAACCGCCTTTTTGCTTTATTATAAAGCTGGCTTCAATAGTCGCATACGGCAAAAATAGTATGAGACCGTGGTCGAGTTTGATATTCCTGCAAAGGTTACACATCTTTGTACGATGACATTGACTGGTACAAAATGTTCACTAATCATAGACAAAAATCTTTATGAGCCATTTTACACCAATCAATGATTTGGATAAGGTGACAGAACATAGAGTGACCTTTTCGGTATATTGTTGGAGATCAATATGAGGGAACCTGCAGTTTACACTACTGGTACTACTTGTGCATGTTGATGATATAGGCATTATTGGCAGAAAACTGCGAGACGTTACTACAGTCCTCTTAAGCATTGGAAAGTAGCAAGTCAAATTTATTCGGTCTGTAAACGAGGACAATGCTCAATTCTTTTTTCCGACGAACAAGAAATATACAAGTTTGGCATGCTGCATTAATGTTGAAAAATATAATTGGATGGTTTTATCTACCTTTATTTCGCTGTCAATAAAACTAACGATGTCAACCCAGCAATTAGGCGAAGGGTGCTGCTTGTTAACAGAGCCTACTATGGACTTAGTAAACGCTTTAATGGCAATGCATTCTTCCAACGAAACTAACCCCAACTTTACCACATGCTAATCCTAGCTTCCTTTCCATGAATATACTAAATTATTTATAAATCAGTTCTGCCATCAGAGCAGAGGATATCACAGGGGATTCTTGGAGGCCAGTCCCATAAAACCTCTACTCTTGGGCGTTAACATCATTGCAAAAATGCCAAAAACATCACGATTACTGACCTCACTGAACACTTTCTGATAGAATTCGTCCGTCAAGCCATGAGCCTATTTTACTTCACTACCTCCGTCAGACATGACAGAGGCGGCTGTCATCATGAAACTGATATATGTATAGCTTCCCTCAGAGAAACATTATCATATGAATCATGGATGGTACTCGTACGCTAACATCGAAGTGATGAAGCAAATCAAAATACAATGGTTGCAGTGGGTTCGGTAATGTTGTGCAAAAGGATTAAAAGTCTACGACTCGAAATGTTTACGAATGGAAAGGGACTGACCAAAGCTCCTTTAGAAGCGCAATATTTCTGAGATACTATGAAAATTTTAGTGTGAAGAAGAAGGACAGAAGATGGAAGCGTTATGGATTAGAAAATAATTTCTATTACAGCTGCTTTCGAAGCTGATACATACATTTAAAACGACATTTTTGAGTTAATTATGTTCTTGATGTAACAATACTAGATTATTTTCATGTAATATGGTTGTTTAAAAACTAGATATCAAAATCATTAGGGTCCGATTTAAACATGCTTCTTGCGCCATTAGAACCTCCTTCAAAGATAATCCTAGATTTTGTAACATTTTGCCTAAATAAAAAATTATATTTTAATATGTTATTAGTTTGGCAGATACCAAATCAAGTGTACATAGACAACTTTAGTGCAAATTTTAATATTTCAATTGTTTTTTTTTAAGAGTAAATACTATTTGTGGGCTAATTTTCAAGTAAAAAACAAAATTTCTTGGATTAATGAAAAAGTGCAGAAACCAATAGCGGTATTTATTTTCATTTGTAAAGAGGTACCACAATAAAATGTTTTTTTATTTATGAGAAGACAATGATAAATTCAACGATGATTACGCAAACTTTCACCTTCTTGCTATAAAAATTGTAGGAGCTGTGAACATCTACACATGTTGACAAATCAAGCGAAACTTGTCAAACCGACGTTTGAAATCATCATCGGGCAGTTGTTGACGTTCGTTGAGCCTAAAAATGGAATGCATATGAGCCAAGTCTCTGCGGGCCCCAAAAGATTAAATGTAGGCTCAAGCAGATTCTTGTTGTTTGACCTCTTCTTGGTTCCAGTCCTTGCTCTTTACCACCATATGGCCAAATGAAACCAATTTTTATATCCTTTGGAATAAAAAACAGCATACTTTTGGGCGTAACGTAATATAAATTGTTTGATCAAGCATTAGAAACATTCAGTTTATTCGAACATACGGAAAGTACCTGAGGTGAGCGGGTTTGAATCTCTTTATCATTCTTCTTTATCAACTTATCCCATTTGAGTATGCAAAGTTGTTTGTTTTTTTAAGAAGTTCAATAATTACCAATACTAATCAAGCCGGTGTATTGTTATTGAATAGATGGCAAAAATTCAGGCACAGAAATTTGTTTCATTAATGGGGAAAATTTAACCTATCTTGTAAAAACGAGAAATATTCAATGGAAAGAAAAAATATTTTTCTCCCAGAAAAATCATATTCTTATACCAAAACATTAAACTGTAGGAAGAGGTAAACATTTTCTCTGATAGAGGATCTAATACAATTATATACAACTAACTCCCAATTAGTTCTACCTTTGCTCAGTTTTACGATAATCCCAACGTTATCTCTTGCAATTTTTTTTTTTAAGGAAACGCACTCCTTAGCTTGCATCTTTCATTGAAGGACTTGCATTTTGGTCAATTTATGATTCGTCTACTTAATTATGAATCAATCCTTTTTGATTCACTTTGATCACTTTGAAATGTTTTTATACTCAGGCTCTCTTCTTTACCTTGATATTATCAAATCCCGACATTTCCATCTTTGCTGTGACTTTTTCTCTCCGGTGCGTTTCCTTTCAAGGATCTTAAAACTTATTATGCTCGCATTTTAATTTATTTGTCTTAACATATGAAATGAAAGCAAAACTGAATTAATTATGCCATCAAGACATTCATTCGCATTCACATTCGCGTTCTGTTTCGCAGAATACGAGTATAATGAAAACACCCATACAATGGATGAATGGCAGCAGCAGCGACCTAAACCTGAGCCTGTGCCCATGCTTAGGCCAGAGAGATGTAGAGATGTGTAGCCTGGTGCAGTCAATCCCTTGCAAACGGCCGTCCATCCATATATCCATCCATCCATCCATCCACCCGTCCATATGTATTCATACATATTTATTCATAAAAATGACTCTAAATTGTTCGTCAACTGATTTTTGTTTCAATTTTTTCCACCTCTCTTTTCTTTGGCTACATTTATTTGTTTCTTTTTACGTGTAGTTGTTGCTGTTGTTTCTCGAGTTACATTCAATAAATGGCTTAAAAAAACAAAAGGCTAAAAATTTTGCAGTTTTGAACCAATTTATCATACCTATTGAGGAGTTATAAATGTAAACCAGGCTCGTTGAGCTCCTTTTTTCGCCTCTTTGAAAACCAGCAAAAAGACCTGGCCCGTTCTTATTGTTGAGCCTCATTGAGATTTTGTATATTTGTGAGTATGTTTTTTTTTTTGCTTTTGTCATTTTTTGGTATGAAGAAAAAGCTGAAACTTCTTTTGAAGAAAAAGTGTTCCAACGGAAATTTTGTCGATTTTTTTTTTTTTTTGTTAATTTTTTCGTCGCTTTTATTTTTGAAACTCTCAGAAACAACAACAGAACGCAATTCAAAAAACTAGAATTGATTTCCTTCGAAATGATATTAATAGCCGGAGTATTGTGTATTACTTGAAATCCAGTGGACATTGTTTTAAGAAAAATATGACCGTCTTTATCCGCAGATGTCATTGGCAAACAGTGATGCCAATGCCGACCGCAAGAAAAAGACAGTAGGAAAGAACGTTCAAATTAAACGGCCTAAATAAAATAGTGGGATGGTGTCAACATAAAGCTAAAGATTTAGTTGACTATTTTTCTTTATTTAAGGCAGTACCTTACTAGTATGCAAGTCTTAATCTTCTTCTTTACGGGCCTACGACCATACTGCTTGTAAAATCACTGCAGAAATTTGAATTAGGCGAATTGACTTACATATTGTATATCTTCACTCAAGATCTATTTACGTTGGTGGAAAACTGGTCCAGAGTGGTAAATGGCTAAATTCTTATTAAAAACGATGCACAATAAACGAAGCAAAATAATAACTTACCGATCTTTTCTCTTAATAACTTATAGGGGAACCATTGAATCATTAAAAGATCGATCAATTCTCATATGTGCTATCCTGAGACTATTGGCGGGCGAAGTGTAGCCCTGCAATCCGTTTTAATTCCCAGTTCAAAGTTTGCTAAGTTCATGATATGTGCAAAATTATGCTGAAGTTAGTGAAATTGAAGGAGAAAGTGAGGGGATATGTGAGTTAAATTAGGGAATTTGCATGAAATGCACAAGAGAACACGTGGTTATATCTAGTCGTTATTTTAGAATTTTAGCAACCATTATAAGACAATACAACTAACCAAAATTTAAAATACTGCGGCCTACGAATTAGGGTTAAAAGGGGAGAAATTACATTCGAGCAGATTTCACGGAGTCTCGAGTCTCGCAAAAAAGGCTTTACCCACAGTGTGCTAATCACACTAGGGATGCCAAGTTAAATTGGACTATCTAGGAATAGGAGTCAACCATTTTGGGAGAACGGTATCGTAACGGTCAGTCATTCTTCCAGCCAGAAGATACCAAATTAATTATGCTAGTATGGAACATAATCCCCACTGGCTGTAGCAGCCGGCACGAACACAAAAACTCTACCAGCGATTTCGTTTTCAACCAACAACCAGCGTGGTGCTCCTACTAGGACTCCAACACCAAATGATCTGTCCCGGGGCCTCCTAATCACCACGCTACCGGGCAAATTCACCGGTGGCAGCTGCGCAGCAAAGCTTCTTCCAAATGGTGATTTATATGCCATACTTCAGAGGATTGGTCGAACTGCAGCAAAAAGAGTCAGACTGGAAATTTTTACATACCTACGGGCTCAGAAACTCCTGGTAGATGGAACGGTCGTTGCTACATTACAAGCATGCAGTGTCCTCACCGGACGGAGAAAAACTCTAAACCCTCTAAACATGGTGAACGACAACCATATGACATAGACTTAGAATTCCCATGCCTGCCCGGATAGTACAGGAGATCTATAAGACACAGTTTAACAAGGTACGAGCTCGAGACACCGCCTGTGTGAATCCTCGTCACCCTCGGTACCAGAAAAGCGTTTTGGTCAGACAATGTAGCTGATCTACTTCCAGTTTTCGAGCAATTAGGTTGATTGTGACCAACTGTAGCGCAATGGTTAGTGCACGCGACTGTTGTTCGCATGATCCCGAGTTCAATGCCGCATGCAGTCACCTATCATTATTTAAGCGGCCTCGAGGAGTCTGGCGAACACTTCAAGTAGTCGAGTAATCGACAAGTCTGATAAATGCATTTCAAACTGTGAAATTCGGAGTCGTTGTTAAACTGTAGGTTTCGTTCAGTCTAAAAATATAAATCGTGTAAGCTCCCTGAATGTGAAAAGCTCTCCCATATCTCACTCATGGGATGCAATTGAATTTGTTTCAATTAGGTCGATTTGTATGGGAGTTATCAGTAGGAGTATGGCAGTGCTACTCATTTCTGTTACTAATGTATCAAGCACATGATATCTGCCAAATTTGAATTCCGTACAACTTCTCCAAAGATATGACATTAAGAGTACATGGAAGGCATGGGAAGGGAAGCGATTACGGGAGGGATGCTATTAATATACATATATAATATATAATACCATAATAAATAATACCAATCATTAGAAATCAATACAATAGACAAAAAAAACTAGATTACTGCATCAACTAATTACAGAGAAAATTTATTTCATTTCTGTGGGAAGTACCACAGAGGAAGTGGCAAAGCTGCCACCTTACATAGTTGGTCCCCGTTTCAGCAAGCACTTAACTTATATCAAATTCCATAGAATTTTGTTACAATGGAATAAGTATGAGTTAAATCGGTAATTGTGTGGGATGTACCAGAGGTGATAGGTCAATGCTGTCCATTTTTATTGTCAGAACTATGTTTGTGAAACGCACAAAGTGTGTCAAGTTTTACTGATAAGAATATTTGTAGTAAATCTGTCATTTATTTGGGAGGCACCAAAAATGGAGTGTTTGATTGATCGATATTTTCAAATTTTATTTACCATTAACCGCAATACAGTAAACAATTTACTTCGGTCGTTAAGAATTACAGAGAAAACAACTTCTACGAAAGGGGTCAAAACAGGATAGTAAGGGGCCAAAACAGGATGGTAAGGGGTCAAAACAGGTAACCCCGGCTATCATCTGGCAAAATATTAGAATGTGCCAAATTCGAAAAAGCTCTATAAAGCTCCAAACAGGCGAATACAGCCCAATCGACTTAAAAAGTCCTTCAGAGGGTTACATTTTTAAGCATATTAAATGATATAAAACGTCATTCCTCCGGGTGAAGGTACAAAAATTTTTAAAATATTACATACAAGATATAAATGATATTCATACTAGAAAAAGGTAACATTCAATAGGCCTGTCAAAATTTCATGTCATTTCGGAATTTTGTTTCACTTCTTTGAGAAGCAATAAGAAAAATGTGCATTCCGCGCATTACTTTTCTGTTTTTTTTATGAAACGCTTTTTAAAATCGACAAGAGCTTGAAAAGTGTAATTTTTCAATCGAAAACAAGCGTTTGTTGACCATTTTGGGACTTCAGCCGGATTGAATTGGTATTTCATTTTTACATAAAAAGTATGAAAAATACATACAGACGACTCTTCAAACAAAAAATTTAATTTCTTATTAGCGAGTGAAACAATGCCTACCAAAATTTCGAAAATTTGTTTCCGTTCCATTCTGTGCGTTTATTAAACTTTGCTTTTTGAAGTGGGGAAAATATCCTTTAAATCCATCGAAAACAATTATTGCGGGTGCTGAAAGTGTTTGCTACATAAGAAATTATGAATAAAATCCTGAAAATTAATCTCAGAAAATAAAAAGTGAAGTTATATGAGACAGCTAGCATCCTAAAGATACCTAAACACAATTTTGCAGCAAAATTTGCAGCGTTTCCTATCTTGTTTACTTGTAATGCGCCGCACGTAGAAAAAAAAAACATCCCTGCACTTCGGTCTCTGTTCCCCTTCTCGAATGGATCACGGAATTTCGGTCTACCTCCTCGCCCAATTGTCGAAGACACACTGGAGCCCTGTAATTCAGCCGCATAACATAACCCAATAGCCGCAATTGTTGTATACTACGAGTACATTGGATGTGTGGTAGTGCAGACCATACAGCTCATGATTATATATTTCTAAAAATCTCCGTCAACGATACACCATCAATTTCCAGGCTAGCTGCGTTATTTAGATTGACGGCGGAACTTAAGTATCATGCGCAGCTCAAAGTTATAGTTGGCAACGTTCACGTAACGTCCAAAAAGGGAACATTTTTTCGTCCAAACAAATATTCATTGAAGTCGAGTACATAACCAAATCCAATTTCACGGAGTCAAGGGCACATACGAGGTCGCGAAACTAGCCGACATGACGTAAAGATGGTGACATTAGTTTGAAAAAAATTATTTTAGTGAAAAATAGCAACCTTATAAACCATATGTTTTAAATTTGAACGAACTCAGTAAAATTGTAAACATGGACAAAATTGATCACAGTTATGTAATTCAATATTTCCATTTGAAAAGTCTCCAACAAATATTAAAACCGAGCTAGATTCTACTCATTCACATATACTCTCCTTCATTTAAGATTGTAAAATATTGGGTAGCAAAGTTAAAATGAGACCGTACAAGCTGAAAAGACGAAAAAGACGTGGTCGAGCAATTGAGGTGACCACGCCGGACGCGGTTAAGAAAACCCACAAAATGGTATTGGATGATCGTCGGCTGAAGGGGCGTGAGCTAACTGAAATGATAGGCATTTCAAAAAGTGCTATACATCGTATATTAAAGATTTAAAGATGAGAAAGCTATGCGCAAGATGGGTGCCGCGCTTGCTTTCAATAGAGCAAAAACAGCTTCGTGAAGATGTTTGAATACAGTGTTTAGCAATGTTCACCGCTATAAATATCAATTAAAGTTTGAATTGCTTTGCTTTGCTCGCGCACTCTATTCGCCAGATTTAGCTCCCTCAGACTATTTTCTATGTCCAAGTTTGAAAAAAAGGCTCGGTTGTAAAAGATTTGCCAACAGTGAAAAGGTGAAGTCTGCGGTTGATGGATATTTTAAGGAGTTTGATGGATATTACTATGAACAAGGTATAGAAGCTATTGAACATCGCTGGAAAAATGTATCGAGCTAAAAATACATTTTATTAATAAATAAAGAATATTTTTCCCAATTTTTTTGAGTCTTCTTCGTTAGGTCGGATAGTTTTGGGACCGCCCTCGTACTATGGTTCATAGATTCTTCTTAAAAAAAACTGAGTAGCTTACAAATACAGGTCATGGTTATTATACCAATGAAGGCTTTACTGTATACAGAATTATTAACAACCAAAGGTTTTCAATGACAAATTTCAAAATGTCGATATTTTTGACGTTGCATATTATGACATTATAATAACACATAACTTTTCTTTTATATTTCCAGGCTAGCAAAACATATTCTTCCGGCGGTGGCAATGTCTGAACTACACCCAGTTTGCCCGCCGCCAGGGCGTCCCATCTCCAAGTAAATATCGGGTAAGCTCTATTTGGAAGATGTAATTAGGATTCAATCTATAGTTTTAGAGTGCCGGACCCAAAAAAAAACGCTACATTTGCCACAGCATAAGCACCTATTGTGTTTATTGTGTTGTGAGACAACAAAAGAAACAACACCAACAACAGCAATAACAAAAAACGACTCATTGTTTGGCCAAAATGTGAACGCTTTTTTTCCTCATTTTGCTTGTGTTGTTGTTGTGTGGAAGAGTCTTAAAAACAAAAAACTAAAACACAAAAAAAGACGACAACAACACCAACTTATTGTATTTGTATCCGATTTTAATATAATTTATTCAGAATCATTTTTTATGCCATACAGCAGAGCACCACACTGTGGCACACACAATGGGCCCTGTGTGTCCCTGTGTCGGTGTCTCATTGCGCGCATGCGTACCCTTCCGTGAGTTTGTGTGTGTATGTGAGTGTGTCATTTGCACAGCATAACAATGGCACGCACACAAACGCAGTGCAAACTTTCGCGCAATGATGCCCGATGATGTGCGCGCTAGCAAAATGAAGGGATCTAGTACAATACAGATAGACAGCCAGGGAGACCGACATACTCGTACAGACAGACAGAGAGGCAGACAGACATTCAAAGATTTATACAATCCTACAATCAGACAGATATTGTTGCATACACTCTTGCGTACATATCGTAGATATTCATACATTTATTTATACATTCATATGTATGTACATCAAGCGGGTATGTTTACTCATTCGTACATGATTATAATTGGACGATTCATCCATTAAAGTGAAGATATCTCATTGAAATTTTCGTTTGTTTTCGGCGAATCCGAATTTAGCTTGCAGACGCACTTATTAACGATGAAAATAATTGGAATCGTAGTACAAAACCGATTTCACCATTCAGGTTTAAGCCTTGAGTCTCCAAACTGTCTGTGGAGGCAGAGGATACCACAATATTATGGGCAACATTGTGTTATGACTTTGCATAACCAGCAGTAGGAGTGGAAATGGGCAGGGAATAAAATGCAAAGTATTGCAACAAAATGTCTACCGTCCACATTGTATTCATTCAGCATAAAATGACAAAAATACATACGGATTACAGGACCAATCCTTGTGCGTTTTGTACACTAAAAATGCCTTTTCACTAGACAATAATTGTTTTACCCAAATCGCGTTACATTTGGAATACCACCAAAGCCATTGTAAAAACATATTAAACTCAGAAGAGAATGTTTTTGAAAAAAGTAATATTATTTTGTTCTCATATTTAAAGACCCCCTTACTTTCACATTCATTGTTAGCTGTCATAACACTTCATCACAACCGTTTTAAATTTGCAATACCACTGAATCTTTGACAGTAGAGACACCCAAAATACGATATAAATATATCTAGCTTTTTGGAATCTTAGACTCAGGAGAGAAGGTAGGAAAAAAAGTAATAATATTTATAATGATATTTTCACATTTAAAGGCTCCCAGAGTCATTGTCATGTGCCATAATCCTTTGTCCAAATCGTTTTACTTTTGGAAAACTGCTAAAGCAATTGGCAACAAAGAATCCTGAAAGAATAATATACCTCTGTCATATGCCTCTAAAAAAATAAAAGTAATACTGTTTTGTTCTCATATTTAAAGATCATCAGACGCACGACTATGGATCTAAGTCTTGCGTTCAAACCCAATGTGGCGGGATATGTACGATTTATGAAGACATATATGATTGGTGTTTGTCGCAGTTGAGTGTTCCTTCGTCAAGACACCAATATGTCATTAAATCTGCTAACCCGTAACGATCGCAACGCGGTGCTTAGTAACGTCGAAGTGCTGATAAAAATACTTCGGGTGGTCTAACAACGCGCAAAGTTGAGTAAAAGCTCCTCAAACTGACATTTAGAATTGTCATTAAACAGCAGGTAACTTCCAGTGACTCTAAAAAATAGATCGTCCGTAGGCTCACTGGATGTGAAAAACTCCCGCATGCATTCATTGGATGCAAAGGAATTGGTTTTATGACGGTTATTACATCCTAATATCAGGCATGTGATCACGGTTTCTATACACTTTACAACCAGTCGAGCGGAGGACATCTTCACGTGAAGATAAACAAGTAGTAGTAGTGTAAACTCAAAGAAATGGACAAGCTCCACCATATTTCATTCATAGCATGCAAATGAATTGGTTTCAAGTAGCCTCACCTGGCTCGATGGTTATCCCATGATAATCCAGTACATGTGGTTGTAGTTTCTAGCCCTCATGTATATGTATTTTCCTCCTTGAGCGGCAGACACTTCAATTAGTTGGCAATCACTTCGATTAAATACAAACTGATGTTGGGAATCGTCATTAAGCAAGAGGTCCCTTCTGATGACTGTAAAAATAAAATTCGCGTAAGCCCTCTAAATGTGACAAGGTGATATCCCACATCCCATTAATGGGATCCTAAAGCATTTTTTTGTTCAATCCTTATTTGGCTGAAAGGAACTAAGTAGGATTTGTCCCTATCTTCGCCTAAAATTTTATATCAGCCACTCTCATTCAATAAAAGCTTTTCAGATGGCGAAGGGATAGTATGACTCCATCTAGTTTCCGCGCACGTTTCTAAGAAAGTAACACAGTGTGATTACATAGTCAAATCTAAAGTCAGCCCACTCAAGTCGAAGAGAATAATTTTTTTTTTTGTTTCTTTTAACATATTCGATATGAAATCCTGTGCGGCTATTGAAAGGCTGATTGCACGATACTACCTATATATGCTTAGATTGCAATTCCCGTTCTTGCCTTCGTTCAGCCAAACTGTTTTTAGGCTGACATCGAAACCATAGCTAAACTTCTACAAACCTACATCACATCAGTCTGAGAAGAAGAAATGCTGCTTCCAATTTGGAAAAAAGGTGACGACTTGAAAGATTGCAACAACTGGAGAGGAATAACTCTGGTTAACACTACATATAAGATACTAGCAGTCATAGTAAAGGTAAGTCTTCAATCTGCAAGATGATAGTACGGCTGGTTACCGGCCAAACAGGAGCACAACCCCTTGAATAGCGTACTTCCCTGTATCTGCTATTCGTAGATTTCAAGAAAGCCTTCATTACCATCAGACGGATTGCCATATGGAAAGCATTGAGAATAAAACGAGTACCCCAGAAGTTATCTCGAATCATTAGAGTTATGTACGAGAATGCAGATCTCTCAGTTCTTCACAACGGGAGCATCAGCCAATCACTTCACATCAACGCTGGTGTAAAGCAAGAATGCTCTCTGTCACCTCAACTATTTACCATCGCGCTGGATGATGTCATGAACGAAATCTGTTCAGAGAGAAGAGGAATTACATAAAGTCTCTCACGCCAACTCGAGGATTTGGATTATGTGGATAATATTTGTCGCACAAGATCTCCATCACGCAAGCAAAAATTGAGAGACTTGGAAAGATTTGAGCATAATGTTGGACTCGAGATTAATATCAAGAACACTAAAGCTATGATAATCACCGAAGTTAGCACAGTGAACATCATGCTACAAGGTCAACCAGTAGCATACGTAGATAGGTTCTGCTATCTGGCAGTACAATGATAACGGCGGGACAGAAACAGACGTAAATAACAGGTTCAAAAAAGCGAGAGCAGCACTCGAACTATTACGAGGAGAAGCCCACAAATATCCAGACGAACCTAGCTCAGAGTATTCTACGCATTTGTAAAGTCAACTATGTCGTACGGAAGTGAAATCTGCCTAGTATCGAACACCATTACGCAAAAGCTACATGTATTCATCAACAAGTGCCTCAGCATCATATGCAGGATATTCTGGCCTAACAACATCAGCAACGCGAATCTATGGAACGTAACCAACGAGGAACCTATACTGAAACAAATAAAATATATGCAATATAGTTGGATAACCCATACCAACAACCGCATAGTATTACAAGAATGGTGCTAGAGTGGAATCTTCAAGGCTCAAGAACTAGGACAGGGCAATCTTACATGGAAAGACGCGAAAGACAGCAGCAGCGAACCGAGTAAGACAGAGATGCATTGTGGAAGCCATTTCCTCCCAAAGCGGGTAACGGAAAAACCCCGGCTTAGTTTGTCATATACCACACTCGAAAGGTCCTTATATTGTTCTGGTACGCAAACTTGAACAAACTTGATTCCTTAACGAATTGTCCTTCTCGGGTTGATCCATTCCCATTAACAATTGCCTTGAGCCGCGATATTGCAACTCAGTCTTAATTTTGACCATGTGGCGATCAGTCCATATCATTGGCGATAACTTGCGTTATTTTTTCACTTCCACTACAATCTCAAACTAGTAGCTTATATAATTACTTTCTTTATAATTGGGTACATTGACTCTGCTCATACACTCTGCTCAATCTCTCAATCTTTTCTATAATTTGTAGTTATATTTTTTCGACAGATAGTACGACATTTTTTCGTTTGTAAAATTTTTTAATACTGATTTGTAAGCAGTATAAACAATTAATATAAACAACTGATTTCACAAGCCAATTTTGAGGATTTTTTTCGGCATTTTAAAGTTTTATATAATTTATTTTTAATTTTTACCGTGGCGCGATGGTTAGTACACACGACTATCGTTCACATGATCCCGGATTCAATTCCGTCCACGGCTACTTATTATTATTTCGAGTAGTCGTGTAATCGACAACTCTAGTAAATGCTTTACAAACTGTGACGTTCGGAATCGTCGTTAAACCGTAGGTCCCGTTGAGTGAGTCCAAAAACAGAATGTGTGTAAGCTCACTGAATGCAAAAATCTCTCCCATTTCCAATTCATTGGATGCAAGGGATTTTTTTTTTTCATATCAATAATAATATTGATTTATATCAATTTTAAATGGTTTTTTATTATGGACCATAGCCCAAGTTAAGCGTCGGAAACCACAGTTTATTTGACTTCACGTGGAAACAATGTTTCGTCACATGTTTTCCTGAACAACATGTGGAAGGTATGACCATCTACTACGAAGATATCAACCTGGTTTCTCGCGTTTTAATTAGAACGTAGCCAAGTTGCCTTATGAAAATCTTTGTGAATTTTTGTTCCACATTTTCTTATCCCATGTTGATGCGGATTATGGCAACTCAGCAACTTGCCCATGGACAAGGTGGGTTTTTGCTTGTCTTTTACATCCAAGGGTTTCGTTGTGGCAATTCCAACTTACATTAGAAGTTACGACACAAATGCGTTTTAAAGGAAAATTCGGTGAAGAAAGGACGCCTCAATTGCTCCCCAGTCACCCAAAAGCAAGAGAAGTGGCAGTACGTCTTGGATCAAAATTTATAAATTTTTTTCTCTTACATCAAATTTGATCCATTTCTTACCTTTTTTAAGTTGAATTTTACCTTGAGTCTGCTTGCAGAAGAGTGGAACCTGCGCTGACATCCACTTTATGCTAAGTTCGTCATTTCCTTTGTAATAACTTGAAATGTTCATCAAAGCGCCAAAATAATCTATATCGATTTAAGCATACCCGTTTCTCCATTTGCGGGTCTGTTGAGATCTCAATAAATTTCCTGAAATAGGAGTTAATTTTGCACAAAAAATGTCAAATGCGAGTTAAAATCGTCCCAGTAGGAAAAACTAGGCATGCTGACACCTCTATAAAAATGGGAGTTTTCAGAACTTTTTCAACAATTTCACCAACTGTTCGTTAATTTAAACCGAAATACACCGGTAATTGAACAATTCCATTACAATCCAAGCAGTTATTAGGCAACAGCTCCAATTTTTGGCGTGGTTATTGCAAAATATTAAGAATGCAAGTTTTCACAGGAAAAGATGGACAAATCTGTGTGTGAAGTGGATTTTTTGACACGTATACTTTTAGAGAAATAAGTCAATATACTTGGCAAATAGTCGATGCAGTAGCGAAAAAACTTGTTCATATAAGGACTTAATTTGCCTTTAAATTTTCAGAGTTTTATGAATATTTTTACCTTTTTTAAAGCAACATACGACAATAATTGAAGGATATTGGAAAGAGCTATTTCAACTTATATACTTCTTTAAGGGGTAAAACCCACTATTAAGGCTTCTTTATTAAAAATTACTAAAGAAATTGCGAAATTCCACTGGAAAACCTACAAAAGTTTGTATGTTATCTATGAAAATATGACATGTTTGACAATCACTTATTTTACGATGAACCAATTCATCAGTCTCCACAATAGCAATCCATGGTAAAGGGGTCTAAAGAATTTAGAAAGTTATTTGCCCTGAATGTTTACTATATGAATAGTGACTAGAATAGACATTTGTATCCATTTTACCATCCACATAGAAAATAATTTAGCCTCTGTTTTCTGGGCTCCCATCGATTTCATTGTCGAAGACTTTCAGTGATGGTAAGTTTGGGTTCAACCATACAGCACGACCCACCCAACGCAGTCGCAGTGTTTTGTATTTTGACTACGACGTCGGTTACAACTCATATGAGTACAACGCATGTTCATATGACGCCGATACTGTCTGTAAACGATGATGGGTTCATATATTCTTCGGAATAACTTTCGCTCGAAGGATCCCAAAACTAGTCTATCAGCTTGTATTAAAGGTAGGTAGAACTATGTGCAATTAGGTTTTTATTCGTCGAGAGAGAACTTTAGTCAAGCAATACCTTCGTCCTAAACTCCAGGCTGACATCAATAGTTTTATTCACTGCGGAGCAAAGTTAGGTAAATTCATCCATCACTCCAAAGTTGTATAGGGTGATTTTTTAAGATTTAGTAATAGCGTCCAAACGTCATCGGTCAAAGGGAAAAGTGTGCAGTATGCTCTGCCATTTCATCATGGAAAGACTAACAAACGAGCAACGATTGCAAATCGTTGAAATGTATTATCAAAACTCGTGCTCTGTGACAAATGTGCATCGTTTGATACGACCATTTTATGGTCGTCATAATCGACCTGCTGAATCAACAATTCGTGCTGTTATCTCCAAATTTCGCACCAAATCTACTTTGTGGGATAATTACCAAAAACCATCGACTCACATGCGCAGAGTGCGTACCGAAGAAAATATTGCAGCCGTAGCGACCAGTGTTAATGACGATGGTGAAATATCAATTCGTCGCCGTTCTCAGCGATTGGGAATGTTTTACTCACCCACAAGGATTTTTTTTTTGCTCCAATTGCCTGAGTTGAACTTGGTTGACATGTGGTTTCATCAGGACGGTTCAACATGCCTCACTGCTCGTGAAACAATAGAATTTGGTGACCAGCTTATCTCTCGATTTGGCCCTGTGAGTTGGCTCTTGATTATTTCTTGTGGGGTTATGTCAAGTCGTTAGTCTATGTGGACAAGCCAAACACTATTGAAGCCTTACAGGATAACATAACACGCGTTACTCGTGGAATACATCCCGAAATGCTCGAAAAAGTGACGAAAATTTGACCTTCCGAATGGACATTTTGAGACGGAGCTGCGGACGACATTTACATGAAATTATCTTTAAAAATTAAATGGCAAAGACCAATTTATCGATTCCAATAAAAAATTTTAATGTGTGATCCAATTTTAATCATATAAAAATCACCCTATATTTGTCAATGTCCACACAACATCTCAAACAAATAGATTCTTTGTTCTAACAGTTCTTCAATGCTTGATAAGGCTGCAATAACGTCTCGCTGCTTTCTGAAAGTAATATCTCTATCAAGAGTATACACGAGAATCACACGGCATTTGCTAAACATGGCATCACCATTAAATGTAGTATTAACCGCAGCTTTCTTCATAATCGTCTCCAATAAATTGTTGAAGATACCGAACAGTAGGCTGTTGGTCTGTCAAAATGTTCGATCAGTGTGAAAGAATGGCTCGCTTATGTTATTATCTATCACCATCAATCAGTGTCATCCTCCAAAGACATATGCGCTGTGCAGATATGTTCAATTCGGCCATGGGTTCATATAGTTTTTGCGGTGTCAGACTGCCGAAGGCAACCCTGTAGTCGACGAAAAGATGATATGTATCTATCTAGTCCTCCCGCTGCACTTACTTCAATTTAATTACTAAATTCTTCTTAAAGCACAAAGTTATTTATTTTTTATTGAATTGCTTTGAGTTCTCTGGACGTTACCCACAATTTCAGCGTTAATTTTGTGATTTATGGTGATACTTTAGTTTCCTTTACTATCATAACTTGAAAAGAGCATTTTAACCGCCACCGAGAGCAGAGTTTTGATGCAAATTCCACGTTTTAACCCGTACAACGAGCTACAATTTACTGAAATGAACACAAATTTTTGCAATTTCACACTAAAATGGAAAAAAATATCCAAATTAAATTAAAATATTTTTTCAAATATAAAGCAACTAAAGCTTTGTCAAAATTTGATTAATGATATATGAACATTTATTAGAGTGCCCCGTCTTAATACATAAAGCGTAAGAACAAATTTCATGATATTGAAAGCTTTATTTAAGGTAATTAGAATAATCAGATTTAAGCGAAACATGTACCATTTTGTTCAGAAAGTTTATGTATATTATTTGTCTACTATTAAAATCCTTCGTTCTTATTGACAATAAAATGGGACAAATTTCGCAAACTTTTTTTGATTCGAATTAATAAAAATAAAATAAAATTAAATTCGAATAAAGAGGAACAGTTGGCAATCACTTGGTGTCAGCTTCCGCCTATAAGATGAATGCATAACAACCTCCTAAGCAATCTCTCGGAGTTTCAGGTGAGTCATTATTTATGTATGTGGCCAGGTGTTGTCATGTTGAAATTCCCCTCTTGTTAGCCAAAGCTAACCGCTCCTAGATATCTACTTCCTTCAGGCAGTGCACTTGTTGCCTACACAGGTTCGAATTAAAAACCTGTCTCTCATCCCACCAAGCACACAGCAAATCCTTTCTTCAATTCTGGCTTAGCCATCGCTTACGCTAGCTCACCGCTATTTCTATTTCTAGTGACCTACTCTTCATCATCAGTCCATCCGCTTCAGAAATGGATCAATTTTGTTACGATTCAACACCGACTCGCAAATGGGAATTCGGTCCATGAATTTTTTTGTGTCAACTCTTGTGGCACCCACACATCGAGCTTCTTTTTATGTACAGTCTTATTGAAATGATACCAAATGATTTTTGTGTAATTTCAAGCTCCCCAGCAATGGAAACAATGCTTAGATGATGGTCAGACTTGACGATTTCTGTGATTCTATCGACATTTTTAATAGTTGGCCTTCCAGACCGTGGTGTATCTTTAACGTCAAAAATGCCTGAACGGAACCAGCAAAACAAAAATTGTACGTGAATGACTGCTACAGTACCATAAACAAATTTTCTACCGCTTGTCTAGCGTTGTCTTCCTTATCTCAGATAACCCGTAAAATGCAGATTGCTTTCCCTTTGATAATCCGCATTTTGACTCGCGCTCCAACAATACTAAGTCAACCAACCACAAAACTGTTTGTGTAGTTTTTTTTTAGTATAAAACCTTATCTTTCTTACGCCATCTACCTCTGAGATACAGACTACTGAAGCCATCTATTGGAAAAATAATGGATTTATTTTCACTATGCGAATAATCATGTATTTCTAGTACAGCTGCTCACAGCTAAATTCGAAATATCCTGGAAACCGATTTAAAACATACTATCCTTCATTTTTGAGCCTTACATTTGCAATTTTTATCTATTTGATGCAGTCTAATTTGTATTAATTTCTTACGGCAACCTTCAACAAACATTTTTAATTATCCTTCCAGATTTTGGACACCAGCACCACGAAGCATCGGAATGCGGTTATAATTAATACTTGGATCTTAACCGCTTCTAACATTTCGCTGTTGTTGATTTCTTTAATTGGTCCCCTTTTAATTGTTCTAAACGAACAAAGAACTAATCTAAGCATGATGTTCCTTAGAACTGAAATGAACCACTGGCTTCTCTTACGATTGTAGAGCCCGCCAGTAAACCTTTGTCGAAAACGTTTAAATGGGCGAACTATTAAGACAAAAGCTTGTATGAAAGCACAATAACAACAACGACAAACATTTATAACGATCTCTACAATTTTCTGCAAATTTGTTTAAAATATTTAAAGCGGAGCAACCAATGGGTTCCTGTTTAACCAATTTTATACATGAGCATTGTGGAGATAGCAAGTGAGACAGCGAGCGAGTAATCACTTCTCATTGGTATGATGAGGTACATAATAACGGAAGATTATGTCGTGTGTAGATTGCAACAGGTCATTAGGAACAGTGCATTTGAGGAGACGGTCTTAGGGAAGTTGTTTATATATAAAATGCTAATAAATGCAAAAAAAAAAAAAATAGCAAATACCAAAAAAAAAATTTACAAAAGAGTTGAGATTTTATCTGTAATAAAATCTTAACAGAACTGTAGAGTCAAACCAACATTGAACGGTTACGGCTCCGATATTTCAACGTTTCCATTTATAATACCAAAACAAGCTTAAATATCGATTTTAATTGATGCATTAATAAGTTTATGTTATTTTTAGACAAAGAATTGGGCAATGAATTTCTTACGTATATCCCTTCAAAAAAAATTTTTTTTTCAAAATAATGCCACCACAGAGCTTGAAAGCTTGTATAAAATTTACAATATCCTATTTACAATTATCCGTAGATGAAATATGTCATTATCATCGGCGAATCAAATTCGAAAATAAAACCTGAACACACAACGACTGAACCCAGAAAAATATGAATTTATAATTTTTTTTTTTTTTTGTTTTTTTTGGGGTTTTTCACCAACCATTTTTCGCCAACCATTTCATCAGCTATTTATTCGTTCATTGAAAGCAAAATCCGGCGAAAGTGTACAGAGCCTGGAAAGCGCAATACCAATCAGTGTTGTCAGAAGTTGATAATGAAAAAAAAAAAACATAAAATAAACTAGAAAAAAGTCCAGAAAAAAACTAAATTTTTTAATGAAAATTGATGTAGTCTGGGTTCTCTAAGTCGAAACTTGGCATATGAGACTTACATATCCTTGCAGGATAAAATATATACGATATTTAAAATTCATTAAAATTACCTTAGGATAGAATTATTACTTTGCTATTATTATTTACTATTAAAGTATCCAAATCGACAAAATCAATTTTTATGATTCCTTTTCTAAAGCGTAGTTTATGATTAACATGTTATTCACTTCGGTTAAAATATTTTAACAACTGAATATCAGTTTAGTGTTTGTGAAATATTTTTCTTTTTTCAAGTTATAAAAATAACAAAAATTATATTTAAATTCATTTCAGATAATAAAATGTGTGTGTAGGATATTTTCTGCCCATAATATTGCATTGCATGAAAAGTGCTGAACAACAACCTACAATTTACCGAAATTAATACAAATTTTTGTAATCTCACCCATAATGAAAAATTTTTTGCAATTTATCCACATTCCACCATATTGTCGATTAGAAGCTTGGCAAGGACAACCCGATACTGTAAAAATTTGTATGAAGCCTTATCTGAATTTGGCATTCTGCGATACTACTTTTCTGTAGGATGACGCTAATCGACAAGATGTCATTAAAAGAGATAGTTAAAAATCTTTTATCTAAATCTTTTACATCAAACGAGGCTCTATGCAGAGCGAGAGCCTACCGTGAGACATCTTTAACATACACTGGGAGGTTGCAGTAAAGGCGAATGGGCTTTGCAAGACGATATTTGACAATCAAAGTTTGCATTTGCTAGGTTCACACAACGCTCAAGATTTGGGCTTTATACTAAAGTGACGTCGGCGCAGAAAGAGGTTCTTGACTTATTCAGAAAGTGTCGAAACGAGCCATGCGCTTGGGCTCCTGTGACTAGCGCTGGCTTCTGAGTTACACATGGTCTGGCTGGCGATCTGGTCCTCTTCAAAATCAATAACAAGTTTGATGCACTGTTATTAGGCAGTTAGAGACTCTCGTAAATTTTTTGCTTTAAAATATCAACCAGTTCAAGTTTGTCATTGCTTTTGAAAACAGTCTGCTCTCTGAAAGTTAACATAGCCGTACGACTTATTTTGATATAGTAAAGAGGCACTTCCCTGCTACTTGCCAAGCGAACCATGTTAGAACAAAAGCCAGGAGTTAAGTTGGCAGCCAAGAGCCACTCTCAGTGAGGCTCTCAATTCATTTAAAAGTGCTCACAAAATACTAATGTTGTTATAAGTTAGTTGGTACAGATATTATAGTCAAAAGTTGTCGGATTTTGTTATAAATATTGGAAATTGAAAAACCAAATTAAACCGGTTATACGAAAATGATGTCAATGAAACTTTCATTTCCCATAAAGAATACAAGTTTATCATGCTACCGAAATTATCGGCTACTGAAATTTTTGTCAAATTTTCTTCTTCTTCACAAACATTTCATTACAGGGATGTTTATGCCACAGAATGTATAGATTTTTGCTTTCATTTCCCGCAAAACGTGATATTTTTATAACTATAACTAAGTGAAATGTTTATCGTTTTGAGAGTTGCAGATATTAAAAATACAAGGAGAAGTTTTATCTTACCCAAATCGCCAAAAATTATTTTACCATGTAGAGATAAATAAACAAAAAGCATTAGAAAATTTCATTTGAACTGCATACTAGCTTTTAGACCAAAAAACGATATCCTTTTTTTCATCCAGGAGTTTGAATATCCCTTGTAAACAATGGAACAAATATGAATATTACACCTCCAATCTATTGTAAACTAGTAAGAGACTGCGTTAATAATGACCTTTTTTATGTGTTCACCTGAAAAAAAATAAAATTTATGTCATTAAATACGTCAAAAATATAACAGAAGCCTTTCAAGTTCAAAATGTGTTGCATAACTTTCGAAGTCAATTAACCCATATCCGTTAGTAAATCTATATCAAATTGCTTAAAATTTGGCACAGACCAGTATTTTATCCGAGTTGAAATGCAGCGACCAACTCTTTCAGTTATCTCCCATACAAATTGTCCGAACTTCAGATTTCCAATTCTTTAACTGAATCCCCTAAGCTGTTGATAACAGTAACACAAATTTGTAGTCATTGTGTTTCCTTACCATACTTGGCAAAATTTAAAAGATATCTACCAACCAACCACGCCCGTTCTGATGTCTTGCATACGAATGACGGACTTAACCATTATACTTTCTATCCAGTTGCACAAAATTCCATTAAACTTCGTACAGATTAAACATTTTCTATAGTAAGGTATGAAATTGAACGATTTACCATACCCATTGTAGTACCTCCCATACAAATTGACCATTTTCCTAAATGCAACCATTCCTAAATAATTTATTATTAGAAAAATGTAGCAATCTAAGTTTTCGTCCAGAGTATTGATTTATAATTGCCTATAAAACTCGGAAAAAATTGATCAAGTAATCATACCCCTCTTTTGTATTTTTCCTACAAATGACTGATTTAATGGATTAGCTTAATAAATTTCAAGTAGTTGTACTGCAGTCAAATTTAGCACTTTTCATTCGTTATTAAACTAAGTTTTGAGAATGAAAATGGGGATCATTGACTCTTCTGGTAGCTCCCATACAAATGGTCGACTTGTCGAAATTCAATCTTCCTCTGTAATCCCTGATTTGTGGACTGCAGTAACTTTTACTGGTAATGGTTCTATTGTTTTGTAATGTTTGGTGAAATTGAAAAAAATTCGACTGGATAACCACGACCTTTATCTCTGGTACCTCACATATATTCCTAGATTCATATATTTCTAAATCTGAATTTAAATTCTGAATCGAATTTAATTCAGTATTATCAGTCAAATTAGGTCTGCGGATGATAATAGACTTTAAAGCCAGGCCCCTTATGGATCCATTCATATAATCAGGCGAAAAACGTATGTAATCAAATCAAAATAAAGAAAACTAGATATCCGTAATTTACATACTCGTACACCTAGGATAATCATAACGTATTCCAACAAACTCTCTCAATTACAACGACAAAACGCTCCTAATCCGGAAGTTCCTGGTCCACAGAAGCAACATACTGCTCATTCGAAATATTGTGAACTGTCGCGAAAACCATACTTGTGTATGAAAAACCGCGCTCAGACAATCTCTGGTGTCGATGAAGAGCGTCGCGAATTTGTCTTAAGAAAAAGATGCTGCATACATGGGACGCTGCAACCAATTACTGCTACAGAGACTTTTCAAGCGGAAGAAATGATTGTGGAAGGGCGGCAGAACAAGGTTATAGAAATGGGCAGGGATAGAGGTGAAGCCTAAAAATTATACCAAAAAGTTAAAAGTGAAGGTTATTGAACTGGTCTCCAATCCTGTAGGGATGGAAATCAGATTTCACATATGCAGGGTATACTGCAATTATGGTACGAGCGCTTCAATAGTTGGAAGCGAAGAAAAGACTTCAATTATCATACACGGGGGGTCCAAAATTAAGGTAAATTTTCAAATTTCGTGAGTTAAGTACATTCAACTTTCGATTATTATTTGTTTTTTATGCTGGTACGCTCGTCTCGAAGATATGTTGACGGTTTTATCCATATAGCATGTTTAGTTTGTTTGCGAGAGGCATCAATAAGACAAGTGTTTTGCGTGTTCGGCGATTTTCTGCTATCGAAAAAAATGGATCAAAGAAGTTGCATCAAATTTTGTGTAACAAATGGAATTAAGTGCTCAAAAACACTTGAAATATTGACAGTGGCATACGGTGAGAGTACTTTGAGTCAAAAAAAAAATGTTTACAAGTGGTACAAGCTTTTTACATAAAGTCGAGAAGATGTGAATGACGGTACTCGCTCTGGACGCCCCAGCACACCAACAACCGATGAAAATGTTGAGAAAGTGAAGAAAATTGTTATGGAGAATCGTTGAATCACAATTAGCGTGCGACAGCGAAGTTCGTTCCAAAATTGCTGAAGTTTGACCAAACACAACGTTGAATGAGCATTGCTCAGAAATTGTTGAATGACGTCAATGATGATCCAGACTTGATTAAAAGGGTTATAACTGGTGACGAATCATGGGTATATGGTTATGACATTGAAACCAAAGACCAATCGTCCCATGGAACAGTCCAAGAGAGCCAAGACCAAAAAAAGCACACCAATTTCGATCAAATGTCAAGGTTTTGCTCACTGTTTTCTTCGATTACATGGCGTAGTGCACCAGGAGTTCTTACCACAAGGTCGTACGGTAAATAAGGAGTATTACCTCGAAGTTATGCGCCTTTTGCGTGAAGCAATACAAAAAAATGCCCGGAATTGTGGAAAAAATTCATGGCTTTTGCATCATGACAATGCACCTGTTCACTTATCTTTGCTTGTGAGAGATTATTTGGACAACACCGTACTCACCAGATTTGGTCCCCTGCGACTTTTACCTGATCCCAAAATTGAAGAGACCCATGACCCAACTAAACATGCTATATGGATAAAACCGTCAACATACTCGAATCTTCGAGACGAGTGGGCCAACATAAAAACAAAAATAATAATCGAAAGTCGAATGTACGTAACCCGCGAAATTCGAAAATTAATCTTATTTTTTGAACACACCTCGTATTCCTAAATTCATATCTTGCATTTAATTGCACTGATTTCAGTTCAATTTAGCACCATCGGACGTTCATTTAGCTTGGTCGTGCGTATGGTATTGGACATCATAGCCAGGCCCGTTAATATTCCATTCATTTAAATTCAGATTTAGCAAAAATCAATGATTTCTCTATAATTTCTAGGCAAATGATTTTATTAAGTTGAACTTTGCTTCTTTTATTGTGCACTAATTGAGAGAATTTTTCGGCTTACAAAAGCACGTTCGGAGAAGGTATCCATAAGCCATACATACGTAAGCCAGATCATCCGTCTGAAATTTCACTAATGGTTCTTACATCGAATTTTTGAAAATGCAATCGCGTTCTTCTTTCACCCACTGTAGCATCATCGAGCATTTGAAATAAAAAGGGCGACATTTGGCTTTAGCGAATTGTTGGCGTTGTTACGGATGAATATCATCAAAGTCAGTGGCAGAAATATCATCGTCTAACAACAATTTACCTGAACACCGTTCCGTTTCGACTGGCGGAAGGACAGACATTTGGATGGATGGCTTTATGGGCTAAACGGACGGACGGCCGGGCGCATTCATATGTATGGTTGTACAACAATTTAGGCTTTTGTTTACGGTTCTTTTGTTGTTATTGATAGCTTGGCGTGAGTTACGCATTTCGAACTTTAGAATTCACAGTTTTTTTTTTTGTGCTCTTCGAGAGTTCGGAAGATCTCCCTCTCTGTTTCCATTTCAGTTTCAGTTGGATGTTTTTGTCTTTTTTCAGCATTGTTTTGTATATTTATTAGGTCCCAATGTCGCTTGCAGAGGAAGATGCGACATATGGAACTTGAGAAAAAGTTGCGGTTTGAGGCGGTTTGTTTTTGCTACGTTGCTGTTGTTGTTGGCGTTTTTGACTGACAAAGCACCGAGAATGGTGAACTTGGATGTCATTTGTTGTTTGAGGTTATACGAGTATGTAGGTATTATCAACACCGGCTCTATTGAACATTTTGTGAAAAGGGTGCACAAACATACATCAATTTCGCCAAAGAAATCTTCTCCTGCTGCACAAAGGGAGGAATATTCACAAAATTTGAATGTTCGTCTGGTCATGCATAAATATGGGAAGAACCTCGAAAGATATCTGCATGTTATATTCATTTAATTTGCAGTTCATTTAGTGTTGTCGTCAATGGGTTTCCGTGTGCGGTAGTTGGATAGTTAGTTGTAGAGGTTCTCAGTTCACTTCACTTCATCGTAGTTTTCATTTATTTTTTTTGCTTTAAATTTCTTAAGATATCATTATGTATTTTATACTAATTTAAGTTGTTAACTCATTATTTCAAGTGGACATTGTAATTTCGTTTTAATTGGCTCTATGGGCTTTTAAATTTCCGTTTCTTTTGTTATATCGTTAAGTTGGCTGCGGTTGTTCCACAAGACCTGCAACACAGCCATTCAACCTAAGTTGCGTGGCGTGGCATTGCTTTGCTTGAACGTGCAGTACAAGCGAGCGAGCAAGTGAGTGAGTGAGTGAATAGTGATGATTTTCTTTAGCTCCTCCTCGTCGTCGTGGTCGCCGTTGCCGTCGCCACCGTCTCGTATGTGGCAACACTTGTAATTGCTTTTGCGTTATTAAACTCTGCCCTCTGTCTGCGCCATCTGCTGTAATTGCTCCTTAGCTGAAAAAGGAAAACTTAAAAACCAAAACCAAATTCGAACCGATTCGTTATAATTACGCTGCACTAAATCGGCGAGGGAAAAAATATAAATAAAAATCATACACACACGCAAACACTCTCGTGTGTGTGTGTGTATATACATATGTGTGTAATCGTTTTTGCGCTGCAGTGTTGCGGCCGGTGTTTTATTGGAGTGAGATCTGGTATTCGATCTTCACAAGTCCGTTTTTGCCGGGTTGCGGTCGATTCTTGTCGGTTGTTTAATAATGCTCCGACGCGCTAACCAATTAAGGTACGGCACCCTCAAATGAAACGAAATTACAAATGAATTTTTTCGCAAATTCAATGGAGATCAATACATCAAATTTATAAGCAGATCGTTTTTTCTCCTCTCATCTTCGATTCCACCACCATCGAGCGCAAAAGCTTCCACAAAAGTTTTAGGTATTTTAGGTGCTGCAAACGGAATGTAACAGGTTTAGTAGCAGTGATTGGATTACACTGGAGAACAAAAAGAAAGCTTTAACGCAATGTTTTATAGTCGCAAATTAGCTATGGATATTTCAGGCAAGAGGATTTCAGTTTAGCTCCTAGATCAGCTTTAGTTTATGAGATATTAAATAAAAAACGAACTTCTACTTATAGTTGGGATGTGCTGTAGTCGCAATTGATTTTAAAAGTTCCACTAGAATTTAAGCCCGCTGTAATTTTGTGGTAAAAAAACATTTAAGAGCTGACCGTTCGTGACGTGATGTTTGTTAGCACAAACGGCTATCATTCGCATAATTGCATGTTCAATTTTCGATGCAGCCACCTATCATTATTTATGTCTGACGAACATTTCGAATAGTCAGGTATTCAACCAGCGTAAAAAATGCTTTTCAAACTGAGACGTTCGGAACCTTCGTTAAAGTGTAGGCCCCATTAAGTGACTCCAAAAATAAAATACGTATTTATATGCTCACTGAATGTGAGAAGCTCTTCTGTGCCACATTCATGGCATGCAAGAGAATTTATTTTTAAAGACGTAGGAGCAGTCCGTTTTTGCACTTTTTAAAACACAATTCTTTTCAACACTGATAATCCGTAATCAGTGCCGCCGACCATTGCAAACCCCAATAGTAGATATGTGGACATGCGAGAAGAGGTAAAGTTAAACAAAAGTTCAAACTTTTATGTCCCCCACTATGCATTGCTCTCAAAATATTAAGGACCATGTACTGAACCCTTACAAGATAATTGAAATGGGAAACCCCTCTTAAAATCATGCATAATATATTGGCTTATCCCGTTTTTACAATGAAATATCAACTATCATACATTGTTGTTATTTAATTACATATTTCCATTTTTTTTTTATTTTTAATTAACGAATAAATGATAAAAATATAAAAAAAGTTGTATGAAAAGGCCTAACATTCAGTATCATTATTAAGCAATAGGCCATGTTCGGTGAGTTTAAAAATCGACAGCATATAAACCCGCTCAATGTGAAAAGCTCTCCCTTCTCATCCCTTTCATGGGATGCAGGAAAATTGATTTTCGTTAAGCTATCGGTTATTTTCCAACGCGCCACCAGTAGTTCACAATATTAATTCTAAACATATTTTACGAAAGCTCTAGTTTGGAGGTTACAAACCTCCACAACTTTATCTGTCAGTCATATGTAACCGATTCAAAGGTTATTACCCCGGTCAAGTAATTCTGATTACAAATTTATTCCACTTTTTCGTTATGCTTTCAAATTGAATATTTAAATTTTATTTGGTTATATTTGGACGTATATTTTTATTAAAAGTTAAGTTTGTTCAGAATATGACGTTTTAGAGATTTCATAAAAATTACACTCACACATACCGACTTTTGTAGAGAACTCCTTTTAGCTCGGAATCGTTGCCTGAAAAATCACGTATGAGGTACCGTTATAAAATTTCGGAAGAATAATCTTAAGGTACTAAGTTATGTCTGTGTACATTCTGAGAAAAATACAAACTGATATATTTTGAAAAAAAAAATATAATAAATATATACATTCTATTATCCGAGCAAGTTTTGAATTTCCAATTTGAAATAATGATTGTAAAGAGCAACAAACTTGCAGTCAATATTTCAATAAAAGAAATCATTTTTGTAAATGAAGTAATAACTTTCAGAACAGATGGTACGAGAAGACACAAAAAAGTTGCAAGCTATTTTCTTCATTTTTCAACATAATCTCCACTTAGCTCAATACACTTTTTCCAACGATATTCAATAGCTTCTATAACTTGTTTGTAGTAAAAACTAACAAACTCCTTAAAATAATCATCAACCGCAAACTCCAACCCTTCATTGTTGGCAAATCTTTTACCACCGAGCCACCTTTTCAAGTTTGGAAATAGAAAATAATCCGAGGAAGCTAAATCTGGCAAATAAGGTGCGTGATGAAACAATTCGAACTTTAAGGCATAAACTTTAGAAACAACAGTGGAAGTGTGAGCTTGATGAAACAACACATTCTTTTTCGCCAAATGAGTTCTTTTTCCCATATTTTCATCACCTAAATAAATTAGCATAATATTCGCCTTTGATGGCTTTTCTTTTGTAAAAATAATCAATTAAAATAATCCCACGTGCATCCCAAAAAAACAGACGCATTGACCTTGCCTGTAGATGGAACCGCCTTCGCCTTCTTTGGTCATGGTTATCCCATTCAAGTCTACTGCTTTGACTGTTCCTTTGTCTCAGGTGCGAAGTGGTGGACTCATGTTTCAATTATGTTTACAAACCGATGCAAAAACTCGGCTTTGTTACGGTGAAACAACGTCAAACTCTGCTGCTCTACTGAAACATCTTCACGACGCTGTTTTTCTTCTATTGAAAGTAAGCGCGGCATTCATCTTGCACACAGCTTTCTCATCTTCAAATCATCGGTTAATATACGATGTATAGCACTTTTTGAAATGCCTATCATTTCAGGTAGCTCACGCAGCTTCAGCCGACGATCATCCAATCCGTCTGGCGTGGACATCTCATTTGGTCGACCACTACGGTGTTCATCCTTGGTAACTCGTACGGCCTCGTTTAAACTCTACTGCTCAATATTTTACAGCCGTAAACGAACAAGCAGGTTCCCCCAGAGTAGAATCTAAATCGGCTTTAATGTTGGTTGGGCTGAGACCTCTCAAATGGAAATATTGAATACATAGCGGTGATCACTTTTTTTTAATAAATTCACTAAGATCCTTTATTTTTAAAGGCTCAAATAAAAGTACTAAACAACGTGGTCTATGGTCTATAAGGTTGCCACTTTTCATCAAAATAATTTTTTTCGAACTACTGGAACCATCTATACATCAGGTCGCCTAGTTTTGGGACCACCCACGTACATGACTCTTAAATAGAAATTTAGAAACTTAAAACTAGACTGTTTGTAAAAGAGAATAGATTAGAATTAGAATAATAATAATTTCAAAAATTTTGTTTGTCCGCTTCAGGTGAAATGCACTAACATCTGGGAGAACTATGATAAATATCTCATTTTTATCCATAACAATTTTGAGAATTTCTTTTTAGTTACCAAGCCAACAATTGGGGCGGTCTGTTGCAAATTATTTCAATTGGAGACGTTCTTTTCTGTATTTGTCAATTCACACTGTATATTACTTTTAGTAAAGGAAAAAACTATTGACCACTTTCCCAATAATAGATGCAGTCTTCTTATGAGTAAAATTTTCCCTTTGGACTAATTTCGCCCACTTGTGACACCTGGAACGAACTATTTGGAGGGTAATTTACTTACTAATCACCGGAGCAGTGAGCTTGTCTTAGACACTTTCTTTTTAGACCGTTTTTTCAGTAAAAGTTACATTATAAGTACATTTAAACAACAACGCCCACATTAGGGCGGTAACTTACCTGTTTCTATGCTCAGCGTCTGATATGATATGGCGCGTTGACCACTTCTTCTTATACATAATTTATCAACTCACATAATTTTTCCAAAATTTACCATAACCACATTCGATTATCGTCCACTTGATCGTAGATTCGAGCTCTAATATAAACACTAAATCTTTGTTTGCACGGTCAGGGGGACCTCGATATGCATGATGAACCCTTCGAGTAGTCGACTAATCGGCAAATCTACCAGTAAAAACTTATCAAGATAATGTTCAGCATCGTTTTTAGACAGAATACCTGTTCAGTGAATTTGAAAATAGAATATGTGTCAGCTGAATGAAACTACAAGGCAATTTGTTTAGTTTTTATCCCCACACACTTATAAATACATATCGCATCTATCACCGTAGATTATCGGTGTAGAGTACAAAGCTTTCTATATTTTCCCAAAACCCTCTAGAAATTGGAATAGATGATTATTTCGCAAATCAACTCTCAGCATCCGAAATATGTACACATTTGAATATTAGCGCCTTTTCGATATGACGGAGTCGTGAAAAATTTTTGATGCCATGTGATGGACACCACCTTCCACAAATCCTTTATCCAATTGAACTTTCCGTCTTCAAGATAGTGACACAAGTGAATTTTAGTAATTTTTTTTGATTTCACCGATTTAATGAAAATAATAATCTGTTGAAGCCTATTGCTAAAACACCCCCTTTTACTCAAAAATGTGGTTATTTTCACGGCAAAATGCTTCGCTTTTGAAATACGTTTAAAATATATCTGTAGTGCAGCCATTTTTTTCGTGATCATGGATGGGCAGGCTTCTTTACACAATGTGATGGGAAAACAGGAAAGTCGACTATTTTTGTTTTGTTTTTCATTTCCCAGATACGAAAACATTGTATTTTACAGACTTTCCAGCAAATTATTTTAAATTGTGTTTAGTTCAAATCAATAAGAAAAGGGCAATTTTTTGGAATGAGGAGTAAATTATTTTCACGATTTGATGCTCCGTTTCTGTTATGTTGGTATATTTAGTAGCATAGAGAATTTTACATATGGCTATTTTCTGAATTTACATCATTCGATGGAAATCGTTTTTCCAAAATCCCTTAGAAGACTCAAGAGTGGGACGGTTGGACACTGTCTCAGAGACGTTAACAAATTGACATTTTAGTGATTTCCCAAAAAAATTCGAACATGAGGAGTATAATTTTTTTCCATTCCTCTTGGAAACCTAGAAAATTAATCATTTCCCCTGAATGTTTTGTTTTCGAGATAGGAACAAATTTGTATTTCAGTACGTTTTTTTTTAATTTAGCGGTTCAAAAAACCGTATTTGGTTGAAGAAAATTAATTAAAAGTAAATTCATCTAAAATAAATTAGTTTCGAGACTGCAATTATTCCTTTTGAAAACTGCTTTCTACACATACCTCTTAATTCCGAAATTTGGTAAATTTTTTCAATTAAAAATTTCCATTTCGAGTTACAGACGTGTTTGCATTTTAGCCGTTTTTTATTTCACGAATTTTTGAATACCCTCTGATACTACATATATTAGGGGTATCACTTTTTCCAAATCGTTTAGCTCAGAAAGTGAAATATTTTGGGAATTTACCGATTCAAAAACAGTGTTGTTTAGTCTAAGTAAAAGAGGTTCAAAGAACTTCTTTGCATCTAAATGAATGAAGTTAGTTTTGTTATTAGTAAAGGCTTTCAAAATATAAACGTTTTTCTATCTTGACGATATTTTCATTTGGTGACTTTTTGGGTATTTTTATACACCACATAACATATAGAATTTTCTATAAATGTCTTAGAATTACTAAAATTTAATCATCGACACTCAGTTTTGGAGATATAAATATCTTTGATTGATTGATTGATTTTTTGATACCATTTGATGTCTAACAGATTTCCCCAACATCTTTGAAATCTATGAATCTGGTTATTTTCACTATTGGATCCTTCATTTCCCAGTACCGCCTTCTCCAAATACTTCAGAGTCGCAATAATTTGGTCATTTTTACGATTGAATGTTTCGTTTCCTAGATTTCAACTTTTTTGAATTATATAGATTTTTTCATTTGCCGACTTTCTGAATATTTTGTGACATCTCCTTGAAAATCGTGATAATGTAGTAATTTCTGGAACTGGACTTTTTTTGCGATACGAAATATATTATGTTCAATACATGTAGGTTTGGGTCCGAAACTCAGGACGAACTTAGCGCATAGTAAACAAGATTACAAAGGATTACAAGCGTGTTACTTGTCTTAGATACACGATATTGTAGGCATTTTCTCAACGCCACTGGTAACTCCAAATTCTATTTCAAACCCCAATTATAAGAAGTTTATGTTTAAAATTGTGTTGAATGACAAGATTAGCCAGTATTTCTGCACTATCTGCAGAAATACAAATCGCTGCTTTAAGGTAAAAAGTATCTCATTCTACACTTTATCAAAATGTAGATTTCAATTCCATATGAAGAATGGGTTGAAAAAGAATTGAATTCAAAGTTTTAACAATTATTTACGTTTTTGCTGTACAATTTTTGAAAGCGCAAATTGTTTTTGAAATGAGCACAATGACAAAGACAATATGAACTTCCTACGGTTTAGTTTTAATTTAATGAATCCTAGCGGTTATAAAAGAAAATTATTATTTCTTACCCCTTTTTATTTCACATTTTATAATATCCAAGGTATTCATTCAATATGGCCCTACACCCATCAGAAATTTATGATCCTTTGAAATCCTTGAACTTATCGTCAACTCCAAATATCGTCGTCTGTTTCTATAGAAATTGTTTTCAACGACAACACTAATGAATATTGTAAATCCGATACTCTTACCATTGAATTTATTAAGATGATGCAGAAAAATAAAAAAACGCTATGAAAGAAATGCTTTAAAATACCTCTCCAAAGACACTTTCGATGTTATTGCTTTGTCCTTCGTGTTTTGATGCTCTGATTCGCGTATTTAAAGAAATATTAATGATTATTTTATATGAAAGAAGGTGTGGCCGCCTGTGTAAAGTGTTGAAAAGCTGCAAATATTTGAGATTTTTTTTAATCTTCTGCTCAAAGTATTAATCATTTTTCATTATGAAATGATTCTGTATGATGAAAAAGAGTGTAATTAGTTTGCCACAAGACTTTGTAACATTTGAATATTTCATAATATTTGTGGCAAGAGTTTTGTAACATTTGGAGAGAATGACGGAATTTCGTATGGCAAGATGTTAATTGTTTTTCTTTCTCTGTTTTAGATTTCTGGGAAATGTAAAATTGTGACAGACTAGACCGTTTCGTTCGCGTTCTTCAAATATAGTTCCTAAAATAAGAGGTGAGTACAACTAAATTTAAAACATATTTTTGAATAAAGCTCTATTTTACACGAGGACGTACCTAAAACCAAAATTGAAAATATCGGGAGAGTAAGTACATTTGATTTAGCTCGTTTACGGCATCCAAACCTCACTGAAAACCCGACATTTTGGAAGTTTTCTCAATTGGATGCTTTGCATGGACACATTTATATTTTAGAGACTTTCTGAATCGATTTAACAAAATTGGCACTGTCTTGAATATAATTGGTAAAACAACTCCCTTGGAGCCAAACTTTTTATGTTCGAGTTTGGAGGATCTATTTTCGACACAATGAACACAATTATATTTTAACAATTATTTCTATTTTTGCGTTTTTTTTTTTTGCACCACATAGAGGGTATAAGCTTTCTCCAAGCCCCTCAGCGTCCCGAAAATTTAGTTTAATTTTTATTTCGTGACTCTCTAAACGTTTCTTGAGGCCAAGTGTGGATACCATTGATGTCTAACCTTTTAGAAGGGCGAAATTTGCTTATATTTGCGCTGCTCCCGAAGGCTATTAGCCGATTCGAATTTGGGGATTTTTTTCACTTGACGGCTTTTTGAATTTTCCTGTAACACATATGATGGGTACCCTTGCCCCCAAACTCGTTATAATCATGAAAATTTGATAATTTTCCTGTTCGGCTGCTCCATTTCCGAGATATGGATATATTTGTACCTTAAAAATTTGCATACTTGGTGATTTTTCAATTATTGTTTTAAAGCATGCAATGGCTACCATTTTTCCAAACTTCTTGGAAAAATTGAAAACTGTTTTCGAGATATTGAAATATTTTCATATAGCGAATTTTTAATTTTATGGATTCGAAAAAGTGTTATTGATAAAACACCACAATTGATGACGTGTGTCGCAATTTGGGAATTAAGGATTACAAATATGAAGATGGACGAAGGAATACAGGAAGCACTTCAATACGATTCCGTTGAGACAAAGAATGGCATCGCCACAGAATCGTATTGCCGTTGCAAAACTTTTCTTAATAACAGGTGGGCAGGGTCAAGAATGGCTCAGCACCAAAAATTCGATTGTGGATCGCGACTAGGAGAGTGACCAGAAACATCTTCTCCTTACAAAATAATAATTTTTATATATGTGTAGGGGAAGTTATGTACCGACTCATCTTCAGAAAGATGAATATAAACAGGGACAATTGCGTAGGCAAGGAGTGATTATCGCACCGACTTATATTCAGATAAATTGGCATTTTAATAGTACTCTCTTCTCTTGTTTTTGTAGTAAAAAATAGCACTTTTAATATTTTTCAATAACCGCGTCTACAATTAAAATGTTCCCTAATAAATGTGCATAATTTCTGGATAATTCTTTACGGTATCCATCAATTAGTAACTATATTTAACCACTACCCTATTTAACGAATAAATATTTGATCTATTAGGAAAAGTCCTGAAAAAAGGTAATTTTAGTCATTATAAGTCCGAGTTCTTTTCCTATCAGACCAAGTGGTGATGGTGTAATATCTAAACGACTTAAAATATACCTACCAAGTTTATATCCTGGGACAAAGTGATACTAATGTATGATAGGATGCGCTATAGCCAACTTTTTAACAAACTCTCCTTGCATGCACCAAAAAAACTTAAAATCACAATATGTGCTGGTTTAGAAAAAAAAATTAAAAAGCTTGACTCATTTGGTGATAAAACCCTGTACCGAAGAATTAAAATTCAACTATAGGAGTATAGCACCATGTATTTCGTGGTCCTTCCTACCTTGCCACACAAAGCGGATTCCTGTGCTATAAGTCTATGAAGCAATTCTGAAAGTCTTTGGGAAAAAATTGTACGTAAAGTATTTGAACCCACCATTGCCAGCTGAGTGCGCTGGTGAGTATGAACCATTAGCGGTATGCCGATACCGATGTGGTCAATCCAATCAAGATACTGTGATTGGATATACGAGTGCAATATCATTTTGTGCGCAAAGACCTAATTGCTTCAGCAGAGAAAGTCTTCGCAATTAAACTCGATGTGTGGCGTGGTAAAGAAGGAATCATTTGTAGAACAAGATAGAATGAGTAGAATGGCGGTAACAATATTTCTCCATTGTCGAGGCAATTCGCCATCAAACAAAGAATCAATATTTATAAAGAGTTCAGACAGAAATGTCTATGCTTATTCTTAAATCATGGTCCTCCTCAGTTTTGCGGGGATCGCCAACATCTTTGAGAATCTGTTTATTTCTCTTCCATTTTATTCCCGCACTAAATTTGCTTAACATGAGCGGCTTTATACACCATCGTATCCGATCCTGATGTTCCTGCATTTCAACTATCATAAAGCCGGCATGAAAGGTTGTATTTCAGTAACAGATATCGGTGGTTAAACAACAAAACAAGTTTCATTGCATGCGTTGAATGAAATAGGCTCACTCAGCGGGACCTACAGTTCAACGACGTTTCCGAACGTCACACTTTGAGAAGCATCTGCCAGACTTGTCGGTTATTCGGCTACTCGAAAATGTTCGTCAGATGTATCGACGAGACAGCCGCTGAAATAATGATAGGTGGCTGTATTCAGGATTGAACCCGGGAGCATGCGAACGATAGTCGCGCGTAGTAACCATCGCACCACGGTCGGTGATAGTAATCCATTTATTATAGTCTGCATACGTTACCAAACAATCCTTCACCCATATTTTAATATTCACCAGTAAACAACTCCATGCTTGGATTGAAAAATGCTAATTAATGGATAATCGTTTCAAAAGGCGCCTAGAAAAAGTAAGTGTTCAATATATTGGTGGAATCTTCCAATCCAATCTTTTGTTGAAAACTGTACAAACGGATGTAGAAGAAATCGAAAGACTACCAAATTCAATCATGGGTTCAAAAAAAATATTTTTGCACTGGACCGTCGAAAACAGCAAGTTCATTCTCGTCAAATGTGTCGATGTGTCGATTTTTACGGGAACATTTTCCGACGGCCAAGTTAGTCGAACAGTTCCTGACGCATGTAGTGAATGATCATTTATAAGGTATGCTAAATGTAGGCATACTGTGTTAGATATCATCCACACACATATCTGGTTTTAAACTCAGTTTTAACCGGTGTAAGAATGAGATCATAGAAGCAAAGAATTCAGCAGCTGCGAGTCCATACACTGTGTAGTGAATGCTGCTCTTTTTATATTAAACCTATACAGATATCACCGGTTTAGTTTTCGTTGTCGGAGTGTTGGAACTTCTTATGGTAACATATTTTCCGTATTATATGAGCATGAAAAATGTGGACGGACCCAGCAATTCATCAATCTTATTTTGCTCCAAATTTTCCTGCTATGTAAATACTTGCATAGGGGGAGGGGGCTGCCTACATCGTTGGGTTGGCGGGCTCATGGAGTTTTAGTCGCTATGAATCACTTCAACGGGAAGCGTCGCGCATTTTGCGTGCGCGCATTTTACGAGAACTCTCGTTCATGTATTGCTACTAGGCGACTATATTGTGCTGAATATGGACTACGGCGAATTAGTGAAGCTCCGAGTGCTAATTTAATTAAAATATGGGTAAAGCGTTTTGAAGAGACTGGTTCAACATTTAAACAACAAGCAAATGCTTGCCCAATAACATCTAGGAACGCAGGCAATGTTGAGAGAACTATGGAGTCAGTACGAGGAAATCCACAAATGTCGACTCGCAAGAGATCGTCTGTCTTACCATTATCGCGACGAAGTTTGCAACGAATTTTAACATTGGATCTTAAACTGCATCCATATAAGCTGCAATTAACACAAGAATTGAAAGAGTCTGACTTCATAGCAAGGCTCGCATTTGCTATGAAATGCTTAATCGATTTTCCAATTTTGACAATATTCTTTTCTCTGACGAGGCTCATTTCCTTATGAATGGGTTCGTAAACCGTCAAAATTGTCGTTACTGGAAGAGTGAAAATCCCAAAATCAAACACCAGAAACCATTGCATAGTCCTAAAGTGACAGTATGGGCAGCAATCACTGGCAGAGGAATAATTGGTCTTTTTTTCTTCGAAAATGCGCGGGGCCAAAACGTCACGGTTAATACGGAACGCTATGTTGAGATGTTGGACGGCTTTTTGGCTCCAGAAATTGAAAGTTCAAGAATAGTAAATTCCAGAACTTGGTTCCAACAAGATGGAGCTACCTGTCACACATCAAATGACTCCATGGCGGTAGTGAAGCAGATGCTCCCTGGCAGACTGATTTCGAAAAGAGGTGATATCCCATGGCCCCCACGTAGTCCAGACTTGACGCCTCTTGACAAAACAAAGACAAAGTCTACAGTAATAATTCAAGAAACATCGTTCAGCTCAAGGAGAATATCCGTGGTGATATTGCCGTGGTAATGGCTGCCATTACACCAGTATTACTGAAGAAAGTTTTCAATAATTTTCGTTTGCGGTTAGAGGAGTGCCGTCGTAGAGAGGGTCACCATTTACATGATGTTATTTTTAAAAAATAAACTCCATTTATTACTCTACAATGCCTTAGATTTATTTTAACCATACCTTTTGTATTTATTTTTTAATCTATTTTTTAAATATGCACGTTCTATTGTGCCACCCTGTAGTTTAGGAGCATAAATGGTGTATGTTTCACATAGACAGACCAACATATAGACAGACTTATATTGACATACTGTATTTTTTCTTTTTTTCATATTATTTATTTACTAATAATAAATAATTATATGCAAAAGTTTGAGATTTTACGTATTTTTTTTTTTGAAGCAAATTTCAACTAAAGTTTACGGGAAAGCTACGTTTAAATATTTTACGACATATTATGGCAAAAAGGTAGCAAAAAAAACTTTATAATATTTAGAGAAATTGTAATGGAATATATTTATAGAACTTCCGAGAAGAAGTAAACAATTGTAATTAATTGTTCAAATTTCTTATTTCTGCAAAGTGTGACGATCTGCACTTATCTTCAAATCCTTGTGCTTATTCCTGGAATACGATGATGAACATTTTGTGATTGTGGTAATCACGTAAACTATTAGTAGAATATCTGTGATGTAGATTATATGTTATCTTTAAGTTTTTATTTTGAATAATATGTAGTTTTTTGAGGTTTGATTTCGCAGTCTTGGATACCAAATTTGACATCCATACGTCATAATCGGGCATCCATATGAATAATAATGAGTATTTTATTTGTACAGTTCTTAGAATTTTTATTTAACAATGTAGATAATGCTCTCCCAATCCAATCGCCTTTGCAAATATAAAATTAATATGTTTAGAAAAGTTTAATTTTTTTTTATCAAAATATATGCCTAAGAACTTCACTGAATCTTGTAGACTTATGGTAGTATTAAGAACTGTAACCGGCTGCGTTGGGGTTCTCTTGGGTGATTTGTTAAAAGGAAATATTATTGCTTGTGTTTTATTGTGGTTAATTTTAATTTTCAAGGGCTCCATTCTTTTAATTATTGCATTGGACACTTTTCCGCCAGTTATAATAACAGAATCGTCGGCATAAACTGCTACTGGTTAGTTGTTATTAGCTTTGGGAGCTGAAAATTGAATATAGTGTTGATCCTTGTGGAACTCTTGCAGGAATCGCTCTCAAAGTCGATACTTCCTCATTAATGTATACAGAAAATACTCTGGTATGTAGAAAAAAAAACTCTTGACAATTTATTGAAGGTAGATCGGGAATTTAAATTCATTTAGCTCGAAGTTGATTTCATTATGCCAAATGAAGTTAAATGTTTTTTCAATATCTAGCAAAATTACTATCGCACTTTTCCTATCCCGCCTGTTCTCCAGTATTAATTTATGTACCCTTTTAATTGGTGAATTGTCGAAGGACGTTTTTTGAAACCGAATTGATGTTTATGTATTACATCGGTTTGATAAGAAAACCTGTTTATTCTGACCAATATAATTTTTTAGAAGATCTTATTGATGGTGTTTAGCATACTTACGAGTGTAGGTCTCTAGCTTGTAGATAATCGTGGATTTTTTCCTGACTTGAGAACTGAATTACCGAATTGCATTTTTGGAAGTCATAAGAAAATATCCATTTCGTGAACACCAGTTAAATATATTTGTCAAAAAAATCGGGAACAAATTGAGCATATTTTTCAAAATTATTGGTCATTTCCTACAGCTTCGTTGCTTTTAATGATTTGACATAGAATTTCACCTCGTCTGTATTTGTCAGCTCATCTGCATGGCATTCATGAGTGGTGTCACGATTGCAACTGTATTCTTGGTTTCATCTGCCGCAATATGCAGTTCCCTTTTTATGTATTATGTCTACCTATAGATTAATACATATGATCTACATAATGCATTGTATTATATAAAAATTTTCCTTATTTCCTTTTCGTCCTGTCGCCAAGCTTCTCTCAAGCCCTTGCCACCGTTGGCCCTCATTGTAGGGTGCTGTATAATTATGCCGCAATTCAAACAATTCACCAAAAAAATCAGCATTGAGCAGCAGAGAGCTCACAAACACGTACATTCATACATATGGATGGGCATAAATATATCTCGAGATTGTAGTTTAGTTTTTGTTTCCACTTTGAAAATTCGCTGCACAGCAAGAGATACAAATCTCTTTGGTCTGGCCGGAAGCAAAAACCACGTACAACACACCAATACAACACAGAGCAAATGGGCTCTTATGCCTACTCACATACACACACACACACACTCATTCACATACGCTCTAGAGCGCACACACAGCTTTAGACCCCTGGACCCCAAGCAGAGTGTGGCGATATTGGGTCGCAGGACGGACGACATGGCCGCCGTCTTCTGGAGCTTCTTTTTGATCTTCATCAGCGTTTTGTGGAACAACAGCGCAAAAACTCAAAACAATAACACATATCAAACAACAACAATAACCGATGAGGAAAAAACATTTCACAATTTATTTCACTTCATATCTTTGGCTATTGTGGTTGTTGCAGCCGCTTATGCTGTTGCTGTTGCTGTTGCTATTAGTGTTGTTGTTTTTGTTTCTTTAGAAATTAAAACTTGTGCAAATTTACGTTGTTTTAAGATGTCTTGACATAAGTTCACTCCATAAAAGTTCTTGTTGCATTTGCTTAACTTAACTTTTACCTTATTTGTTGCAACAAGCTTATTTCTGTTGTTGACTCTCACCCGGTCGTTGTGGCTTGTTGCAAAGCCCCCCCGTTTCCCCGATGCCTTAAATAGCGATGGAACCTCTATGTCTGAAGAGTAGTAGTTGCAGGCACGCACAGTGGTTTGTAGGAGCTTAAATGCTTATACAACTATAAACAAATTAGTTTTGCAAGGTAACCTCCGGAACAACAAACATTGTATGTTTCGTCATTTCCTAACCGATATCGTGTGGGAAATGTCATTCAGCACATATTTCCCTCTTAAAAAGTTATCTTCCAAATCAATTTCTTTTAGAAATTTGTGCTTTAAACCATGTCCCAAACTTGGAGTACGACAAGCGTGTCCTCAGTGCCTCTACAATTGCAATTGGTTGGTTGCTGTACGATTTTTGTCGTAGTCGTACATACACAATTTGTATACCTTCACTTCATTTGACTCGACCAAAAATATAACAGCCAGAAGGAAGCACTTAAAGGATTAAGCAACTTTTGACCAATTGTGTTTCATGATTGTGTAACATGATTCGGCGATGACATGATAGACATGATTCTTAAAAGTTGTTACTGCCCAGTTGTTACTGTTGCCAGATCGAAGCCGAAGATTGGAAATGGGCTTCTATACGAACTATCTGATTTTCTGCCATCCAATTTTTTCCCTACAACACCTAACTTGTAAATCGCAGCGATTTGAATTGAAACTTCTTAAATGTTGTTGCTGCCCAATATTTTGTCAGATCAAAGCCGAGGATTGGAAATGGGCTATATCGGTTCACCATTTTTGAAACCTCCTATACGAATTACAGGAGCAAGCCCTAATTTGTAAATCGCAGCGATTTAAATTGTTGTTCATTATTCTGATCTAAAGCTCTTGGTGAAATCTGATAAGTGGCCGACTTAAGGCAAATATTTCTTCTATCTTCTATCTTTTCCCCGGTTACACCAAAAAGTCAAATGTAGTACACGTTAATGGTTTTCTAAGGTAGTGCCTAGAAATGAAAATGGATCGCTTCTTCTGGTAACATTACGTATATTTGCCGATTTTCCGAAATTCAATTTTACCTGTCGCTCCCAAGACATAGACTCCAACGATCTGAATATTTGTCCATCGTTTTGTCCTATAATTCTTGCTAGAATTTTAGAAAAACTTCCTCGTATATTCTATATAACTTCACTAAATTCAGTCAAAACTGATACATGTTGAGAGTTTGATTTAGAAGTTTCTGAAAATACGAATGGATTGAATTGCCACATCCCAGAACCACCCATGCAAATTGATAGATTTTCGGAATTTCAATTTTTTCCTTGTAACCGCTAATTTGTTGTTCAAATTTATCACAAAACCACGCCCCTTCTGATGACTTCTATAATAAGGGTATGAACATAGGAATACATACATAGGTATTCATATGTTTCCATCTTCTATATAATCCCACTAAATTTAGTTAAAATTGATGCATGTCCAGAGTTTGATTAGTTGGAGTCTGAAAATTAAAATAAATTGAATTGTGCACAGAGGCGCTCATGGGTTGATAGAGATGATTAATATAATGGCGAGGGGAGTAGCGGGAAACCTCTAATCCATTTGATAAATCTCTCGTTGTAACTGTGGAATTAAAATGTTGGACTGTATTGCGATTTGTTCATTAGCGATGATCGTTAGGAGGACCAATTTCACAGTTGGTTTCTATCAGAGAATTGGAAACTGGAACATTTAATTTACTAAATTGCAAGAAATTACAAATGGCGATAAATGAAAAATGAGAATTAGTGTCAATTCAAGGCAGCGAGTTGTGCTTGCCGGTTGGGGTTTGACTTATACTCGTAAATGATTTGTTACAATTTAGACTTCAGTTAAATTTAGTAGACATTCACAATGATATCGATACAAAGGTACATTTTAATGTGCCAAAAAAAGGTTAATTTTAATACAAATTGAAAAATGGTAATGGTAAATTCGAATACATATAATCTTAAAATTATGGCTAAAGTATTGAAGTTTAGACAAATTATTTCATTTAGTGCTTTCCGTACAAATTGACCGATTTCCCGGAATTTAATTTTTTCTATTGTAATTGCTAATTCGTAGATAGCAGCTACCTAAATTTTTGCTCATTGTGTTGCTTTATACAGGGTGTCCGTCAGGAAGGTATACTACTTTGTTTGTTTATAATTTTTGATTAAATGAAGGAGAATGGATCTTATATTGATTAATGTTTTATTTAATGTCGGCAATTAAGTATGGAATACAATATCAGATAAATGTCCGCCTCTGTTAGCCTCACAAATGCGAACTCTTTTAAGCACATTTTTCGTTACATTCTCACACATTTCACGCATTATTTCATTAATTTCGTCACGAATAGTTTGTTTGAGTCGCTCATAGACCTTGCATTTCAGATACTCCACGAAAAGAAGTCCTTAACAGTCAAATCAGGCGACCATGGAGGCCAATCAACATCACCATTTCTTGAAATAGCTTTCTGTGGAAAGAGGTCTCCCAGTCATTCCATTCTAATCCTGGCTGTAAGCGATGTGGCACCTTCTTGATGATACCACATGTTAATCAAGCCCAAGGCATGCAGTTGTGGCGTTAAAAAGTTTTCAATCATATCACGATATCGCTCCCAATTGACAGTTACCACTACGCCGTTTTCAGTTTAAAAGAAGTAAGCCCCAATGATTCCTCCTGACCAAATTGCACACCATACTGTCAATTTTAATGGATGCAAAGGTGACTGACTGATGAATAATTTGATGGTTTTCCATTGCCCAAAACCGACTATTCTGTTTATTCACATATCCATTCAAATGAAAATGTGCCTCGTTGTCATGGGCGAACTGTAACACCCTGTTGGCATATGTACGGCGGCGTACATGGTCTTGTGGAAGAAGCTCTTGTGTCAGCTGAATCTCAAATGGAAACAAAAAAATTATGGAAAATGCAAAATTATGGCCAAAGTTGGTCTTTGAAGACCAAGCTCTTGAGCACGGCGTCCAATTGAGGTTGATGGATTGCTTTGAACACTTTCTTGAGCAGCAGTAATGTTTGCAGCCGATCTTGCAGTACGGTGTGGTCCATGCTTGACCTTATCAGCTAAAGACTCTCTTTCTTCGAAATCATTCACTACATGATAAATAGTGCGTCTTGTTGGCACGTTGTTTCTCCCAAAAATTTCACGTAACTTTCCCATCGTCACAGTAATCGATGATTGATTTTGATAAAATGTTTTAACGATTAAAACACGTTGGTTTATCGAATATTTTTCCATAATAAATTTGCCGCGTCTCTACTTCACGACTGATAAATATGAACCGTCAAGACTAATGTTTACCAGAATGGTGGCAAAACAAAGTAGTATACTTTCCCGACGGACACCCTGTAGTATCTTACAAAGTTTCGAAAAAATTGATCAAGTAACATCGCTCTTTCTGATTCATTCCCATGCAAATGACTGATTTAAACCACATACTCGTATTCTTACGAAAATGTATCGTATCTCAATATCTTCCATGTAGTTGCATTGAATTCAACTAAGTTTGGCGCACGTCATGCGTTTAATAAATGGGAATGGAAATGGAATGATGTACCATGCCTGTTCGGTACCCTCTGTAAGCCCTAATGACAGTTTAGATTTATGTCAATATAACTTAATGTAGTGATAAAAATGATAAAATGAAAAAAAATCGTCCGGATAATCCCTCCGTTTCTGGTAACTACTATACAATTATTATTATTTATATGTTTCATTTCATTTACCGATTTACCACTCATCTTCTGGCACTTCACACGATTTTACACCAAGGCAAAAGGACACCAAGCCATATGTAAGTTAGTTCACCTGACTGAAATTTCTGTGCTGGGTAATAATTTCTTTCGATACAAATCAAATCATCACAATGCTTAGCAGACAAATTCTTTTGCATTCCATGAATGAGATGTAGATAAACTTCACATATTCAGTGAGCGTTTCTATTTTTAGATCCACTCAATGGGATCTACAGTTTAACGACAATCCAGAACGTCAGTTTGATAAGCTTTTACTAGATTTATCGGTTAATCGACTTTTCGAAATGTTCATCAGACACATCGAGGTGACCGCCGCTTATATAATGGTAGTTGATTGTATCGGGGGTCACACCGCGATCATGATAGTCGCGTACTCTAATCATCGCCACGACCGACCATAGTGTCGATAATAATGCTTACTTGCGGCAAAATTATGGATATCACAGGTTATATTTCATGTCGCAATGGATTGGTTGCTCCGGTTTTGTATCGAAAGCTCATAGCATTGGTTTGAATGGTCTCATAAAAGAAAACTTTTCAAACAACTCATTGCGATTTGAAAACGACATGATTCCCGTACGGCTACCATATCGTTGTGGGCGGTGCTTAATTTGTACTATATGGAAAATGTATGTACTTGTATGTCCAGAATGGACCTTTTAGCTTTCTTTTAAGATTAGTTTCGTTCCGCTACTATTATACATACATTGTAATAGTATATGATTAATGGCCGATACATGAGCAAACATCAGTAGAAATCTCAGATAAAGTGAATGAGACTCCCAGAACTGATTCATTCATTCATGCCATTACCCAGAAGGGTCTCACCTGCTAAAGCCATAGTGTCATCTGTTCATCAAACAATAACCTTCCTCTAATTTCTACGCCTAATTTCCTAATTTATTGGAAGCAAAGGCAAAATAGATGAAATCATTCACCACGACAAAGTCGTATAATATTTATTTGTTAACATTTAAATAGTGAAAACAAAATCTCTTTATGCAAACAATCTCTTTCTTTCGAAGCAAACAGCTTGGCTTTTTGTCCGCGTCTACCACCCGGAGCCTTTCCAATGTTTGAGAATTCTTGCAGCATTCCTCGGACGCACAAAATTCGGTCAATAACCTCTGTATCATCAGCGTACGTGAGCAACCTATGAACGTCGTTATAGATTGCGTCACCCGTGCTTACTGACGTTTCCATCTTTAAAAGATTGCTGAAGAGAACGCATAATGGGCAACTGAGCCTTGTTTGGTGTGAAATAATCCCCATTGGATGAAAAAGCGATATATGCCGATTTGTCTTCCTTGTTTCAATTGTATGTTTGCCAGGCTTTCTTGATAAGGTAGTTCACACTGATCACACAGAATCAGCTTAAATGGAACAACTATTAATCCTTCATATAACGCACTAGACAGAGCCTTATAAGCGACGAATAAAATACTGATACCTTGGTAGTTTACTAACATACTTCGATCGATTTTTTTAGCATAAAATGCACTTAGTCTCCAATCAACAGGTATAATTGCGTGCTTGGAAGTCGATACATGCCACTTGTCAGCAGATCGCCACCGATATTAAACAGATCGACAGGACGAAGCCACTGAAAAGAAATAAGGAATTTGTTAATACGGAGGGTTGATCGGACAGTGTTTTTATTTCTTATGGGAGAGAATGAGAAAAACGGTGGGTTAAAGTATTTACAATCCAATGAATTTCATTTATTGGCAAGGTTTTACCTTTTATTTCTGGAGTTTACAAAATGGAGATTATTTTTCCAAGCAGGGACTTTAATCGTTCAAATACGTAGTTTATATATCGGATGTAAAATGGGTTCTGATACTTGGGCGAGATTTATAAGACCGCTTTATTACACTGCTAGAATGGTGGAGTGAAAGCTCTTTTCTTAACCGTGCTGGGCGTGTCTTGAAAAATTGCAACTTACAACTATCAGGGCAAGGAAAACTTGTGCACGTAAACAGAATTATCAGCAAAAGTTTCATTATAATCCTATTCGCGGTATAGGATCATATACGCAACATACAGAGAGACTTAAAAGCCTTAATTTTTATGTATAAATATTATGAACAGTTTTCGTTTAAAATAATATAATTAAAATGCATATCCGCTTTACAGTTACCTGTATATACCATGTTGTCCATGTTGTTATATATCCATCAAAACTTCTCCTCAAATCACTGTACCCTGCTGTAATTACACTCGGCTTGTTTCATATCTTTCTTTTCCTCGTCTTTCTCCTTGTGTGTTGTTGGCTTTGTTAGCGTCTTAACCTACTTTAATTTGCGAGTAAATCTTATTTAAGTAAAGCTTTCTTCTGCCTTAACACACTTAAGTACTGCCCGAGAATTTTTGCTTTTGTAACTTGGCCGTTGGTATTTCGTAGTTGTTGACTGTTTCTGGTTCTTAGCTCTTGACTCTTTAGTGTTTCGGTCTATGTTCTTACTCTACATAGGTATCAAGTACTTGTCTTACTTTTGCTACGAGTTTTTCTCCGAGTGTCGTTGAATGCATAAGGAGACCCTGTCATAAGGAAACAAAAACTGTAAATTTATTAGCATAGTAGAGGGTGGTTAAAGCCGGCAGCAATTTGTAAGATGTGGTAGACGGCTGGGGGTTATGTTCTCATTTAGGTCAAATTTGGGTATATAAATGTGTGTAACGTTGAAGAAATTAAAGCAAGTTTTCAAATTTAGCTTAATGCTTACTAACCATAGTATCCACACAGACACTTTATAAAACGAAACGTATTTTCACAAATACTTAAGTATACGAAGATATTGGGGGTCTGAGCATTCATAAGTAAAAAAGTAGTAAAAACGAAATCGCGGTCATTTTCAAGTACGAAATTTGCTTTGAAAGTCGCTCTCCTATACAGACAGTGTTTTCAGTTTACAGACATTTTCCTATATGGAAAGTATTTTAAAAGAAAACTTCCTCTATATCGGAAGTTATTCTCAAATGCTTACCACATGAGAAATGTTTCCACGGACACTGTTCTATACGAAAAGTGACTTCACAGACACTTTTCTATACGAAAAGTCGCTTTACAGACACTTTTCTATACGAAAAGTGGCTTCACAGACACTTTTCTATACGAAAAGTGACTTCACGGACACTTTTCTATACGAAAAGTGACTTCACAGACACTTTTCTGTACGAAAAGTGATTTTACAGACACTTTTCTATACGAAAAGTGACTTCACAGACATTTTTCTATACGAAAAGTGACTTCACAGACACTTTTCTATACGAAAAGTGGCTTCACGGACATTTTTCTATACGAAAAGTG